>WEKW01007956.1:0-17902 GCA_013389905.1 Sula dactylatra | reverse complement strand
ACTACCAGAAACCTTAAAAAAAAAGTATTCCTTTCTCTGAAACTTAAAGCTTATTGCATCGTGAAAGACAGCCTCATGTCCGCCCTTGCATAGAAATGTCTCTTCGTAACATCACAAGTGACTGAAATTCTGGTTTTCAGATGACTATTATTTTTCATATAAACTAGTATAGGAGGAGAGAAAACAGCAGAACAATTTTGTCTCGGTTTTTATTAGACAGTACAAGCCATGAGGGATGGTTAAGCAAAGTTAACCTGAATGACACATGGACATGCCTCTCTTTTTCTCCTAAAACTTATTAACATTTAGAGGCTGGAGATTTGTATTCATTCCTAATAGAACTTTTTAAACCAGCTCTCTATTATTATAAAAATTAAAATTAATTTAATGTCAAATTAAATTAAAAGGATGAGCACTCAGAATGTTCTGATGTAGGAAACAGAAGATGGGTACCATAAATTAAGCAGGTTTTTGGTGACACTGAGATCTTTCATCCCCCACTGACAGTGATTCAACTGCGTTGTTTTTTGGTGGGTACGTGACTATAAGGATCGGAACTGAGAGCACCTGCCTGAGCTTCGGCGTTTAGGCTGCCTGACTTCTCTGGTATTTTTATAAGCCATATACTTTTCAATTGTTTTTACACATCAGTGCCTTTCCAGCAGTAAATATTGCTTTCTCTGGAAGTCTTTGTCCAGGAGGATGTTATGCTAATTATTAATTATATTGCAGTAAGGAAAGCAAGAGTATTCCAGGATGGTCAGAGACGAGAACATCCAGCACTGCCCGTAGTTTGCCTTGGCTTTGCACATTCATGTGTTCCTTGTTAGTGTTTATCAAACTCAACTTATTTTTCTCCAGATAATGTTCTTTTTCCTGTGCTCGTCATATTTTCCTCTGCATCCTCTCAGCTTGTTTCCATTCTCTGCTTGCTGGCGTTACCGCTTGTTTGTTCCTTTTTCTTTTAAGAAAAGAGACCCAGACTACCCAGAACTGCACCTGGGTCTCTTGTAGCTGTCGCTGCTTGGTTTGTTCCTTGTGCAACTAGAACATGACCAGGCATCCGGCTTTTTGCCTTAGAAATGAAAATCTTTGCAAAAAACCTACCACATTTAATTCCTATCCTGAGAAGGAACCATGAGGCGGTCACCTGGGATTACCCGCAGCAACGGTAGTGCTGTGCCTACATTCTCATCCCTTTTGGAGGCATGATTTCAGTCTCAAAAAGTTGGTACCAAGCTGTAGCTTCCAAGTTTCTTTTAATGATGGGTATAATTATTTCTATGGGCATAAACAAAAAAAAAAAGGAGGGGGAGGACTGGTACTCATCGGTGTCGACAGAGGCATTATCTGAGCCCTGGCTTGTCAAGGAATACTGTAATAATTTTAAATTATTGAATTTGTCAATTATAAGCAATAGGAAGATGCCGTTGCTTTTAACTATTCATTTATATGTGCTGTTTAATAGATTGAACCTTGTCTACCTGTCCCCCTGGCTTTTCATGTAGCAGCCGATCCAGACAAAAAAATAATCTTATAAGGTTGCTGTGGATGATGGGGTAGTCCTTGTCTTGGCCACACGTTCAGCATTTCAGCTGTGTTCAGCTGGTCTGAAAGTTAATATGCAGGGTGATAATGTTCTTTAACTGCGAAATGTTTTTGTAACCTTATTTCTATCAGTCGTGACGCCGTGTCTAGATGCAGAGGGGCTGTAGCTTGATACTGGCGATACAGAGCAACAAAAGCACACAGCATTTTATCAGCTCTTACAGCATTTCTCCATTGTCTCATCCAAGTGCTGTCCTTGGCTTTCTGCTTTTTTTTTCCTGTTTTGAAAACATTTAAGCCTTTACAAATGCTTTAATCGCTAATTATAGGAGCGTACAGCTCTCCAGATAACATATATGCAATACTGGGATTCAGTCCCACTTAGCTGTCTTTTATGGAGCTCATTCTTCTTATAAATGACTTTTTTTGGTATAGTCAGTTATGGGTGAAAATCTTCACTCTAGCTCCTGGATATTGTCGTTTGGGTCCCAGATTCTTCACCTGCAACACCACTGCTGAAAAACAGATGGTTGGTTCTGTCCACCAGCTTCTAAAAGACTTCAAATATAATTACCGAGCAGTAACGTCTGGTAACTTTTAATCGTTTGAAGCTGACCAATGCCTGAGTCTGCCTTTTCTTGAAATAACATGTTTGTAGATGGATAGCAACACTTTCTGTTTAAACTAGCTGTATGCCCGGGTTTTAAGGCGAACATATTTTATTAAAAAGCATTTAGTCTTTGAAAAGCAATTGTGTGGCTTGTTACCTTTCTGGTAACTGGGTAGATCCCACTTGATCCTGAATCATAACGTTTCTGCAAAAGTAACGTATTCTGTATTTTAGGATAGCATCTCAGCCACTAGGTCATCCTGTTGCATTTGGGAGAGAATTACGCCAATGCTCAGAACTTTTTAAAAGCCACCATAGTATATCATATTCTGAATTAAACCCAAGTTGATGGGCACGTACCACTCCACAGATGAGTTAGCCAGATCTGGATTTTTCTTCAGATTCCAGCTGAAGCAATTATTTCAGGTTTTGCCTAGTATTTTGCATAATACACATTTCACAGCATCTAACTGGGATGCTATTTCATAGCACGCTAACTAGGAAACTACAGACAGAGGAGCCACCTGTGTTTTGAATATAAGGATTGTTTCTTTCATAGAAGAATGCAATCCCATTGAGAGACTGAAGTAGCTGCAGTGATCAGCTTTGTCAGGGTTTCTGCCAGCGTTGTTGGCTACGCTACAACGGTAAGTCAGGTGGCTGAGGCAAAGCTGTTAAAAAAGAGGAGATCCTCACATTTGGGAAAAAAATCTGGAACCTCCGCAGTCAGTCAGACATCATTGCTGAAGGAGAAAATGTCATTGTAGTGTGTGCACCAAATATTGTTCTTCAAACAAGAATTTGAAAAGGTTTTCATCACATAAATTTCCTTTGTACATGCAGAAGACAAGCGGTGCGGATAACCAAATTAGAGTGCTGCTGCATTTCAGCAGCAGTATGAGGACGCGCACTCCCTTCTCCACGGTCCTCAGCGCTGTGGAAGAGATGGAAGAGCATGTTAGGGGAATGATGCTGCCTTCTACAGGGCCACATCTACACTTGCAGGAAGAAATGTGTCTTTGCTGTCCATTGAAAGTAGCCCGAGCAACGTGGTAGCGAAGAATTTTGCTCTTTATATGAGTCTAACCAGGATAACGACAAGTTCCCGTATTGTGTTCTGCCTTGGTAAGAGCATGTGTCTGACAAGTGACAATTCCTACAACGCTACCTTAGAACAGAAAATAACTCAACTATGTACAGATTGACTGACAGTCCAACAAAACGCTGTTGCAAGCACAGCCTCGTTATGAAGTATTTATGTGCCTTATGATAATTCAGAAAATGACTGCTTTGTAGGCAGTCGGCGAAAGGAAATGCCAGTGGTTTCGGTGTTCGTACTAAGCAGAAAAACTCAAGCCGGTTTGGTATGATTCACGTTCTTGCCAGACCTGTAGTCTCGCAGTCCAATGTTTGATGTGGTGGAGAGACCTAACGATATGAACAAAGTAGGTTTGCCTTTTTTTTTTCCCCTATCCCAAGGGAGGACAGACAGCTCTCCGGTCTGAACAACTGGATCAGGCATATCCTGATGTGCCGCTCAAAGAGAGAAATCCAGAAGGCTAGCAGGGATTCACATGCCAGCTTGGTCAGCTGAGAAAGGTTGAGTTTCAAAATCATCAGGAATGGTTTGTCAAAGGCATTGACAAGGTGAAAAGCTTTACAAGTTCATCTCGAGCATTAAGGCTTAGTGCACTAAAAAAAGATTTCTTTTTTCGTTTATTACAAGGATTCTTCAAAGCCAGAAAAATAATTTTAAAAAAAAAAAAAAAAACAAAAAAAGGCCAGGGACAAAGTCTGGAGAATGGTTCAAGTTGCAATGGGTTTTGATCCAGTCAGTTTTCCTTCTCCGGTCTTTGCTTTTCTCTTTCACCTGCCGCTTTTTATTTTTCTGGGGTTTTTTTCTCTCTTCTTCTCCCTATCCCTCCTCCCCAAGCAGGGACTCAGCAGAAAACGTATTAAATTAAATGTATGCTGAAGTGCTTTTACTTGGACTAGGAAGGGTTGAAAAGACTAAGTTCACTTAACCCTTAGTGAATTTGGCTGATTACAATATGTTAATGTTTTTTGGCATGAGAAGATGGCTCCTGTTGAGACAATCAAGCTACGAGGCTGAACACAAGAGTGCAATGCGTTTCGGTTAAAATTTTGGTTATTACAGGAGAAAACAGGTCTCTTTCCAGATACAGGCATGCCAGATTTGCTCACCATTGAGCTAATAGCTCCATTAGTAATAATTACCTGTGCGCTGTCTTTATTACCTAATAGATTTTACAATGGAAAAGGGCACACTAACTTTTTATTCCTTTCTTAAAGGCACAAGATCTGAACGTGATCGAGGAAGTGATCCGGATGATGTTGGAGATCATCAACTCCTGCCTGACAAATTCTCTTCATCACAACCCAAACTTGGTGTACGCGCTGCTTTATAAGCGGGATCTGTTTGAGCAGTTCCGAACTCACCCTTCCTTTCAGGACATAATGCAAAATATAGATCTGGTGAGTGATACATTATTTAAAGGATGCTTACATGTTGATATTTGATCTCTTTATCCTTTTGAGAGGTGGAAAATATTCATCATCTCTACCAGTTTATTTTAGAAAGTATTAATATGTTGAGTTTCTCTCCCCTATTTTCTGGGCCTCCACTGTGACTTCTTCTGGGCAGCATCTTTAACTCGGCAGAGCCGGGGGATTGGGGATGCATCTGATAAGGAATTCCCAACCTGTTACGCATCTTTCAGTCCCCTATGGAAGGACAGCATCGGCTTCTTTTAACTGCCCCTTGTCAGAAACCTGTCTTTCGGGGGAGAAAAAGCAGATTTTCATCATCAACCAATCCTTGTCTTTCCTCTTACTCCCATCACCAGCCTATTGAAGAATATGGGGGATTTTTTAAAAATAGCTAAGAGCAGTCATTCAGCTGCCTTGTTCTCTGGGCTATATCTGAATGTATGTTGCTTCCACCTGCGAAATGTCTCTCCACAGGAATCCCTTTGGGAAAGTAGGCATTTTAGCAGAAAACAAAAGGAAATAGTGGTGGATCAGGAGCTGTTCCTGGTATGGTGCTCCATGGAGTATGACTTCGGAAAACAGTTGTTAATTAATGACTGCTGCATCTGATAGTGGCTTTAATGTTTGTATTGAGAACCTGAGTAATGATTCCTGCAGAAAATAACAAATTTTAAGTGCAAGAAATATTTCTCTGTCCTCTAGTCAGAATTCGCAGAGCTGAGCAATGCTTGAAGTCACACTGTGAGCACCGGGTACGAAATAATGGAAGCAGAAGCTGAACAGGGTGCCAAATTTCTTGCTGCAGTGAATAGCACATTTATCCAGTGTGAATAAAAATCCGCTGAGGTTCTGTTTTGATGTGCTTTTATTTTAAAATACTACAGAAGATTGACGGATTTCTGATCATCCCTAAAGGAAAGTAGTTTTAAACGTTGAACTGAAATCCTGCTCTGTACCTACCCCTTCCTCTTCCGTTCTCACTTCATATTTTCTGGTCATGCAAGAGCTTGGAGAGCAGAGGGTTTGGAGCTCAAAACTCTCCAAACTTTTGGCAGCTACAGACTACAGCCAGCATGATACTGCCTGGATGATTAGGACAAGATGTTTTCAAGTTGTGTAAAGAGAGGATATGGTGCAGTGAAGATAACAGTTGTCTTCATTCCTGACTGAGATAGGGACCTTCTCTGGTTACTTGTCCAGATCCAGGAAAATTAGTGGTGGCCAGATCCTTCTGCATGACAGCCCCGTGCCTCCCACAGATAGCAGCCTGTCCTTTCCTTTGTAACACTTAAGGGAAGGTTTTCCTCAACAATTTAAACAATTCCTCCCCAAAACTATTTAATATTGGGTTACAGCATAATGCTAGTTACATTCAGAAACTATTTAAAGCTTTCCAAGGGAGCATGTTGAATTTTTAAATAGCTCCTTTGTTAGAGAAGCGAGGATGTCAAAAAAAGATATTTTTTTTTTAATTGTTTTTTTAATGTACCTGTCACTAGCTGGCAAGTGGTGAGAGCTGTCAGGCTTGTGGATCTGAATAAAAGATTAGATTCAGCTGACTCCTCTTCTACCCTGTCACATCTTCCACTTCATACACAGTATCGGCAGCACTACCATCCTGGACAGAATCAGTCTTTGTCTTGTGTGCGACAGCCAAAGTGTTTTAACTGGTCATCCTGTCCCTTGAAAAAGTGGCAAATCATGTTAGTTTTACTATACAAATTGGGGGAGCTTGTCTGGAACCATCTGGGCAGTGCCTGAGAAGAACCAAAATGAGTTCCTGGCTCACAGACTTCCCTCAGGCTTTTCTCTGCAGTGATGGAGCTCCATCCTCATGGCCACAGGACACTGTGAATGTCTGAAATGCTGGTGATCCCCAAAAGGAGTCAGAAAATCATAGCGGGGGGGGGGAGGGAATTTTTAAAGATTTGGCCCAATAAATTTTCTTAAACTGTATGTTCCTGGAAGCTGGGAGGGTGTATTCATAGGGAGGATCTCCCTATTCTTGACCTGCTCTTATATTCTTATTCAAGCATCCATCCCAGCCTGCTGTCAGAGGCAGAATAGTGGGCCGGCCGGGCTTTCATGTGGCCAAGGCTGGTTATTCAGAGGAGAATGGATCCACCGATTTCCCACGTATCAGGGAGCTCTGTTGGGTTTCAGGCTGCTGTGCTCAATGTAATTTGGTGGCCCAAAGCGTGTAAACTGTCGGTGTAGATGGTAGATGTTGCAGCTTTTGGTAATGGAAAGGTGGGGAGGAGAAATTACCTTTCTGAAGACCCCAAAGCATGTCTGCAGGGGCTGTGCTAGATCCTGGTTCTCTCCATCAGTACTTTTTGTGGCATTAAACGGAAAGGTACATTTGGATTATCTCCACCCATGCTGTAGTGGAAGTATGAGTGTAATTTCCATCATCAGATGCCACTAGAGGTCCACAGGAGCAGAAGGTGCATTTTATGTTCTGGGTCACTCCAACATCCTTCTGTGCTTCAGCAAAATCCTCCTTACATTAGGTGTTAGATTTTCTGATCCTAAGCTCTAGTTCAGACTTGTATTTCATACGGAAATACTATCAGACCAGACAGCATGGGAATGTTCTATACTGAAGAAATCTGACCAAAATCCCAGAATATGTGCAATCTGTAATGATTTTTGGACAGTGAAACAGTTGCCAGGTTGTCTTGTCAAGAATGTGTAAAATGAGTACGACATATCTTGACTTTAATAGTTACTAGTTTTACTCTGCCACACATAATGTTCTCATAAACCAAATAGGAAGCACGGAAGAGGAGAAAATGCAAAAAAGTGGATGCAAAATTAGTTGGAAAACATACTGAGAATATAGTAACGAATAGTTGACAGTGCAAATGGAATGAGGCATCTGCTGCAGTCTTGTGTGGGTATGCAAAGCAAGAAAAGCCCAGAGGTTTCCTCTAAGCCTGCTCATGCTAGCAACTTCTTAGCTGGATTACTCTGGGTTTAGGCACTGTGGAAGAAATTCAAGGGAGAAACGAGAGCTGTAGAAAACAGGACCTCTGAGGACAAATAGAACAGGCACTGATAAGCCAAAGGAAGGCTGAAGATGATGTGATATTTTTCAAATGAAACACTGTTGTGAAGGGAAAGGGAATAAATAACCTGTTTCACATACTTGTGGATTCACAGGTCATAAGGAAAGACTTTCTAATGTTAATAATAACGGAGCACTGTGGTAGGTTTCCAGGGACTGGAAACATTGGAGACCTCTGGATAGCAGACATTTGGCAGGATGACACTGGGGCAGGGGACAGAGCAGACACGTCTGTAGGCACACGTGGATATGGGGATGGCTCTGCAGCTCCTCCAGCTGCTCCGACCGGAGCGGCGATTGCCCAGGTTAACTGTGGAACAAACTCGGTCACAGTAACTAAGAGCTTTGCCTCAGGGTTTGGACCAGTCAGGTTACTCTGGGTTAACGCATAACCTCTGCGTGCTTCATAGTTGAGGCAAAAAAACGGGTAAATGTTTCAGGGTCGTCAGTGTATAGAACAATCTTTTATTGAAAACTACTTATCTGCCTCTGGGTTTTTATAAATAAGCTAAAAATCACCATTGCCAGCTGATTTGGAACATATGGGAACAGTTAATGCTGTACAGAAGAAACTGAAATCAAAATACCTTCTGTTTCCTATTAATTTACTTTTCATTTTAGAAAGTCATCTTAATAGGATATTGTGCATCTTGTTTAGCTAAATGGGATATTCTTCCTCTGGATGGTGAACAAAGAGGAATGCTACGGTTCCTGTTCTGGCCTCCTGCAGAAATGTTTCAGCTGTGAACTATCTATAAGCCTCTGTTTCAGAGGTGGTCTATAATTTTGGTCAGCAACCTCAGATGTGCCAGGAATTTGGTGGAGACTCTTCATTAGTAATTCCTAAAGATGAGTTTGGTTCATGGCCATCGTGAGAACTCACTGGCTTTCATTACTTTCACATTTCCTATTCATAGCGGATAGATATCGTGTGGTTGAACAGGCCTAACTAGGAGCTGCTAGAATTTTGTTTGCAAAATAGTCTGATAGAAATCAGGAGGTCGGGAGCAATGGTTTAGTGATGCAAAGGATTCGATTGATGCAGTTTCCTACTAGGAATTTAATGCTCCGAAGACATTTCCCTGCTAGATTTTAAAATCAGTTGAGTTGGCTTGGCTCTGGCATAGCAACTCTTATTTCAAGACCTGCAGGACTTGCAATGAACAGGAGAACTGATCCTTGATGGTTTTCCTTAAAATGCCCATAGCAAACCTTGATCCTGCTAGTTACTGCTGGCTAAATACTGTAAGTGATTTTTTTTTTTCTTTTTTCTTTTTTTTTCTCCCCATTCCTACCCACTTTCTTTGCTAGGAGTGGGGAGATAAGAGCAGAGTACCTTGAAAAGTTTGTGTGTCTTTGAACGTGCTCCTAATTTCAAGGTGAATCTGAAAAACTTCAGTACTTCAAGTTTGCTGATAAACCATTTGTGTTTCTTCTGCTGTTGAATCACCTGAAGCCATTTCATCTCTCCTTAAGTCAGCAAGGGTTGGCTTTGCCTTGCTTTTGCTCCAGGACAGAGGGTATGCCTATCAGCTACCGAACATAGCTGTGATTTATGTTTTCCTAAGGAAGCTACTTAGCTGAAGTGCTAATCCTACCGTACTTTACGACAAGAGGTTTGTTTTCTCCTTTTCTTCTCCTTTCAGCCTGCCGTCATTACAGCGTGTTACTCTCCCAGCAGTGAACGGGCTGGAAATGTAAAATAGCCAATGTCAAAATGTGCGTCTTTCTCTTTTCATCACTTTCCGAAAAAGAAGAAGAAAAAAAAAAAAAGACAAAAAAGGAATCTGAACTTTTTCATTTGGTGCCAAGTTATTTTTTTTCCCTCTTTCGCAGAGTTAACCTTGACGGTTGCGGGCAGGGGAGGCAGCAGTGAATTGCGCTGTTATTTTTAGCTGGAGGAGAAAGAGGAGCTGGAGTGTTTGTAAGGCAGCGGCGCTGCCTGCGAATGGGCTGGGGCATCGCAGCACTTCAGCATCCACTAAAAGAATCGAAGTGGAGAAAACATCTTGTCCTTGATAGCTCTGCTGCTTGGTGCCTGCTGTAGTAAAGGGAAATATTTCTTTACTTCAGCCTTTCAGCCTTATTGAAAACAATAGATGGGTGATACAATGGACATTGTGGTTATTCCCTCGTAACCTTAAAAAAATTCCCTCCAAAACGTGAAATGTCTCTTTTAAATCAGTCTAGCTTTTTTTGTAGCACTTTTAATCTCTGGAAATATTTTATAAATTTATTGTTTAGGAATTAAAAAAAGACTAAAGATGAGTCTCGGGGAAAATTGACCTCTTAAATGGAAAAGCTTTATGAAAACCAATTTTGGAAACCGCTATAGAAAACACTTTTTGTTTAGAGATCTTGAGTATGTGAATGGTACATTGATACAAAGCCCGGCAGCCCCTGAGCTGATGGTGACCAAGCCATGTCGCTGCATGCCTGTCACCCCACATGGTTGGGTAGCTCGCACAACCACAGTCAGGCTGTCCGCACAGGGCAAGTTGCTGTGGATACGCCGTTTTATCTGGACACTGGTAAGATATTCCTGATGAGGGGTTGTCTAATCCCGGATTAGACGTGCCTTTTAATCTCTGTTAATATGGAAGCCAGGTTGGAGAGAGAGCTTTTTAAAACGGGTTACGTTCCTTGCGTGGAGAGGGCCTTTCGGCGCACAGCATGACTTGGATAGGAGTAATTCACAGCGACTCGTTAAGTTTCTTTTTCTTCTTCTTAAGCAGGCTTTGCAGTTATTTTCTGTTTTCTTAGACCAGTTGTCCAAATAATGAATGAGAAAAATGATTTTCAGAATATCAAAAAATGGACACCGTAAGAAAAAAAAAAAAGGCCGTCTCTCAGTGTAGTTCGTTTGCCCGAAGATCTGCCTTTTTCTATACGTTACATCACTGTGCTCAGCACTGGGTTTTAAAGCATGTGCTAAAACTCAAAACTCATTTAATATTGTCCAGCCAGTTTGCTTTTTCTGGTTTGTTTTCTTTTTAAGTGGACAAGGAGTTGAAATCTGTTAATTTTCATGATTATTTTAAATGCAGCTCTGTTACTTATGCGTGGAAGATAATTAAAGCTCTTTCAAAGGACAAGGCTGCTCTTCCTTAATATTATGTTAAGCTTTTATATTTGGGCAGATTTCTAGGTAAAGTGTTAGACCTTCTGCTGTAGAAGAGATGGGAGCTTGGGCAGCAGGGATGTAATCCTGGATGCTTTTTGGTTTTATTGCTGATCTAATGGTAATAAGCAAATGCCTTTTGTAGGATCTCCTCTGTATAACTCATCTCTTTTTTCTTCTTTTCTCCACCCCCCCACCTTCTTATTTCATTGGGGTACTTATTGAGTACCTGAGAATCTCATTGGGGTACTGTACTACCAGGGTTCCTATCAAGAATTACTCCAATTCTATATTATCTGAAGTAGTAAAGCAAATAATGCTTAGAGATAAGTATTATTATTTAAGTAGATATTTTTCATTTCAGTCTTCAGCTGCCTACCAAAAATAGCCATTCACAGTTCTGTGAAATGCTGACATAGCCTGAAAATATTGGAAGCCCATCACGCTTTTGTTCTTTGTGAAATATAACTCAACCCAGATTAGTACCTTTACCACAAAAACATAAAAGTCTTTTAAAAACATGTTGAGATTGGAGGCTTTGACTTTCCAAAATAGGAAATGCCAGAATTCAGGTAGTATCTGTGAGCATCATTCAGGTTTTTATGCATACACATTAAGATAGTATTTTATCCTTTTGATTAAAAGCCCAATATTAAATTTTGCTTTTGTTGTGGTTTAGCAGAACTTGAGCTAACAAGGCAGCACTGGTGGGATGGATTCTCTGCATGAGCCTGCCCTGGGCGAGGATAGGTTTCACCAACGTTTACTGACAACAGAAGAGTGTTGAAATACAGGAAGATGGGGTTTTTTCTTTCGAAGTTTGTGGGCAACTTTCTCATTCCTCTATGAGCTGTGTATCCTCTACCAGCAATTTGTCCAGACTCTATGCCAAAACCATGTCAGCCTCACTCCAAGGTCCTCACGCTCTTTGCACACATCATTTCTTGCCATTTTCCTGTGTAATTTCTAGTTCCTCCCTCCAGCTCCTTTGCTTATGAACTCAGGACTTCTTCCTACTCCTGTTTTTTTCAAGGATCAGAGATCACAGTGCTACAGCAGGTCCTTATCTGTCAGAATGTAAAACCTACCTGCAACATCTGCCAGAGGCAGTGAAATTCTCCCTTCTATGCAAGTATGGAGATAATCGTAAGGACAGTAGAGAAGGTTAAACCTGAATTTTCTTGACCGTTTTCCACGCTTTTGTTGTTTAAAACAAGACAGAACCAAAAAAAAAAAAAAACCAAACAAACCACAGCAACCCCAAAAAGCAACTTCCAGCAACTGTCATCTGTGTCTTGAGTCACTTCATGCTTCAGTTTCTAGAGAAAATTGCTCTGCAATCCAGCAAATCTGCCTGCTCAAAAGAAGGGCTAGGGTTTCAGGGATCACAGGAGAGGAGCAACAAATTTGAATCTCACAGTAATCAAGCCATCAGCTGTCTTTGTTTTATTAACAGCAGCTGAGCTGGGAGGCATAATTAGGGTAATGGTTTCTGGCTCTATCTGTGTCTCACTACAGAACAAAGAGAGCTCAGCAGAGATTTTGGAGCATAATACACTTTTCCCCCCCTTCTACTTGGGAGAATCAACAAAGATTACTCAATGTGCTGGAGTTTGGGATTCAGATACAAGTGGACACTAGTACTTCTCAAAGGAGAGGTGTCTGAAGCCTACGAGATGTCGGGGAACCTACCAGCAGCCTGTGCAGAGAGCGTAAGCTGTGGGTGGCTCCAGGCAAGGGGTAGCTGAGTGCTCATGTGTGCATGGGCTCTACCAAGTGGCTCTGACCATCTTGTGGTACTCTCAAAGGACTCTAAGTAGGTGTTGAAACTTTGTCCTGTACCCTTTTTGTGTTGTTTTGAGCTTTGGATCCCCTGCGTGACTGATGAGTTCCTCTGGGATGAGGGATGGCGTTTGCAAAGTGTGCTCTTTCTGGATGAAAGGAGCTATAGAAATGGAGGTTTTCTGATGTCCCACATGGAGAACTGCCGGTGGGATGTCTGCTTTTGGTGTGACCTACTGAGCTTGGAGAGGGATAAAAGTTAAAGCCTGACCTAACTCTGTTCTAGCTAACAAGGACCAGCTGGGTCACAGAAAGGGGGTGGGGAGGGAAATATGGTGAAAAGCAGCTTGGCCTCATGCATGGAGGATGAGAGCATTGAAAGGCAATGTACAGGTTCTTGGGCCTGGAGTCTGTGATGGGGAAGGTATATGGGGGACTTGGGGTGGTTAATCTGGGGAGAAGAGGAGCTTTGTGGGCTTCCCCCCACACCAATTGCTGTGGCTTTGGATGCTGCAAAAACCCCTGGGCAGGTCATATAGACTCTTGTAGTTGTATTGAGGTATTTAATAGTTGTTTTAAAGCCTTCTGTCCAGGTGTCATTGAAACTATAAGGATTTTTATTTTCTTTTTCAAGCATTAAAGTAATTTCTAGCCCAAACTGTAAAAAGTAGACTGGAAGGCCTCAAAAATCCTGATGTGCAGAAGTACTGACAGAAATTTAAGCGTATGTCAGTGCACAGTACTTGAAAATTTAAATTTATTAATTTAGCTCTGTGTGTTAAATTGTAAAATGATCTATCTGTTAGAAATGACTGCAGGAGGATGCTAATAATTGTGCTAATTTGGTATTAACAAAGTCTCCCTGGCTGTGACACAAGCAATAACATGATTATTCTTTAAGAAGTACAGCTACATTGATCCAGGGAAGGAAGATGACAGCTTCGTGTATAAATTGATACAAAGATCTCTTTTCTATTTATTTATGTGCTCTGATTTTTCGTTCCAGGTGATCAGCTTTTTCAGCTCCCGATTAGAGCAAGCTGGAGCTGAGCTGTCAGTGGAGCGAGTTCTGGAAATCATCAAGCAAGGAGCTGTTGCTTTGCCCAAAGACAGGCTAAGAGTAAGTGCTCAAGACCTCATCAGTTAAAGTGTACTGTTCCAATCAATTACATACGTACCTTTTATAGCTGTAACCAAACTTTGATNAACGTCAAAATGTCACTTCTCCTATCAATAGCGGCAGATAAGGGATTACATCGTGGATTGCCATATGTGTATGTTATCATTTAAATTCCTAATTTGTGCCAAATGTTTGGGTGAGTTTTCTTGATTGGTTATTTAATTGAAGCATGTGGAGGAATTAACATTTGCTGAGACTAAGGTTTTCCACATCGTATCTCAAAGGTGCAGTCTCACCTCTCCATCCATTGTGAAGCTGTAACCAAACTTTGATCATTCTTCCTTTTTTTTTTTTGTTAACTTATTCTTCTTTCTCCAGTGCTCTACACCTCCAACTGGGTCTATCTAAAATGCTACAAAGATAAATTTCTGGGGCTTTAGTTAAGAATGAGCCAACCTACTGAAAATCGATTCATGACCTGTAAGTCTGGTCAACACGATCGTGAACTTTCTGTATAACCCTGAGCAGATCCCTCCGTACTCCTTTGAGAATCTCTCAAATCTCACAAGGGATTTATCAACTTGACAGCTTTTGTGAGGCTAAAATCTGTTAATGGTTGTGTGATGTTTAAATACTGCAGTAATGAAATCTGTGTAAGTAGGTAAGTAAGTAAATGGGAGTTATAAGTTTTTTTAAATGCACAATGAATTTTCTTCTCCATTATGCCAAGTGTACTTTAAATATTGTCTGCTTTCTGCAGAACCATTTTTGCTCCTACTCCATGATAAGAGAGCGGGAGCATCTTCTCCAGACCCATTTCTTCTGTGATAACTTTGGGAAAGTATCATCCAGTAAGGCACACTAAGTACGCACGGCCATTGGTGATGGCTGGTAATTTATTTATACCCTGGTAATTTTAAAACACCTGGTGAAAATTGTCTAGCTGGCTGCGTAGACTAATGTCTTTCCTACAGTTCCCTGTGTCCCTGAGATGGCACGTCTTTAGTCACTCAGACTGAATTACTTCGGGAGAGCTTGGTCTAGAGTCCGAGTCCTGAACCACAGTACAGAATAGCCTAAGTAACACCAGAGGAGTTGTTGGATGGATCCAAATCCAGCCCTTCAGGTTGTGTCCTTGCTACACTGTGGTGCTGTGAATACAGAGGAATGCTGGACCTTTTGCTTTTTCTATGGCAACTTATTCTTATGTGCAGATAATTAAAAGCTCTTATGTTAAGAGGCTGCAGCGATTCCTTCTTGACAGAGAGCCATCACTAAATAAGTTTCCTGCTTACAAAAAATTGAAGCCTTCATCAGTTACTTAATGTGCCAGATTGACTTCCACGTTGGGCCACAATTTAAAGAAATGTTGTTTCTGGAGTGAAATCCCATCAAGTTTAAATTTTCTGCATTGACACTATACAGCATTCAGAATGACATGTTTATATTGCCACTGAAATCAACAGATTAGCATTCTTTGACAAAAGCCAAGCTCTGTAAGTCCTCACCAAGCAGTCGAGTACTTCCAATTTTAAGGACGCTTATAGTGTGACTTGGAGCGCTTACCTTTCCTCTGAAGGACTCGAGTTTGTTTGTCGCAGAGTTACCAAGTGAACACAGAGAGTCTGGCACGTAATTCTTCTACACTGCTCACTTTCACCTCCTGGCTTTTATCTTTTTTTTAAAATTTTTTTAATTTTTTTTTTGTCAAACTCCTTTCGCTGAGCAGCAGTTTGGCCAGAGCAGGTTACTTCTGCATGGAGAAAAGTTGATGACACTGACTTTGGTATCTGGAATGTCATGCGTTAATTTGTAAATGCAAATAACATCCTTTCTTTGCACAGACAGTAATGATGAGCAGGGTGCGATTCCCTCCTATAGAAATGACCTTGTGAGTCTTCATGCCCTCTGTGCTGTACCTCTCTCCTAGGAGCCTCACAGTTCCTCAGGTCTTCCCGCTCCGGTCTCTGAGGCTTTCAGGGGAAGCTATCCTAAAGCTCGACAAAATCATATTAAGATCAGACTGAAGATATAGTTACACAATATCTCTGGCAACTCTGAGGAATTTCAGCAGCTAAATAAAGGAGAAAGCTTTAATCCACATGTCTTTAATGACACTCTCTGGGCATGTCTGGATGGGTGGGAGCAGCCCTACCCACAGTCGCTTTGCCTGCACAGTAGGCTCCATGGCTGTTTGCATCGCTAAGCTCACATCTGGGAGCTGGAAGCTGTCTAGCTGCGTAGTCCGACTACTATAGCCTGCTGAAAGGGCAGTTTTTGAACGCAGGCTCGCTTGGGCACAGCCAGTTCAGAGAAGTGGCTTCTGGATAGGAGTTGGTTTGTTCCTGGCCAGCTTGGACAATGTGTGGAGGAATCAGGGGTCTGTTGCATCTGGGTTGGCATGACTGACGTGTAATTACGGCATGCAAAGCCGTGGAGTTTAATCCTGAGAATTTATAGATCGGCTTTGCAGTCAATTGCTAATTAATTTTCAAGCTATCCTTGCCTTTTGCCATAACATACTGAAGTGCTCTAAAGTACAAGAGACCCTGCAGAGGTAGTATTCCTACCTCCTGGAAATTACTATCTTCAGCTGAAGCACTCTGAGGGAGGCGGTTTTGATTTGGAAAAATGAGGACTGAAGCAGCGCTTGTACTCACTTGCTTCCCTGCAGCTCAGACAATGGTGGTTTTTTCCCTTATATATGAAAGTACCTAATGTATGCACAGATAACTATGGTGAATGTTTTCGAGTTGCTTATCTTGGCCTTTGTCGAGGAAGTGAGCATTCAAGAGGCGTTGCATGTATTCAGCTCTTGAGTCTTGCTTAGCCCATAGTTGAAACAAGAATAAACGTCAACTAAAAATAACAGCACTTAGAGCCACGATCCTGATCTGCATAATGGTGCTTATCAGTTTTGTAGCACACCCTGGTATTCCTGCTCCCTTTCACTGTGGGAAGCAACATGGGATGCAAAGTGAGCATGTGTGTTAGCAGTAGGTCATATACATGTGTGTGTGTGTGTTGCAAAAGATATCCTGCGTTTTCTTAGCAAATAATTATTGGGAAATGGGAGATCTAACTCGTATTTTCCTTCCAGTCCTGGAGCAATCTGACTGGAGACAAACAATATAATTAACATTATTTTGAGTGTATGCTTTTAGCCATGTATTGTGGAAGGGAGGGAAAGTCCAAGATGAGTAATTAGCCTTTTAGAAGACTTCTGCATAAACAGAGAGATAAAGGGCAGGTGCTGAAATCAAGAGCTGGTTATTTCTCCTTCAGTCTGTGGGAGGAGATAAATGAAGTTAATATGCCCAGGACAGAGGCAGAAGCCACGGCATGGAGATAGAGCTGTCTCCTTCGCAGACAAGCAGCCCACAATCCAGGCTCCCTGTTTTATTGCAGAAGCTTATTAAAGGCAATTTAGACATCACAGTGATAGGTCAAAATTGGCCTCATTCTTTCTTTATTTTTATTTTTTTTTAAGTTCTCAGGCTGCCTTTCTTCCCTTTGGTGAACTATCTGTACTTTCAGGATTAGGAGCATGAGAGAAGTGGGACTGTGTCTGGAGTCTGTGACTTATCTCAGGATTTCAAGGGGAGTTAGCCAGCAGATAACGGCTCTTTTACAATAAGTGGGAAAACCTGTTTCGAATGCCAGCTAGTGACTGGAAGCTGACATTTGGGTTCATGGAATGATCACGCTTGGGAGCTCACATTTAATGCTTTAGGAAAGAAAAGTTCCCATTAGCTAAGCCACTTACGGTAGAGATTTCATTTTCGTGAACATATTCTGAGCTGCTTTTATTTTTCTCCTATCCCTTTTCTCCCTGTGTCAATGAGTCATCAGTGTGCATTCTGTCATATGTTCTTGATGTGTTATGCAGACATACCATTATGCTGTCAACTCGCACCTTTTTGGAGTGGTACAAAATTTAATACTCACTGAAGTGCATTCTAGTTCACCGGACATTAAAATTTCACAGAATATGTGAAAGGAGCAGAGGTAAAAGCCTTCAGTCTCTTGACAGAACAAGTTTCGCTTTAGGTGTTAAAAGCACTTCTCATAGGTTTCCCCTTCTATTAACGATGTACTTCCAGCTCCTTCAACTTCCATTTGTTTCATTGGAGAAAGCCC
>WEKW01007955.1:21854-98677 GCA_013389905.1 Sula dactylatra | reverse complement strand
ATATAGATATGCGCTTATTCCAAGCATACCTTAAGTGCAGTCACCTCTAGAGTGAAATGCTATGACTATTAAACAGCCCACAAACACCCTGCACAAAATAACAGCATACATGAATGCAATGTCTAATAGCCACTTGACACTGGAGAGGGAATTTCAGTGCAAAGTATGTATCTACACGCAATGGGGCTGTTAAATTCCCCAAAAGTGCCAAGAGGTACAATAGTGACCCTGTCCATGCCTATTATCTGCTTTGTAGAGATAATATTTCTTATTGTGAGTACTGGGGGGATAAAACCTTTGAACTCTAAAATGAGAGAAATTGATCTGATGAAAAGTTAAACATACGTTTATAAGACACTTCTTGGATTAAATTAGATGCAGAACATAAAGCTAGACTTTAATGATGCTTCTTCATGTGCTAATCAGTCCTACACTGGTCATCTGATGATACTGATGAGAGCTGGAAAACAGAGGAATTAAAGAATAATTTGGAAGAATAAAAGCATTAAAGGAGGAAGCCATGTATTATTATTGAGGGCTTAGGCCCTGGTCCTGCAAAGTGTGACTCATTTATATAACTGCAGACAGTGAGTTACTTCAGTAATACTGAAGCTAATCATAGTGCTAAAATTTAAGCATATATGAAAACCTTTGCAGGCCCAGGGCTGATTGAAATAGGGTGCAAAGANTATACATATACATTCTACATTTCTGTCCTCATTGTAAAATGTGGAGGTTTTGATCTCATTAACAAATATTGAAGGTCTTTCTACAAACACAAAGTGCAGCTGGGTTCTGTCCTGATGATTTTTACTCTTTAAATGAACACAATGGATGGAGGGTAGATGATAGACCATGGTAAATTAACTAAGCTGAAACCTCAGGGCCCTGCAGAGTATTTACCTCCAAAATGAAGACATGCTGCTGGTTCTGTAATGCTCAGCAGGGACTTCACCTCTCCTGTTGTGGAAGCCTCTTGGATACCATGGCAAGATAAACTTGAAAGAGTAGATAAGAAGCAGAGACAAGGAGACTTAAAAAGATCAATACCAAAGCCAGGATATAAGTCCCAATGCTCTCATTATTAAACCATATTCACTCTCGACATGTATACGAAAAAATTATGGAGGAATGCAGTAACTTTTGGCCTTTGAAAACTGTGGGACTGTCTCACACCTAAGTAAATGCTTCCAGGCAAATTTGCTCCCTCAGGGAAGCTGCCTTTCAGTTTTCTTCTAGGTATTTCTGTTTTGCAGAAGGAAAGGCTTCCCATTCAGAAAGTCCAGCGTGTGCTTTCTACTTGTTTCAAGCAGCTGCTAGTGTGCTTTTACTTAATTAATAGTAGTGAGCATTTCTTTGTAGAAACAAGCTATTGAGAGTCCAAGGAAATTTTTATATAATCAATATTTGTGTATTTGGAGAACAAAATCCTTGAAAATCTGTACAAGCAAAGAGCACAGCTAAGATAGACAACAACACAGGATTGACAAAATATTCACCAGAAGTGATCTGAACTGTAAGCGCTTGATAAACAATGAATGAAGTGAGGCACAGTAAATAGAAACAGTGCCTGGAGAACTGCATGCTTAAGGAATCACAAAAAAGAAACCAGTGTAGATGATGAATTTTAACACAGCATTCTCAGATTACTGCCTTTTTTTTTTTTTAATAACTACCTTTTTGGTCATGATGTTTTCATATTGCAAATTATATCTGAGCTGAAAATGCTCCAATTTTGTAGAGTTGCACTTCGCACGTATGCATTTAGGATTCCACTGCTAAGAATCTTTTTTAAAGCAATAATGATCTGAAATCTTGAGCTGTTAAACAGGCTCATTTCTTATTGAAGCTAATAGAAATTGCAGGTTTTCAGAACCTGTGCAGTAAATCCTAAGATTATATTTGGCTTCCTTTGGTCTGAACATGGGAAAATTCCCCAGAGAAATTGACTGTATGAGAATGGATGGCTGCAACAGGCTGTTAAGAAAGAAATGCAGAAGACAAAACAAAACAGGCAGATGTGTAAGGGCTTGGATGGAAAAGAGAAATGAGGACTGGTGGAGAAGGAATAGAAATTATTCCAAACATGATAAAAGCAAGAAAGAGAGAAAAGGAATTTTAATGCAAAAAATCTGTTTGTATGTGAATACACTGAGTTTGTTGAATGTGGAGACAAGAGAATCGACATCATCATTTACAGGAATGATCTAAGCCAAACTTTTTGAAAAGTTTTGTCTGCTGACCACTGCCTTGAGTTACACCAGGAGAAACCCTTCTGGATGCGAAACATTTCAATTTACGATCGTGAGCACTTCACAGTGCTCAGTTTTTTTGTGGGCTATGGCTACTGGCTACTTCTTGCAGGACAATTAGTTGTCTGCTCAGGGGCACATTTTCACCCTCTTAGCTATCTACTGACGTTCTTTATCCAGTGCTCTGCTGTCCTGATTTCTCAAAGGTGACAATTTGGCTCGTGTTTTAGGTATGTTTTAGGAATGCATGTGTTTAGGAATGTTTTAAGAATTACTCTTTCTCTAACCACCAAGAGTCAGCACAGTCTCAGGAAGAAAACTATGATGAGCTATGCCCGAAAGGCCTGCTCTCTGCAATGTATTGATTTTTATAGTTTAGACAAGGGAACAAGCAAAAACAGACTGTCTTTCATTGGTAGGCTTGGATTTACAAGCCCTGAAATTGCTGAAAGTGAAGGGAAGTCTGCAGAAAACTCTGGCCAATAGGCTTATATTTCTTCTCTAGATAAACAGTCTAATGGAGATGTTTTCATGCTGTGCATCTAAAGGCTGCTTTAATATTAGCAAGGCAGGAAATAATCTTCTTGCCCACAAAATGACACTCGTATCTGCTGGAGCACAGGCTTGGCTGATAAAAGCAGAAAATAATTTCTTAAAAAAAAAAAAAAAAAAGATTGGGTTTATAACTAATTGTCTTATTTACATTTAAAGGATAGTTCTGTCTGAAATGTCTTCTATTTCTCATCAGAACAAACAAAATCGTCACAGTGTTCACTCTGAGACTGACTTCCCATTCACCCTCTCTGGTGGCCTGAGGCAAAATGTTTAGGTTTTGGGCTGCTGAAAACAAAAGTAATTTTGATTTTTGATAAGTTGAACTTCTGCATGAAGCAGTGTATTGGAAATAATGTTTCCACCCTTATTGTTGTGCAAGTTTCAATGCTGAAAAGCACTTTGTGGCCAAAGTTGCTGCCCGTGGAAATGGAGCACATAGTACCTCAGCCTGCACTTCCCTCACAGGAGAGGGAGGTTTGGGTGATGATGATGAGTTCCTGCTTTCCTGCAGTCCTAGATGTCTTTGGCCCAACTCTCATCAGGTGTAAATTCTTGTAGATTCTGCCTGGTACATGTCTAACCAAAACAAATATATTGATGGAAAATCATGCTGCTTTAAATCACTGCAGCTTTAAAAAAATTCTATCTCATAGAATCATAGAATCATTTAGGTTGGAAAAGACCTTTATTGGTTATTTAACCAAAAGCAGCATTTTGGCAATTCTAGCCTTTTTTTGTTTTGTTTTTAACTCAAAGTTTCCTCTTTTTCATGTGTCTGATCTTTCCCCATGGCTCCTCATTATGTTTGCTTGTAGCAGTTCCTACTTGTCTGTGCTTTATCCCTATTGCAGAGTTATGGAAAGCACTTGCCTTCTGGCTAGAAAACACTGTGGGTCTCATATATTTAATCAAACAGGGAACTCGCCACTTACACTGTTCTATTAACAATTGAGGGTTCTCCATTTGGTGAATGTACAATTGTCATCACAGCTGACCTACAGTGGTATAAAGTCATATGACGGACAACAGCCATGCAAAGTATTTCATCTTGGTGTTAAAACAAGATGGCAAAGTAAGCCTGCTAGTGGAGTAAAGATTGATTTCCCATTAGGAATTTCCAGAATGACTGTTTAGCAAGGTACTTTCTGTATATACTCCAAAATGGTTTTGTTTAGAACTGACTTTTTTCTTTTTCTTTTTGATTGTCTTGCTGCCATCACTTTATCATGACGTCTGTCTCCAAGAGCCTAATCTCTCAAGGTGCTGAAATGGCTTTGAGAGTTGAAAATTGTGAGCCCTTCTCAGTGGTACTCAACATTTTACAGAAGTAGATACTGGATGCATAAAATGGACATCGATGCACCTGCATTCCCTTTTAAGAATTTAGGAATTTTGAAGAATTACATTCTGAAAATTACAACCACTGTCAAGAGTAGCATTTGGAAATTCTGTCTGCTCTTAAAAACAGACACAAATATCACAAAATTATTTACAGGCATAACAGCTAAGCATTGTAATTGCTGCAAATTTATTTATCAGAACTGCCATTGACATGCTTGAGAGCATCAGCGGTTAAAATTATTTGTAAAATGTGGGAAAGCATCTGGGAGACAACTGCTAGATTCAGAGCCATTTGTGGTGCCATGGGATTGCAAATGTTTTAAGGGAATACCTACTGAATCTTTCATGAGTATAATGTGTGTGTGTGGGGTGGGACAGGAGGCTTACCCCTTCTTAGTGCACTACTGAATATCCAGTACTGTCATACTCAATGAGGGTGAGAAATATAAAAAGCTGGCTGTGACGAAAACACTTAATATACTGGGAGCATTGCTCATAGTAATTTTCTTGGCTTCTCTGTTCACAGGAATAATAATCCCACATAAGTGATAGCATTTCCACAGGTCATTTTGGAAAAAAACCTGCATACATTTGAGTGATATATTTTCTACAGGCACCTGGGTAAGACAGAGATGCAGTAAAGCAAACAAAGAAAGGGTAAAAATGACCAAATGTGGAGCTGAGAAAGTCCACCCCCTTCCCTCTCAACTAACTGTTTTGCAAACTTCCTGGGCAAGGCTGATCTTGTTTGATGTTTCATGATAAAAAATTTTCAGCAACAGAAACACAGCAGTCAGTGCAAAAGACTCAGTGACTGACAGGGAACCTCTGTTTACGTAGAAAGTTCAGCCTGGCCAAGGCAGTGGAAGTGAGCTCTCTAGGCTGTAGACTATGTACTTACATTCTGGAGCTGCTTTTATCCGAGAATGTCATTTTTGATAAATAGTGCCCATTGTATATTGGGAAAAAAATCATGATAGTTGGGGAAATTGAAGGCAGTGAGCATTGGAGAGGAAAAAAAGAATATTGAAAAGAAACTTTAATTATGTTGAATTCAGTTTTTGAGATGGAAAATAGCAGCATTATCCATCAGATAGTCAACCATTGATCATTTCTGTTCATCCACCCTCGCCACTGGAACATTTGAAATGCATGGTTAAAGTGCCAAAGAGACATGACTACAAATATCCTTTGGAACATTTAGGAAATGAAGAAAGTGGGTTATATATCTTTAACTTACTGCTAAGAGCAGCTAAAACAAATGGCTTCTTTTTAGATCCAGTTAGTATTGTACTACTACTATCAACTTGCCCAAACTTTGTGTCTTGAAGTAGAGCTAGACTTCCATTTCAGGTGGAGAAATGCTACATAAAAAAAGGTTTAGACTTTCACAGGTTTTAGGTGTTATTCATTGACCCTGGATTTAAAAACATGCCCAATGCTGCTCAATGATTTAGTGTTGATTACCAATTTTTAAATTGTCATTCTTAAGTTTGAGATTGGTAGAAGTTAAGAAAGTTTCAAAATGGAGAATGCGGTCCTATTATTTAGTGTTTAATTATTTATTTCCAAAACCAAGATGATTTGTAGTCATGAATATATGGGAATGAGATACTTTGCAGAGAATCACCTTAGTCAGTGGTGAATCCCCTCCTGAAAAGATTTTAGTAGACATTAAGGCATAAATTTCATGTGCTGTGTCTGATAAACACAAGAAACATCTGCAGATACTTTTGAGTATTATAAACAGAGAATACTGGTTATCCTAGGAATACTGAGATTTGAATCACTAATCGGCCCTTAGAGGATGTGGGAGGAAAAAGCCTTTTATTTCAAAATGCAGAAAATCCTGGACCTGTGACTAAAAGGTTTTATCAAACCATTTGAAATGAAGGAAGCTTGGTGAAAATAGCTAAGTGGTAAGCCCAGTTTAAGCATGGCTCTGGTGAATAATTAAAAACATTGCTCTGAACTGTAGCATTTTTAATAGTCACAATGCTGGTACTGTGGATACGCTGATAATTGCTGTTCTGTAAAACTGTCAGGCAGAAGCAGAAGTGCAAAACAAGAGAGAGAGACTGAGTGGCACAAACAAACCACTTAGAAGTCACCTGGTTAATAACCTTGAAAAAGTTGTCAGAAACAAAATCGTGATTCAATTACATTTGATGAGTAAAGAATGACTATAGGCATTAATTGTTCTTTGGATATAGAGAATGGAGTGATTTGTGAAAATAAATGAAATAAGCCTGTGGTTAGAACTGATGCTATCAACAGAAAAATCTGAGGAGGGCAGATGTATTAGCACATCTTACTTTTGTCACTGGAGTGGTGCAAGCAGTACCCAGATGTTTGAATGTCAGTCCTGGGATTGTGATGAGGCATTGGCATCCCAACTCTCAAACCCAAAGTTGTGTTATTCTGGTAAAGGTACTGGCAAATACACAGCTTTGGAGTTTTACTCCAGATAGACTGTCACATTTCAGATTCCAAAACAGAAAGCAATGAGTATTCATTAAACATCAGATATTAAAGAATTAGATTTCATTTTATTGGCAGAGCAGTCTCACAGTTACTGTTACTTCTTAACACCAGCAAGGGTTAGAGCTTCGTTACATTAAAAAAAACATATTTTATATGCACTTATAACTATATATATGACCATCATACAGGTCATACAAAGGCTGGGATTTGAACTTGGGTCTTTTCAGGTCACTCTTTGATCTGTCCTGCTTTTGCAGTCTCAGATAAACAAACTTAGTTGTATCAACAGTATGGGAAATGAGTACTACTGTTTGCTCATTTTCCAAGTTACAGTATTGTTCCTTCATTCCTCTGGAAAAAATCAAAGGGTCTTTTCGAGCATGCTTAGTCACACAGCCACCATTAAAACATCCACATGAGAAAGAGGCTGCTTTCTTTTGCATTGTTATTTTCTGCTAAGTAACTTGCTACCTTGCTTCCTTATGTGTGTCAGTGCATATTTAGAGGTTTTGATGCTGCTGTTTCAGTTAAATGACCTCTGCACTTCATCACTGCATTTCTCAAAGGGGTCAGGACTGGAGACAAGGTATTTTGTTGTAAGTGCTTTACAGCAGTAGTGGAAGTGCAAGAAAAAACAAATGGGTTCATTGACAGCATTAGTGCCTCCACTTCACGTACAAATTGCTTATAATCCATCTGTGCCTCTAGTGTCAAGGAATTATTTGTTTCAGAAGCAGTAGTTTAAGGACCTGATATTGGGAGGTACCTGAGTGGAAAGACAGAAGATAAAAATTTAATGGAAATGTAAATGTGACTGAAGCCTTGGTGAACCTTCATTTTTTTTCATTTTCTCACAGTACTATTAGAAGAATCGGATAGCTTGACTTTACAGTACAGTTTTTCTTAAATCTGGACAATTTATTTTTCCCCACTGGAAAGGGAAAAAAGTTATTATGTATCATTAAGCAGAAGGGCAAAATTCTGCTCTGTTGCCCTCATGTAAACATGGAACAAGAACCTCTCCCGATGTGCTAGGTCAGGATCAGTTCCTGTGGAGACCCACTGAAATGACTGTGATAGCACCAGATCAAGCAATCCATTCCCATTGGTACAATCTTGAACTTTACCAGTGATGTATAGCAAAATGTCTGAATTAATGCCTATAAAAGCCACCCAGTGACATAATGCCACTTAGGAAATGTTCTTGTTTAATTGTTGGTTTAAAACATTATTTTTTCTATGCTTAGATGATAAATCTGTCTTTACAAATTTACAGGGTTGAGTTTCCTATTTTGTAGCTAACAAAGGCCTTGTGGTCTTTATGTACCTTCCAGGGATATAATAAAGAAAAAAATATAAGAGGCAGAAAAAAGTCTTACTTCCCTTCTTGTTCAAGCAGCAAATCTACCTTCCCTAAGGACCACTGAGGCTTCATTTCATAAGAGCGAAGCCCTGATCATTTCCAGTCATGTCAATGGTAATTTGGCTCAGTTATCTTTTAGCACATAATACCAGATTCCTAGTTTAACATTCCCTTGTAAAGTGTTTCTGTTGGATCAGGTTAGACTCATTAGAAGGTAATCAGGTTTGTTGCTGTTCTCTTTGAGCACTGGTACCACATTTTTTTTCTCCTTTCTTTATGCTCCTGTTTTAGTGCCACATGAATTTTCACAGTGTTCTGATTTTTGAATGTTCATCTCAGAGTACCCTGAGGAAAATATCAATCAAACCATAGGTACTATAGATAATTTAGTGAACGTGAATCTGATGATTAAAACTTCACTGCTTCTTACATGAAATGGTAGAGAAGGGCTTGCTCCAGTAATTTTTGAAAATACAGTTAGTGCTCCTGAATCTCTTGAGAACAGGGAAAAGAAGCAATCAAAGAGAGAGTTTGAGAGCCCTGCGAGGGTTTTGGCACAGGACTGAGAACTGGCTGAGGAGAGAAAATGAACAGAGAGTAGCTGAGGCAGGTCAGGTAGGATGGTTAAAGAGCCTGAAGCTGAACAGGGAACACGCAGTAACCAAAAGTGCCCAGTGAAAGTGTGTTTGGATCCACCTTACCACCATGTTCTTTTCCTGTCTGAGTGAGAGAGCCGAGAGACGCAGTGCTGATTTTTCTATTGTAATCACGAAGACTCCTGGTTACAGCCCCTGTTTTCTTCCAGCTCTGAGAAAGGCTTCAGCCTCACTAGACAAATGGGATTATTGACTGAGCATATTGGTTGAGGGACCTGCATTTCTCCTCATTCATCTCATGATGCACAGAGCGATGGTTCACTGGGAAACAGATCTTTTTTTTCTTGCATGAAATCTTTCTTTTTGATGGGGCATTGGGCAAAAATGATTAAAAACTGAGATGAGAACAGTAACGCGCTATTCTGGGAGGACAGAAATTTTCTAGCTTGTTTCTCCCAGTGAGCTGAGGCATAGGTAGCCCAGCAGACTACAATACTGGTGGTCCCTTACACCGGCATGGGACCTTGCGTAGGTGCTAGAGAACTTGAATGAAAACATTCTCCTAGAGTCCCACCATGATATGTGACTGAGGGCTGTTTCCAGACTGTACTCTGGATAAATGGTTCTTCATGTCTTCTACTACTTAATGCATTTAAGGACTGTGTATCCCTGATCTTCTACTTGTATTGAACAGACCAGTGAGCGTCTCATCACCAGTAATACCTGACAGATGTCTGAACTTTGATAGTGCAATAAAACCAGAAACATGCATAATGGACTTCTGGACTGCCCCCTCTCAATTGCAGCTATGAGATACTCTATAAAAGAACCAGCTGCCAGTGTGCCAGAGAAGAAAAGCTATAGCTTGGAGCTACCACAATTAGTTCCCTTGCTAGCTTCTAACTAGATCCCAGACATTCTGCAAGAAAACCAAGACTAGAATCACTACCAGGAGACTAGGTTACTGGGAGGGAAGCCAGAGTGTGCATAGCCAGGGACAGGAAAGTGTTTTCTGTGCTTTACAGCTCTATATACCACAGTGCAAAATAAAGGAAAGAAGACTCATTTGACTGACTGGCAAAATACAAATCTCCCAGTGAGGAAGCAGACCTGATTTTTAATGACATACAGCCCTACCTTAACCAAGTTTTAAAAAAGAGCAATTTTATTTTTAAAGTAAGCTTTCAGAATGTCCTTGTACAAAAGCAAAGGAAAGAATGCAAAGGCTCATTTTTTCCCTTTCTAGTTCATCATTAAGATAAAGGCAGTTTCTGCAAACATTGAAATGAAGGGAACACTGACAGTGTTCAGCCAAGGGGCAGGCTTGAATCAAAACTTAAGTCCTAAAACCTGAAAGCGTGCAAGAATTTTACTTCAAAATCCAGCCTTTTAGTTTGGATTAACAACTGATTAAACCAATAGTCCTTGCATGCTGTGCAAGAGAAAGAGATGGTATTAAAGCCACTATAACAAATTGTAAGAAAAGGTGTCTGAATCTCGCGGTATGTAATCTTAACCTTCAGAATTTTAACACAGCTTTTATTGCACAGGCAGATGTTTTCATTTTTAAATGGCCACAGCTGAAAGGTTAAAAGCTGGGGAAAGCTTCTCCCCAGCTTTAAGAAACACTGGTCCCCACATGATATAATTTAGTCTCTTGCTGAAAGACATCTGACATTTCTGGCAAACAGTAAGCCAGCTCAAAGAGAGGAGAGGACACAATCTTCTGAACACACTGAAATTTTTTGCGACTCTCCTCAGTGATGTGCCCTGTAGGAAGAGGAGAGGAAAAAACCATTTCTTTAGAGCTACATCACTGTCAGAAGGTGTCCTTAGCTGAGACTATTCATTCTGGGAGTCCTTTGTTACTATTTACATCCTTTATGCGGGAATAAGATGACACAGTCTCAGATTTAGGGAAGCTGGATTACCACTGAGTATTTTACTTGATTCAGGTAAGGAACTAATTTCGTCAAGTGTTAGAAAATGCTTGGATAAACCACGAAAGACTCCAGAGAAAAACTTGTGATAGAAATCTGTCCTTGTGAATATGACTGAAGTATTATTTACAGTGGTGACCATTCACTTTGGTATTTATTCACAGTGCTGTGATTTTGTTGCTGTTTAGAAAGGGATTAGTACCTTAGCACTACAGCACTCAAAAATGAATGAGGAGTCAAGTCCTAAGAGGATGAAAAGTCAGACAAGCTATGATTTGGGTCAAAATAATGGTGACCAAAGCATAATTTTCCCCCCAGTATTTACACACATGGTTTCTAACCAAAAGAGGTGGGAGCTGAGGTCTAGTATGAACTGAACAGGCTACAATTTCTGTTTAATTTCAGATGAGCCACTGAGGGTAGGGTGGAGCAATCTATAGGTTGAGAGTTGTTATCCTGAAAGGACCGGTAGTTTTTTTTTTTTTAAACTTGTGTTTTGTGCTTAGACTCTGGATCATTCAAGTCATTTGAGCTTCTGCATGCCTCTCTGACCTGGATGAGGCAGATGTTCGGCAATTGCTGTAATAGTATACCTGTTCTTCAGTGAAAATGTTTCCTTTGATTTGTGGTACAGTAAATAGCTTATCAATGCCCAGCACAGAATTGTTATCTTTAACTCTTTGTAGACGTGTGTCCCCTCTAAGCCTACTAGATAGTTCAAACCAATGAGTACTAACATAGTTTGACATAATAAACTGAATTATCTTAATAAAAAATGATTGCTACTAGTCAGGATATTATAGCATTAGTCGCCTTACACTTTCTGATGTTTTAATGACAGTTTCAATGATAGATAATGAGGAATGGCAGAAAGCAACGCATTGCTGCCAACAGAGTTCAGTGATTATCTGATCCCAATATTAACAACTGTGCTCAGACCATTAATATCTGTATTTGTCCACAGCTTCATGGTGATAAGGCAGCCAAGACATTACCCATTCTTTTTTTATAGTGACAAAAGCAGCCAAACGCAGCTTTTCAAATCACCCTGTGGAACATTGAGTTGTCAAAGATGACCCCTGTACCGGAGAACTGTGCACTGTACCCTTTACAGTAGTTTCCTTCTTTTCAGCGATAACGTGTTGTAGGAAACTGGAGCTGGAATTTCTCTGGATTTGCACCTCACAACTGATTATAAGCTCTGTTGGAAGTGTCACATATGAGCTTTCTCATGTGTTGATTTGTTGGAGTCTAATTTAAAATGCTACCTAATGATTCATTTTTTTCCATCTGGACATTTATCAGTCTGCTGTGTATCTAGTTACCTGTTGTCATAAATGTGCAAGAGTTTATTAATCTTTGATATGTCTTTGCTGATCTCAAATGTATTTGAAAAGTGTTGTGGGGAAGAGACAAGACAAAAACCCAACAGATGTCTATAATTCTTGGAAATCAGGCATAAAAGCCTGCATTGTAAGGCCTCCCCCTGTGTCTCCCTAGTTTCTGTATCTTCTCTTTCACAGAGAATATTGCAAATGTTTATCTAAGTTTGAGTTTTTTTTTTTTTTGAGAAAAATTGTTATAGGAATTTTGCTGCTCAGTAATATTTGGTAATTATAACTCAGGATGAATTTCTCCATGTGGTTAAGAGTGTAGCCAAGATAAAGTGTGAAGGACAGGCTTCAGGATGTATATTCTGATAGGGTGTAGCAGTGGCAGCAGCCAGCCAGAAAGTTTCCTTTCTGGGTTATCTGCAGAGAGAGGACAACCCACTAAACACATAACCAGCACCTTCCAAGCACCTACTGCAAGACTACATACACCCCAATTCTTGAAAGATTTTGCGTATTTGTAATGCCAAAGCAATAATGAAATAGTAACTTTATTATCCTACTGTCTCAGCAGTTATATAACTACTGACCAGGCAGTCATATACTCAGGGACCAAATAGGCAAACTGATTTGGGAAAAAGTTATTAAAATTAAAGCCTAAACTTTTACATTTATTTACCTAATGGTCTCCAGTGCCTGGAAGTGGTTAATCAGGAGTTGGCAGAATGTTGAATAGTCTTTATTTCCTCCTGTGTGTCTTGTTTGGGGACTGCTATGTATACCCTGTTAGCAGATAAGCTATGTTTGCTGTGTTAGTCAGGGTGAAGCACTCTGACCTGTCTTATCAGGTAGTTTGGAGGTGTAAGGTTTTTCTTTTTGCTTTTCTGGCAGTCTTGAGAAGTAACATGGACTTTGATTCTCCTCCTTAAAAGAATCTAAGTTTTTATATTCTCACAAGTGAGATACCTGCAGATTCTTAGCACCATGGTGGTAACTTCTGTCTGTTTTGTGATTTTACTGCATCTGTTGGGCTGTTTTTTCTTATATCCAGTTATGCTTCTGTTTCAGATTAGGTTATCTATAATACAGTAACGTATAGCGTTTCACTTCTCCTTCATGTATAGTCATTCGAGAAGCGTCTTCTATGTTACAGTTTTGGAAGCACATGCTGTGTAAGTTTGTAGGAAGCCTTCTGCCCAGCAGTCAGTACACCTTTCTTCCAAAGTTTAATTAAAGTGTTTGATCTTCTGTGTATGATGTTTCGCTTCCCCAGAAAAGTTTCAGACTCTACGAGGGTGAATTGTGATCCATTATTGGATACTAATTCTTCTGAGGTCCACTCTGCGGGAAACCGTGGACAGGAAAGTAATTACAGTAGCAGGTGTGACTTGTGACGTAAATGCTTTTCTGGCCATTTATTGAAGCAATCTCTCAGGATGATGGCAAAGCAGAAGTCAAATGGTGCATGAACAAATAGGTCTTTGATATCAGTAGCAAACCTTCCCCACAATGAATCGTATAACGAGACAGGCTGCAATGGTGATGCATAAGTGTCTGCTGCCTTGCCAGGAAACTGACAATACAGATTCTATAGTTGCTCTTTTGTTCTGACAATCCATTGACATGATTCATAATCCAGATGTATAAATTGTCACAATATATTTGTAAATTCTGTAGTATAATAAATCGCTGAACAACTTGCATGACAGCTTTCTGGTGGGGAAGGGTTACACTGGAGTTGAAAGGGTAGGTAGGAAGAGCTGGACAACGGGGTTTGGAATTAGCAGTTCTTGTGCACAAGATGCCACATTGTTTTTGTTGGACTGGACATACTAAGCAAGGAATACTTAATGGCTCTTTTTTAGATGCTGAGGAATATGTTTGTTATTTGTGCAACTATGCCTGTATCTCTGGATACACAGTGAAGGAGAAGCACATGTGATAAGCACTGAGTAGTCACATTTCCAGTTCTTGGTCTATACTCCATATTGTACTTGCATAGATACAGTGTTCTGCACTACTGGATGACCTGCATTAGCATTGGTTTGAATCCTTGTTTAGTGCTGTATAAATTACAGCACTAAGCTGTAAATCTGTAACCCTAAGTTAGGTTCTCTATTGTAGCTATACAGAAGCATATGCTTTTGCTCTAAAATGAAATGCTTTCCTCAGTTTCTTCAAATGGTCTGGGTGCAAATGCAATGGTCTTTTCAGCAGTGTCCTGTAGGTTTTTGCAGGTATGAGTCCATGTTCATAACTGGAGGCAGTGGCAGTCACAATAGTGTGCGACACAGGACTGAATACTATAAATACCTGGCTGTTTGCAAATCAGCATTTCACTGCTTCAAATCTTTGCACTTCCACATAATTTTGCTCTGAACAATTGTCAGCAGATGCATAGTTAAGGAGAAACATATCATGTTGTACAAATTAAGCCAGAACATATTTGTGATCATGGTGGTGTTGAAACTTTTGTAATCATATTTGTTTGTTCTGAATTTTTGCTCCTGTTGGAGACATTATGGACCAAAACAAGACAATTCTGCCAGCAGGAAGTGGTGACTGGCAAAGTTTGGTTTCCGCCTTGCTCTGCCAAGCTGCTGTAATGCAGCGTGAAGGCAAAGCTAAGGCTGTACTACAGGGCTTGATAAACCTTACCCAATAAAATGCCATTATTTTGATATCAGACCTTAGACTGATTATTGAGAAACATGGCTGTCATTCTTTAAAAAGCTTTGGGCATGGAAGAAAGTCTGGAGCATACCCATTTAAATCACAAAAATCCATCAACTGAGCTAAGTGCTGTGTAGCTCTGGCAGCCTTTGCACAACATTATGTAGCAATACACAGTCTACTGGGGTAAATGACATTTTTGTGCATTTTGCATATATGATATCTGATTTTTTATGGAAATACATGAAGAGCAGTTGCTTGGCTTTACTTGAGTTCCTTGAATACATGCAAAGATGAAAAACTTTTGTCTTTTCACTTTTCTCGGTGAGACAGTCTGGAACTTTAGTTTCATCAATGCCATTCTGGATTATTTTTAAAGGGTTGTGATACAAATGGTGGGTTGGAATACAAATGGTGGGTTGTGTCTTTTTTATTGTATGAATAACACAGATGATTGGATTTTGTTTCTGTGAACAAACCCTTTACATAGCAGTGTTTTTTCAGTACTGTCTGTTATAGTCACTGACATTGCAGTCTGCTACAGCAGTGCAGAGTGCTGCTAAAACAGTAGAGACAAGTAGGTATTTGCATGTTTCACATAGCAAACAGGTACCTGTGTTGCATGTACATACACTGTATTGTGTATAGCATACCTTTATGCACAATATGGAAGTCAGCAAGTGTACTAACTGGATCAAAAAACATATTCATGTACAATAAACCAAGCATAGAAGTTGGTTCCCCAGATCACTCACTGCATATAATGGAGGCTCAGTAAGTGACAAACCTCTAAAGCATTGCAAGTAAGTGAATTCAGGTAACAGAGAGACTGCAGAGCCAGGATCTGACATTAATCACCTGTGTCTGTCCTCCTGATGTATCATAAATATTAGTAAGTTACTAATACAATGTACATTGGAATATTTATGTACAAAGTTAAGAGGCATGCATGGAAGAATAATTTTATTTACCTGTTTTTACAGGAAGCAATACACCATACTCTAGCAAAATGTTCAATTTTTCTGCAGTGTTTATACCCAAATTTCTTTGCATGATATCAAGGGTCATATGCATTGTGTTGTGCAGACCAGAGCAGTAAACTAGATTTCCTTGTGGGTGTTGCAGTTTGCAGAACCTGTGGTTTGATTTTTGCAGTGTAGGAATTCTCCATAGACTGTGCTTTACACCCTGGCTTCTGTCTGGCTGCCTAGCTTAAGTGATGTCTTGTATTCCATAACTTATCACCCTTCCTTGTGCTATTGCTGACTCAATCTGACTAGCAATGATTTGAGTCTTCCATGACTAAACAATTTTCATACAAATTGCACTTTGAACTTAAATTTTGAAGCATTTCATCTTCCATGCGTCCAACCTTGTATGTGACAGTGATATTGGCAAAGCAGCAGTCTTGTTTTGCTAATTTACTCACTTTCTCCTTATGCTGATGTAGTTTATAGTACTCAGCTATAATTTTTGCCCTGCAAATGAAATGTCTTTAAATGTACATGCATGTACATGTACGTATCATCATCAAGAGGAAATGTATACAACATATATTGAGCTTTGGCTTCAAAACAGAGTCTAAGCGGAGCATGTTTTATTTCTTCAGAAAGATGATTTTCATTAAATTTAACTACATAGCTTTGCATAGATTCCATCTCAAACAGAAAGAAACTGCAGGTTCTCTGAATTTGTGGAAATGACCTAGACAAGTGCACAGGCAGAGCAAACCAGGTAATCCCGAGCCTTACACAAAAAGATGGTCTACACAGCTCTCCATTTCTGTCTCCCTTCTCACATCTGAGCAGTGTCACTTAATGCTTCGCCAGGTCTGAAGTATCCCATAATAATTAGAATTACCTAGAGTACTGTTCTGAGATTCTTCCTTCCTGCTTCAAGGCAAAGATAAACTGAAAGCTCACTGTTGGAAATAAACTACACTGACAACAGTTTACTCTGATCTCTAAAATCAAAGTGAGTGGGAGAGAAGATGCCAATGCAAAGAAATATGTTCATATTAAAATAAATAGGGATTTCTACTTGATTAATAGGCTTTTAGTTTGGAAAAAGATTGCTGCTTCCTAAGTTAGTTTATCAAAGACTGTCAACAACCTGCATCTAAAATGCCTCACAAACGTGCTAGTAGATCCATTTCAAATTTGCGAGCAACTTTTCATTGCATGAAGATGATGGATACCTTCTTCTTACAGAGCATATACAAAGAGAGATTCTTATGGATGTCTTGCTTGAACATTGCTTCTTATAATCAATGTTAATTTACTCAGATTGGAATACAAAACCACTATAAATCCGTTTTGAAGAAAAATAAACTTGCTAGGTTGCAGAACTATATCAATCACAATTCTTTATTCTTTTACTCTGTAGAAAACAAAAAATGAAACCCCAGCAGAATTTCTTGATCACATTCCCCTGTTAAAATATGTTGGTGTTGACATTAAGTCCTTTTGAAAGCTTATCACTTACCCTCCCTGCACACAAAAAATGCTTTTAAAATTTCGGATTGCTGACTTGCATTTTCCAGTAGCACTGTTGGACTTTCTGATTTTTATTTGTGCTGTGAAGCAGCAGTACAAAGAAATAAAATAGCCATGTTTGCAACTATCCATACACCACAGACCTATTTACCTCTCTCATCTGTGGGATTCTGATCTCTTCCAAAAGGTGAGACATTCACAAAAAGAGTTTTCTGGCAAGTGGTGTAATAACACCCAATTTGTGATACAATAAATCTAACTGATAGGATTCCAATTAAAAAAAAAACAACAGAAAATTATCAATTCAAGTACTGTAATTTCCAAGTGCATTTATATATTTCTCAGTTTCACAGCATATTCTCACTTTCAACATGCAACAATGGTGTTGAAAGACAGTACGAGTGTAGGATTTAATGCTAAGGTCTATTTTGTGTGAAGAACATAACGTAAAGAATTGTGTAGAAAAAAATACTACATTCATAAGATATGCATTAGCTTACTGTAAAATGATCACCATTCAATAAAAATTTAGGGGTAGAATCCTGATTCTTTTGAACTTGAAGACAAAATTATCATAGTTCAAACCAAGACGATGATTGCAGGTGTTAAAATGCCAATAAAGCAGAAAACGTTCAGAAGGGGCATTTAACGGTCTTTTCTTATAAAGTGGTTATTATTATTCATGCAAAGTCCAGTTCAGAGTTTGTCATTGTTTATTTTCAAATTTGGGCCTCATGGGAATACAGTATGCAAGGGTTGTTGTTCATTGCCTCATAGCCTAGGAATGAACCTTCCTGCCTTCTCCTCTCCAGAAGTACTTTGCCTAAGGAACAATCACATTAAAATCAGTAGGATTTCTCACTGATTGAGGTAGAACTCAGCATGAACAGTGTTGGCAGAGCTGAACTCTAAATTAAATTGACATCCTCATTCTTCTGCCCATTTCCTCTTCCACTGTTGTTCCACTGACACACAAATAGTATCAAACCGTTGTGACTGCTGCAAATTCTAATTCTGATACTGCCAGAAGGATGATGAAACATTTTTAAAACCCACAGAGTATTTTTCCCATTCCTTTAGAAGCAATAATTAAACAAAGAAGTTTGCATGTAGAAAAAATCTGTTGCAGCATTGTAAAAATGGAGATATGAGATGTAGGACTGGAATTTATCTATTGGAATACCAGTTATTTCATTATTCTATGATTTCTTTACCCTTGCTAGTCCCATTCCTACTAGTGTGATAATATGCACACTTCCCCGCATGGCAGTACTGACAAACCACATGAAATTTCTATTCAGTTCCAAAGTAATTTTGGTTGTGAGTATGTGTTGATTGTTGCCTTGGGCAAAAAGATGACTTAGGAAGAAAAGAGTCTGATCCCAAAACACTCCTTATGGGGCTGTGTAATGCTACCTAGCTGGTAATCCCTCCCTTGTGCTAGACAGTAACTGAACGTGCTAGCAGAACCGAGTGCTATTGTATGAATGTGTTGTGTACTTATTGTATTTCTAATTATGAAATTGTTAAACAATAAGTGAGAAAACACACCTGTTTCGTGTTCTAGTAATACCAAGGAAAGCTCTATATTGCCCAAATTTAACGGGTAAATGCTGTCCATTTGGATTTGTCCCTGACAATGTCAGTGGTAACTCTATCTGATGGGATGTGTTTGCAGGACTGAGCTGTTAATTGTACCTACCCTGCATTTGGTGTACTTAAAGTATCACGAAGAAACTGAAATTGAAATGCTGATGCCCATCTCTTGGGTAGGAGCTACTGGGCCAGGTTTTTACAATAAGAATTTGTGGAAATTTACAGAGGTAGGAGTACTGCTGGATTAGATGATACTTTTGGTCTGGCTGAAATCTGTTCCCATAATGTTTAAACCTGACAGGTCCACACCCGCTGTAAAAGCTATCAGGATGTACTTCTGGAGGTGTAGGGATGGGTCCTCTTTGCTCCAGTGCCTGTGTTTGGGGATCCTGACTAGGAGCCAAACAAAACAGTAATTAACACTTATTATTGCCAACATCAAAATAAACACCTTGAAAAAGTGAAGTCTGTTAGCACTTTATTACCTTTTGCAAACTCAACATCCTTTTTGTAGCTGGACAGAATGATCCATGTAGAAGAAACTTAAAAAGCAGCTCCAGAGGCTATGCCATTTTTTTTACTTTAAGTCAGTCAAATATTTTACATATTCCTATAAGCCATATACGATGGTTTGTTTCATATTGCATTGGGGGATTTATTCTGTTGATTAAACATTGACTCATTTACCTTTATAGCAATTCTGCAGTAACAGCCTTATCATGGTTACATTATTACTATTACAATTTAACCTCAGGTAAAAAAAATCTGGATACATTTTCTACCTAGTAAATCTGATGGTCATGGCTTTATATTCTCTACCTCAGTTAATACAAAGTCAGTTCCAGTTAATACATACTGGTATAATGCATTCTGAGTCAAAAGCAAACTACACCATGGATCCTCCTGCCCATCATTCATTTTTCAATGCCAAGTAGCAAAGCTCCTCATCAAGTGGGGCACTGAGCATTCAGATTTTTCTGCCTGCGGTATACAGAGCATTACTGAAGTCAACACTTCCTACCATGAAGAGTCTGGCCCTGCTGTGATACCTGAAAAGGGGCAGTTCTTGTTCAGAAATGGATGAGAGGCTGAGGACGGAACAGGAGGGTGCAACGTGCTGAATGACACAGTGTGAACAGGCTGCTTTCCAGTTAATCATGTCAGAGTGACCAGTGGTTACTGGCTCCTTTGTTAGGCTCTGGATGTTCTCAGTGCATACATCACGTGAACATCTGGTCTTGGTGAAATTGGTTTTCTTTTCATAAATAAGCCTTATCAAATAAGGATACTCCAGTGCTACAGCAATGCAATGCTTTGAAATACAAGGTCTAAGAAAACTTCAGTCCGAACTGCTCCTTGAGACCTGCATAGAGTTTGTGGTGAAGAACTTGAGCCTCCCTTCTACATCCTGGCTTTTAAGATTGCTAGTTAACTAGTTAAGTATCTATTCAAGAACTTAAAGCCTGAATATCTCACCTTTGGAGGGACCATTCTTATGCCCATTGAAATCTATAAGGCTTTTTTGCAGTGGCTTCACTGAAAACAGAATCAGGCTCTCTCACTAAATTATCAAATCAATAATGAAAAGGTTTAGTATTCACATGCTAATTGAGAGCAATATTTTATCAAAAAATGAAAGAGGTGAAAGAAATTATCAAATAATACTTTGTCCAGGGGTCAGTGGTCTTGGTCAATGTAACTATATGGCTTTTGCTTATGTAGAATCTTTTTTGCTGCATGGCATTTGCAAGTATGTAGGGAACCATCGGACTTCTGCTGGTGGAAAGACAATATTGAGTCTGATCCACCCATGAATTCCAAACAGAGAGGGAAAATGCTGGGCATGAGCAGCTGGTGAGAGGAAATTTACCTTACTAAGTATTAGAGGGCCAAAGAGTGGAAAAGAAAATTTACTAAGCTCCAGTTAATTCCACATCTTGAAAATAGCAAGGATGCAGTAATTTAATTTGTATTAAATACCACAAGAAGGTGATGGAGTTAACCTGGTCTTATGTCACCTGAGTACTTAGTCCAAAATATTTATAGTTAATAAGATCTTGACCGTCACAGAGTTGATGACACATTGATCATCGAAGGAGTACAATTTAGAATAATCTGACAAGTGATTCTCCTGTTAAACCATTTCTGATGTTTGTTGTATATATTGCTATGCAAGGATTTACCCTTAAGAGAAAACACTCATGAAAGTGCAAACTATGTAAGTTTAAAAGTAGATGAAATGGTAAGAATTGGTTAGATATACTTTTTTACTGCCTCTTCAATATCACCTTACCATTCTACACCTCTTCAGATGGAAAGTGCCTGCAGGGAATTTTTACCTTGCTTTGAAGAACAGTATTGTACTATCAAAAAATGGAAAACATCAGGAAATGAACTGCGGCAATGTTTAATTTTGAACTCATATGATGACCACAATGCCTCTAGATTTTGTTTATCAAGCTCATTGAGGAAAAAAAACAACCAAAAAGCTATTCTTGAATAAATCAGTGGTGTTAGAAAATGTAGTTGGTAGAATTCAAGGTCTCAAAGGGGTAAGAAACATACCCATTTTCTAAGGAGCAACTTTCTCTGAGCTGACCTTATGTTATTCTGCCAGCGAACATTTCCTTGCTGAGGTCCGCTGCCTCCAAAGTTCCTGTGCGAGCCCTGTGTGGACCTTCTGCTACAGCAGACCCCAGAGCACACCTCATTACGGGCTTGCTCTGGTTAGCATATTTTTGAAGTAGTGGATCCATTAAGCATAAGGATGGAAGCAATCTGCAGAGCACTTACTGACAGAGGTAATCCAGAAAGATTATGTTACTTCCTCTGATGGCTGCTTATTTTTTGCTGAGACAATGATCTGTGGTGAGGGTAGTGTACGGCATTCAGAGAGACTATCTGTATCTGTGGCTCGACATGAGCTGCAGGACAGTTAAAGTCTGTGAATTTGTAATGTTCCTCAGTCTTTCTCTTCTTCCAGAGAGATACTGTATCATCACAGGCAGTCTTTCTCTAGCAATTATCCATCTTCTACTCCCCTTACTCTTACTTCATTTTACCCTGTCCTTGAGGAGAACTAAACCAGTAAAGAGAGTTGAACTTTATTAATTCACTACTGTATAATTCTCTCTCCCATATGTATCTGTGCTATTCTACCATTTCTTAGCTATGATTTTACAATGCAATACTGTAAAAGGTGTTATAATGTTGAGACCTTATTATGCTTCAAAATCAACTTTAGAAATCTCTGTAATATAAAATATAATCAAAAATAGTTAAAGCTGAACTACAGTAAAATTAATAAGCAAAATACTCTAAATAAAAAATAGTGGAGCTCTGTTTTTTTTTAATTTTTTGAGTCAATTAACTTTCTTTTTAGCTTACAAGATCCAGTTACCTTTTTCTTTGTGTCTCATAATGAAACTTATTCAAACACAGCTGTATACATTGTTCTTTTATGTTACACTAAAATCAAGCAAGAACTTCTGAGGTAGAAGTTTAACTAGCTACATGTGTAGTATTACCACACACATGCTGGTACTGCTGGAGAAATGAAAAATAATAGTGATAGCTCTCATTAATAATGGCTTTACAGGAAGCTATAACGTTACAGCCATGAAGTTGTAATAGGAACCATGTCGGTGGTCTATGAATATTAAAGTTCAAAATTATTCCTTATTCATGTATAATCCCTTCAGGTTTTATGACAAGATGTATCACGCATTTATTCTAATCCAGAAATTGCAACAAACCCATACATTTTTAAAAACTGAGTCTGAGGATTTGACAGGGAAAAACCTGTTTCTGCAGTTTAAAAATGGGTGTGGTGGTTTACATGGAATTGACTGCAGGCTTTAATTTTTACAATGTTAAACTCTTATTTAAAAAAAAAAAAAAGATGAGCCTGTTTTGGCATTAGAACAATTCAGTATGACCACAAGTGCCTGGTGCAGCTGACATGTTATGCACTAGTCTGTTACTTCTCTCTCAGTAGTGTTATACGAGGTGGTTTTGGTACATGGTATGGTGCACCTTCCACAGCAATGCAGTATTTTGTCATTTAGTGTAGTTTGCACATTCCAGGAAACAATTCTCTAACATCCAGCACTGCTTGACATTGTCCAGTGAAATTTGTTTCCTGACGCTTACAAGGATCACTTGATTTCAGGATTGGTAGGGACATGCTACAGTATAACATAGTTCTAACTATATCTGCAAAGATTTTGTGTGCTTGTGATGCCTATATTATGATAGAACTAAAAATGAAATTTAGACAGAGACTTACGGTGAGTTAAATAGCTTTTTCTGTGAAGAGAAACAGAGGCTGTAATTTTGAGTTTAAAGGGCACAACGTGAAATAGTGAGTTATAACTATGTTGGTTCACTGAAGTGTTGTTTCCAAGTGGTTTTAATGAAACACCTGCAAGAAAGATATGTTTTATCTTTTTTTTTTCTCTCCTGTAAAGATGAGAAGGAAGTTTTAATTTTCCGAATTACACACTTCAAAGTATGTACAGTGCAAGAGAATAATATATTTTGCTTGTTTTTAATAATCTAAAACTAAGGCTGACAGATGTACAAGTTAAGTGTTTGGAAGAGAAATTCCTTGTTTAATGTGGAGTAATATATTACACTAAAATGAGATTATTTTTCTTCCAGTATATTATTTATAGAACAGAAAAAAGCCCCTAGCTATCACCCATTTCAGTTTTTTTTTAATGTTAATGTAAAAGATATGTATGACATTACTTTTATAATCTTAAAAAAGAGGGGTTATTAAAATGAAATTAGAAATGCTGATGAGTATTATTTGGATAAAATGAGAAACTCTTCTAATGGAGTTTTGTAAAATTTTAATGAGTTAAACAGTTTATACAGAACTAGTTCTTTTATAAAAGTCAAAAGTTGAAATAAGGCAGAATTACCTTCATGTGCTTGATTTTAAATACAGAACAATGGAAGGCATACATATTGTACTTGATAGGTTAAAAGAAGTATCATTATCAACAGAGAATGTGATTTCATAAGTCATTAAAAGGCTAAAAGGGAAATTGCCTAAACTTTGATTTCAAACGTAGATAAAATGATACTGTGATGCTGTGGAGACTCAAACTCATGTTACTGGAAAATTAAGAAATGAACTTTAAATATACATCAACAATTATAAAATGTAATGAAGTTTAATGGAAAAAAATGGTTAATTTTCTACAGTATTCTCTAGTCTTGATGTATTTGCAAATACAATCCTTCAGGAATATTAGGAACCAAAGAACTCATAGATGCCTCACAGAACTTATTTCAGCAGCCAGGTCATCCACAGTCTTACTAGAACAGCAAACTGATCTACCATTATAGCCTACTAGAAGTGTCCAGCTATTAACGGAGGAGGGAACTTGCTACTCAGAATCTCCAGAAGGAAAACCAGCTGCATGGTACCTCCTTATTGCCACAGGTAAAGATCCTGAATAAGAAGTATCTTAAAACTTAGGGTGCTTGAATTGCTGAAGAAGTGTTAAGATACTACCTGAACAATGTCTTAGATACAAGCTTGGACAGAACATGAGCGAGAGGTGGGTGGCCCATCTTCAACTGAGCAAATTGGTAAGTTCTGCCATCATGATCTCCAGTTTCAGAAAGTTTCCATAAATTTGGGAAGAATACTGATGGTCTGTTGATTCTTAAGAAAGGAATTGTATTGGTCATTTACAAAGAGATGCATAAAAAGAAAGTTCTGTAATGAATAGCAAATATACTCTTGGTGTCTGTGTGCTTACGTTGATCATCTCAATAGGCAGGGAAGGTTGATACAAATGGAACTGTGTAGCACTTAGCAAATGGAGAACTGTGCAGTCATCATGATTTCATCGGGAAGCAAAGGCGTGAAGCATCTCTGCAAGTCAATGTGTTTGGAAGTAGTACCTGGACAAGGACTAAACTAACTGCAAGCAACTGTACTGTCTTTACAGGTGGACCTGTGTACATGTAACTGGCCATTAATTTTTTCATTGTGAGCCTTAATGTCTGTCCTGGTTTTGTCTGGGATAGAGTTAATTTTCTTCATAGTAGCTAGTATGAGACTGTGTTGTAGATTTGTGCTAAAAAAAGTGTTGATAATGCAGAGATGTTTTCGTTGTTGCTAAGCAGTGCTTACACTGGTCAAAGGCTTTTTCAGCTTCCCACGCTCTGTCAGATGCACAAGAAGCTGGGAGGGGACAAAGCCAGGACAGCTGACCCAACCTGACCAAAGGGATATTCCATACCATATGATGTCATGCTCAGCATATAAAGCTGGGGGAAGAAGAAGGAAGGGGGGGACATTCAGAGTGATGGCGTTTGTCTTCCCAAGTAACTGTTACGTGTAATGGAGCCCTGCTTTCCTGGGGATGGCTGAACACCTGCCTGCTGATGGGAAGGAGTGAATGAATTCCTTGGTTTTGCTTTGCTTGTGCGTGTGGCTTTTACTTTATCTATTAAACTGTCTTTGTTTCAACCCACAAGTTTTCTCACTTTTACTGTTCTGATTCTCTCTCCCATCCCATCAGGGTGGGAGTGAGTGAGCGGCTCTGTGGTGCTTGGTTGCTGGCTGGGGCTAAACCACAACAATGTCTTAATTTAAATTTTATATACATTAAACCGATGATGTGTTGAAAATTTTTGTAGGCTAACTACATCTAAATATACTTTTCCAGCAGCTGCCACCTAACGGTATATTCTGACAGGTACCTCAACATCATCTTGAGATCCATACTTTTATAAATACACAGCTAGAAGTAATACTGTCTTAGTTTCACACTGTGATGAAAACTAATCATATTCTGTCATACTTCTGTCATGGTTTAAGCCATCTTCATCATCATAGGAGATAATCTGTTGTAATAAGACTTAGCATGACCCATATGTGAGCTGAAGCTAGGGTGAAATGCAATTGAAGATGTATATTGTGTCTGGTACCAGGTGTGCATGTAAAGGAACCTCCTGCACAAAAAAGACTTAGTAAGGGTATTATGGGTGTGCTAGACTGTATCCTGTGCATGTGACTGAAGAGAGGGACATTGCCATTCTTGTCTGCTCAAATACTCTGCACTTATTCTTCAGAACTGGAGCACACTAGCTAGACACTCGGTATTTTGTCTAAAGGTTTTGGATGAATACTGTATGCACTCTGTACTTCTGAGAAGGTGATTCTGTATCACCCTCCACATACAAATTGTTCTCTTCTGAGGATCTGAAAAATCTTCTGATTTGTCTTTTGTCTTTAGGTGAAATAGACCTCTTTGAACTGAAACTCTCCTGCACAAATCACAGTCAGTTAATTTTGAATAAGAAACAGGAGCTCCCCAATATTTTTTTTCTTTCTTGTATAAAGTTTGTTCTCTCTCATAAGGTTCACAAGATAAACACTCTTTTGAGAAGTGTATTGCTTAAAACAGCATCTTCCCTATGAGGACTTTACCACCGTGCCTGTGTATGCACTAGGGATTCTCTCCAGTACTTACTGTGTGTGCTAAGGGAAAAGAGGCTTTGTGACTGGGAATGGGAATGTCTTAAGAGCCATGTTTCATAACCAGCTTGTTATTAGCTTCCTGCATGGTCCCGATCTGGCTTCCATGTCACACTGTGCCTCCTGATGAGTGATATAGGATTATACTTAATTTCTGCCACTCTTCCACTCTTCTTCTGTTTTTTCTGCTTAAATTGTAAACTTTTTTGGTCTCTTACATTATAACTGTCCAGCGTGTAGGATACTGAGCTGTTGGAATAGCAGCTTGATAGTATTTTGACTGAGATCACTGGAACTATACTGTTAAGTACATATTTGTTTGCTGTGCTGGATTGGGACTTTATAACAAATTTCCTTATAAGGGAGCTTCTCTTGTTCCCACTGAACTTTACTCTTAGTTTTGAAGGCTAGAAAGGACCTTTGGGAAAATCTAATCTGATGTCCTGTACAGTGCAGGGTGTGTTGTTTCATCCATACAGTCAACAGCGTATTTTGGAAAGGCATCCAGCCTGGATATAAGGGAATGAAATGATGGAAGAATCTACAAGGTACCTGAGTTAATGATGTTTTGTTAATAATCTGTTAAAATAATTTGTTACCTCTGCATCCTGCCTTTTTGTGAAAGATTAAAGCAAGTCCTGGTCTTAACACCTCTGTTCTAAACTCCTCTCCATGTAAATACTGTGTCCCATGCAAGACTGTGATCTCATCATGTTTTTACATTTCTCATTTGTCAGTTGCTCACTTTTCAAATGTTTTGCAGTTTTGAATAATTCTTTTGTGTCTTGCCAGAGTCCAAAACTCTTCCTCAACCTCTACCTTAAGAATTGGATGTCCAGACTGGACATAATGTCTCCACAGTGCGTGCTTGGTTGAACCAGCAAGAATAATGCTGTAATCAACTTGATAAATGTTTGGACTTAAGAATCAGAAATCTTGAAATACTGAACTGTACATGATTTTCCTGGTGTGAACTTTATGCCATTATCAGTCAATGTTGATAATATCTCTTTCTACTGTATTACATTTTTTATCATTTTTCCTGATCATTTGTAAGATGTCATAGCGAGGGCCTTCTAGAGCTTTCCAGCATCTGCTTTGCTTGACAAATATAGCTACTTGTATATAGTTTAGCAGTTAAAAGTATCAAATAGTCCACTGGACAACTAATTTTTTAGTGAAAGGGGAGAAGGAAAGAAAGAGTTAACAGGCAGACAAACATATTTGGGAAAAAGGGTGAGGAGATAAGCTGAAGCAAGTAGAGAAGAGCTGAACTCTTCTTTTGCTACAACTTTTTCCTCTATCCTCCCATCATATTTTCCCACCTGTCCACTTCATTTCTCTTCAACCCTGCCACCCTTATTTTTTCTGCTTTCCTTTATCAGTTGAAATTCTCAATCAGAAACATTAAATCTTTCTAGTGTTTAAGAAGAATTTTAATGCTATTTTAAAACTGTGCACCTAAATTACTTGTCTTCCCCCATACCTCTAGCTACCTGTGCTTCTGCCTTTCTGTATCAAAGGTAATTTCTGTTGGAAAGTATTCAGGAACAATGAATAACTGGAGGAGGTACTTGCAAATTGCTCTTTAACTTAGTAGGAAACAAGATGAAGAAAGATATTAGAAACAGTATCAGGAGGAGTGTTTAAGAAAGGCTAAACCTCAGACATCAGCCTGCAGAGCAGCAGATCGCTCCCTCACAAGAATTGTGCACTGGTAGGCAATAAGTAGGTGGGTGTGCTGGGGAAGGTGTTTTCACAAGAATTTAATGTTAGGTGCTGTTGGAGACAAACAGAAATGTATAGATCTATTCCAGGGTAACAATTCCTCTTCCTCTCTGAAAGTGTTTTACAAAAAGACTTACTCCATTTGTTTTTTCTGTTGGCTCCTGCCTGTTTAAAGTAATGCATTAGTTTCAAGCTGTGTCTGAATGCTGAATAGCACATGAACCCAGACCGGCAGTGGTCTAATCCTGCCTTCCCTACCAGTACAAGGAAAAACATGTTTCACCTGAAACTATGCTGCTAGGTTTGATCCCAGATTTGTGACCAGCACCAAAATGTGTACTGACAAGCTATGAAACAAATCCTTTCTGCAATCCTTAATGATCTGCCTCAAGATTGCGAACCAGAACATTTAACTGGCCATCTGTTGAAAGAAGTGGACATCATAGTGAAATAGGTAGGTACAGATGAGTAAATGTTGATTGCAGAATATACTGTCTAAAGACGATGTTCTGATAGCTTTATTCATGTTAATCAAGAGTTTTTTCTCTATTGGGATGGCCAATGAAATCAGCAGGTTTACCCAAGAAGTAAGGCACTATTTGAAGTTAGTGATCCAGGACCAGATCTTGTGAACAATTTGGTTTTCTCTCAACCGTTGGTTTTACACTAGCATAACACTATTCTTTCCACTGAGCGTCTAGTATAAATGAGGTGAAAACCAGCTCTGCTACTTCCTGATTACACTTTAAAATTAATTTCCTTTAATATCTTAGCAAATGAAAACACTGCAAGTTTTAATTAGATCATATTCCACTGTTTTGTAAGGCATAAATATGCCTGAAATTAGAAGTCAGCAAGAAAAACAGTATTTCACAGTGAACAGCAAAATCTATTTGTGTCCTGAGCGCCTTTGTCAATATAAATCAGAAACATGAACAGTGAAAGAATACTATCTGACTATTTCTGTGTTTAAAAACTCTGCATGAATTTCTATAAGTTTTTATATATTAGGTACTGCTATGCAAGTACTGCTTTGGTAACTGCCTTATTGTAATAGGATTTGGAAGACAGAGAACCTCTTCTCAAAGGGGATTTATGGCTGTCTCCACAGAGTTAGTAGATTTTGAATGCTCACTATAAGAAACAATCTGATTTCTTCCCTAAACCAATGCACTAAATTATCAAAGAACACTTGGTTACATTGATTTTGAACTGATTTTAAAGAAGCACTTAGTTGTACTCCGGCTATTGAGTTTCTGAGAGTACAGCAGTGAGAGGATCCAAAGGTTATCTCATGAGAACATGAAATTAGCTTACTCTGTGACAGCAATTGAAACAATATACAGCAGCCAGGGTTAGTATAGATAAATGGACGTAAGCAGAAATGAACATCAGGAACTAGCGTAAATCATGAAAAAGCTGTCCTCTCTATGAAGTATTTTTTACCTGACTGCTTTATAAAAGCAGTCCCCTCAAGCTCAGATTTATTCCTTTTGTTCTCTGTAGATTTCAATTTCTGATGGTTTCCTGCTTTTTTCCCCACCAGCCCTTCCTACCTGTCTAAAAGTAATTTTTAATTTTTTAACTTGCTATTTTTTTGTATGCCTCTGCATCAGAGTCAGTTCTTGGGAGGGAAAACCGTGTTAGTTGGCAGGAATAGAGGAATCAAGTACGACAAAGTAAGAAATGGTGCCAGGCAATTCCTCAGTCGAAGGTTAAGGGTAGCAATTGACAGGGTTTTCCTGGATACATCTCATCTTGTAGTCAGAAATGGTGCACAAGTGGGTTGTGAGGACGTTTTATATTGGTGTAAGATTTGAGAATGTCTTCTAGCCTGGCCATGCCTGGTACTGCTCCTGTGTGCTGAACTTCCAGAAATGACCAGAGCATGTGTGTTTTATACTGCAGCCACTCTGTGGTCACATGCTTGTGCACAGATGGGTTGGTGTGCTGCAGTTGTGCTGAGGATGTGCAGGAAGCACTCCACTTACTGCATGCCTGCTGCCCATGTGTTCTCACTTTTGTAATAAATTCATTGCCTCTGTTCAGATCCCCTTTCCCTTCTCCCTATATGCAGAACATGTTCTGCATCTGAGGTGCCCTGGCAATGTTGGATTTGCTGTGCTCAAAGCCTGCAGCATGTGCATACCTATTTCTGACTGGGAACTATGTGCAAGTCCAGCCAGGGTCCCTTCTGACTGCTGTGGTGCCTTGTTAATCTGGGACTTACTCGCTCACCACAGTGTCTGAAACTGATCCCTTCATCTTTCAAGTTTTCCAGTAAGTTCAGTTCTTCGGTGTTACTTTTAGCAACTTGGGTTGCTAAGTGATGACAACACAGTTATCTATTGCCCCGTGACTTAGAGGAAGGCTCTGGATAGCTGACACCCTAGTAAATAAACTCAAAGAAGTTGATATTCCCTGCTTAAAATGTTTAGGAGTAGAAATAATGCCTTGTGATGGAAGTTTCTTTTAATCAACAGTTGTGAGAACAGTTTGATAAAGGCTAGAAATATGTTGGATATTCATGAGTAACGGTTCTTTCTCAGAAATGAGCTCTGATTTCTGAATACAGGGCAGAGAGAAAAAGCAATAAATGGAAGAGATAATTGTGTTTGCTACTAATAATTTATCAGCTCTAATCAGGGTGAAACCTATCCATTAAAGTGTATGCGGAAATGTGATGATAGTATTAGGAGTGCCTCATTATTGTTAATTCATTTAGTACTCAGTGTAATAGCACTAATCATAATTAACTCCTCTGGTATTAATAGGGTTGTCATACAATACGTACAGTATTTGCATGAGAATTCCACTCTAGATTCTCATTAATTAAAACACCATAAAAATGTCAGCACTTTAATTTGCCTTATGTTAAGTACTATGAGGAGGCTTCCAAGTTTTTCCTATTAGAATTTATGAAAATACTGCTGCTACATTAATTTTAGCCAGAAATAATAGTTTGTAACCACCTATTTATCAGCTAATTACTTTACTGTTTCAAAGGCTTTCATTTTTCAGCAGATTACTGTTGCTAATGGACAGAGGAGGAACGGAAGCATAATATACCAATGTTGGAGGTTTTATTAGGCTACATACCCTGTTTTCTGAATAGGTTCCTTCGCCAATCTTCACAAAATGCTCGGTGTCAGGGTCCTGCAGGGCCGGTGTCTCCCTGGGGTCAGGGAGCCGGTGGGCAGGTGCTCTGGGGGCTCCGTCTGGCTCTCCCACAGCCCCAGCCAGGAGCAGGATGGGGACCTGCGGGTGAGGGTCCGTGTCTGGGCCTGCGGTGCCCGCGGTGGGCACAATCGTGGCTGTGGTACAGCGGGAGCTGCAGCACCGGTGGGGGCTCAGGGGTAGAGGCTCGAGTTAAAGCAGCTCCCATGGGAAGGGGGTCTCCCTGCAGCACTGTCTGGAGGCTCTCCAATAGTGCCAGGAAGAAGGGGCAGCCCATCTGTGCTGTCTTCAGGTTGGCCTTGAGCACAGGCAGCCAAACCTCCAGGAGGGGGATAATCTCAGGGCCCTTACCAAGGTGTTTCTCTTTGGAAATGAAGAACAAAGGCAATGTATTAATGGCTGTTGTCTCAGTGGCTTTAGTGCTCTGTAAGCTACCACTCTGCAGAAAGTTATTCTGAGCTCTCTGGCAGCCTTTTCACTGCCTCCTGCCTTCTCCTAAGCCCATGGCTTGCTGTGCCGCTTTAATGAATCCTTTTGGTTGGCTTATGGAAATCTTTCTTTAGAGCACAGGCACTGAGAAATTCTTGATTTCCTTGACCTCTGCAGTAGGCTTCAGCCTTTTACATGTGAAAACTGATGGCTACAAGATGGAAATACTGCTGTTCACAAGTTGATGTATGTTGTGGATGTGAGCACTAGCAACACAGAAAGGCAGCAGTTGTGTGCTTTTTGTGTCCTGCCCAGTGTACATCAGGCCTCTGACCAGCTTTGGGCAGCCCACGTGGCTGGCACAAGGTGCTTCTTAGGAAGTCTGCTGGGTGCGGAAAAAAGCCCCAATCCTGCTCTAGTCCACAGGAGTTTTGCTGTTGAACTGAAGGAAGCAGATATCTCCTGCTGCCTTTGGCTATGATTGAACGAGCCGGGGACACATGGGGTGAAGAGGACTAAGAGCTGTAGCAGTTTGGTATTGAAATAATAAAACCATATTGTGCATTGGCTAACTTGTTATCTGCATTGAGCCTTGGCCAGCTGGACATCTGTCCCATTACAAGGCTCATGTGATAAGGGGTGGTGTTCACACTGCCTGCTCTCAGGCAGCCCACTAAAGGTGATGTGATAAGAGGCGACGCTAATGTTCCTACAGTTCAAGCTCTTGTGTGCTCTTCAATAAATTAATTGATGTTATTAACACTCAAGGCATTAAAAAATCATTACTTAGATACTACTTCCTCAGCCCAAATACAACCGTGTCTTAAAAAATCTCTAGGGTTTTCTTTATTGTTTCTCCTTCTCTTTGCCTTTTGGTTCTTCAGAATATGCCATCTCTGCCACCCTAGGATATGAGAGCTGGAGGGGTCCTCAAGTTATCAGATGAATTGTGGAGCTGAAAGTAAAACACCAAATAGCCTGTGGCCACACACCAAGCTACTTCATGGCAGGATTATAATATAATGTTCAGAGTGGGAAATTTAAACCTGATGCGGTAAAGAAGCAGCTAGAGTTGTACCTTGAGTGATGTCTTGAGGGACTGGCATGCAGTACCTGGTTTGAGCTGGTATTATTGATCCAGGAGTCTGTAGCTCTGTAAAGTACCAGAAGAGTTTCTTCTCTATACTTTCCTAATCTACAAATGTCCTGTGGTGTTGTTTTAATAAATTTGATACTTTATGTTATAGAAGCATGTAAATTGAATATAAGCTTTAGAAGATCTTTGTTTTCAGACTGAGTGCTTCAGGATCTGTGAACCATCACAGGGTTAATTAAAATTCATGTTTTCCTTTTTATTTTCATGCTGCCTCATTTGTATTCAGGGCATGTCTTGAGCAGGTTTATTTTGATAGATTGTTATCCACAATAAATTGAAATACCTTTCACAGTGCTCTCTGTAAGATAAGAAAAAATTACTCCAGTTATATTCCTAAATCCTAGGTGACTATGCCAGTAGATTGATTCATGCTATAGGTTTCCACCTTCATTTAAACATTGCTGAAATGAGCCTGAAGCTTAACAATTTTTATCAGCTCTCTAAGAAAATATTGGAAATTATTAATTGATTGTGTGTATTAAAATATTTATACAGCAGTAAAACCATCATTCTTATCACTGGTACACACTATGGTCAAAAATCCATCCATCAGTTCAGCCATGTTCTATTCTGTTTTGTTTTCTTCTCTCTCAGGGCAGTTTGTGACATGATTGTGTTATATCCATGGTATAGTATAATAGAACGGATACACTTTTGATGCCAGCACTATTAAGGCAGCCATTTATTTGTGTTGACGTAGTACCAAAGGGCTGAATAGATGGCAGGTCTCACAATCAGGTCCCAAACTTCATACAAAGAAAGGTGAAAAAGAGGGTCTATGGACCTTGTCCAAGTAATAATGATTTTTCTGAATATAAAAGAATGTACAGGAATAAAGGAATCTTGGTCTTACTCAGTGTGTCCATGATAATCTATGCAATTAGGCTTTAACCTGTATTATTTTTCCTTAAGGAGTTGCAGTTTGCAAAGGCAAACAACATTGAGGTAAGCAAAGTAGAAAAGTATAGCCAAAATTTACATGTATGTTTAAATATACAAAATCTCCTCTCCCTCTTTCTATATACATATACCTATACATAAGATGCATTTCTGCATACATTAGGGTATTTATTGGGGGGGGCATTTTTTGGTAATGGAAATTATATGGATCAGCTGTGTCTCACTTCCCTTACCCTGTCCTATGCTTACTTGGTGTTAACATGGCAGAAATATAATCTATCACTTGAATCCAAATTCTCAGCTGAAGATGGTAAAACTTGTTTTCCAGTGGTGGGAAACGTTCTTTAGGGACTGATAGCAATCTGATCTGATTCAGGCCATCTAAGATATGAACTGCCTCCTGGAAGATCCCTTCTCCCTCTGTAGGCTATTGGAGTGCCTGAATAGTTGCCTTAATATGGAGGTGTTTCAGTGTCTAGGTAAGGTGAGATAGGACTGAGCCTACATCTACAAAACATAATGATAACTTCTAAAGACTTGCAAAAATTTTTAAAGCTTGTGAGGGACAGGTCATTCTAGTGGATGGTAAGCTTGATATGGAGTCAGGTCTGGACCCAGCCCTGTTACTGCCTTGCTGGGTGAACCTTGAACAGCTCTTTGTCAGCTCTTCCTCAATGAAGTGTCTCTTACTGTCTTCATACAACACCCAGCACAGTGGGATTCTAAGCACAGTGAGAGCTTTTGTACACTGCCGTAAAAAATACTAATAATTTAAACTTTAGAATTCCCTTTTTGCAAAAGTGTTGTGTTTTGAAGGTGTCTTGGCAGTGTGTGATCCTGTCTGTCTTCTCACCACAGTGGGGGAGGCAAAGCCATGCACTTTTTGTGTAGTCCCTTGTCAAAGAAGGAATTTGTAGCTTGTCAAAGGAGGAATTTGTAACACATCAGCTGGAGAAAGCTGAAATGCTGGACCAGTTTGCAAGATTTCTGACAGAGAAATGATATATTTTGATATTCTTTCTTCCTACTGTTTTTCCTGGCAGCCAATTCATGTTCATTTGTGAAAAGTCTGTTTTCTAACTTGGCATAATGCTATTGATTGGCAGAGATGAAGCAAGCTGCTTGCTTATAATTTGTGTCAATGAGGAAGAGACCCTTTAATATCCTGTGTTGATCAGGAATTTTCTTATTTCAAGAGAGGAAAATGGGAAACATGAAAGCATGGCTGCATTCAGAAAAGTGACTTTCTGAGTGTGATGCATTATTATATTCTATGCTCTAGTGTCTTTTCCGAGTTCCTATTTGCTTAGAACAATTGCTGAGGAAATGAGGTTTTGCTGCTAAAGAGCTCACGCAATGGTGGAAAGGCAAAAGATGTACTTTGCCTCTTGCAGCATCAGTACAATTGCAGCCAAGCCCAGAGCCTTTTCCCTGTTGGTGTAGAGATGCAAAAAAAAGAAAAGTTAATGAAATTTGTTTTCTATTCTTTTTTCCTTTGTCCCAGTAATGAAACAAACTTGGCTGCCTGGCAGGTCCCTACATTTCTTTTTGAAATCCACAGTGACCAGATCTGTTGAGGAAGACCTTTACAGGGAATTGCATAAAAAACTGAGATGCTGTTTTAGAATTTCCTTTCTGATGCTTCTTGCATGTTTAAAGAGGTGCTACCAAGATTGGTAGGCCTGAATGTCTTTATACATTTTTCCCACATATAAACTTCATGCAGACTTATACTTTTTTTTAATTGTGTTTTCAGACCCATATGAGGGTTTACGGGCCTGATGGTTTATTAATTTCTGCCTTATCAGCTGGTCTAAAGATGATGTAACCTCTGTTCATCAACCTTGCTTATATCATTATACTGGCATGGCTACATGAATAAATCTTGTGAGAGTTTTTTACCATTAAAAACTGCTTTGCTGTTGTAGTGTGTCCCATTTATCTATGCTCCATTATCAAAACTATGAGTAAGTGACTTTTTTTTCCTTATTGATTGAAACTGTGATGTTGAACTTGGTTTTTTTTTGCATAATCTAGAAGAGGACTGGTTACTTATAGACTTGATACAGGCTACTGGTTGAGAGTCTAACTCCTGTGTTTTGTGAAATTTCAAACTAGACGAACATGCTGGTTTCCTCTGACAGTCTTTTTAGACAAAAACATTTTCTCGATATGATCTAAGTCTTAAGTGCTGCTCTTATTATCAGATCTAAAAGGTATTTGTGTGTCTATCTGCCTGGACACTACTAAATGCATTTGCTTTACTGAAAATTTCTATGACCAGCTCTTAGTAAAAGTGCAGTGATGTTGGGAGGTACCACTTGAATCTTTCATAATGCAGATGTCAAAAGAAATATAATGATACTATGGAGTATTGTGGGCCCGTTATCTATTTGACTGCTTTAGAGAGTTAAAACTCAGGGCCGGGTTGTCTGTCTTCTTACTACCCTTTCTTTTCTGACATAATCTGTTCTTAATGGCAGGGGGGGCAGGACATGTTTTTGCTATATACTTCAGCTCACATGGTGGCTGCAATAGATTTGTACCACTGTGTGAGGCACTAGTGAGATTCCCCTGTAATGTGGGCTGTAGAGTTGGCCACCCACATCCAACTGCATGAACAGAACAAGAAATTTTAACAGGAGCAGAGGAGTGGAGTACTGCTTTACAAGCAGGGGATGCAAAATCTTGGCTTGCCTCGAAAATGCAAGCTGGGAGGTGATGTGGTAACAATCTATTACTATGTTAGCAGATGTTACAACTCTTCTCTCTCCCCCCCTATTTAATCTCAAAGACACTGTTGGTGCCAACAGAAAGAGAGAATCTTTCAAACCTTCGAAGCAGTGAGTTTCTGGGACATGTTCCTACTGTGTGGGGGAGAAGAAATGGAAAACACTTTCAGATTGATGTTAATAAATTTGGTAGTAGAAGATATACAATAGCAGGAGACTAGACTCAGTAACTCTGGAGGTCCTTTCCAGTGTCGTATTTCTGTGGAGAGCTTAATCCTCTTCTGTGTAAACCATTCCATACTTGCCACCCCAAGGAGCAGGTTACACTGCACTATCTCTTCCTGAACTCTAAATTTCTTAATCCTCTCCTCAGCCCCATACAGGGAGGGCCATTTGCCTAATACTTTGATCACTTTTTGAGCAAGCTGGCTGGGAGGAGAAGGGGAAATAAAGAAGCAGGAGGAATCTGATTTGGCCCCATTTAGTTGCCGTTACAATTGCTCAAACTGTTTTGACTTAATGTAATGAAATGTTATTTTTAAATCCACCTTTACAGATAAAATTGATTTCCACTTATGTTTTTTAGTTCTTGGTAAAATCTGGAATGATTTTCTTTTTAATGCTGCTGTCCCTTCTCTCCTTCCCTCTCTCCAGTCCTGAATACCAAAGTGCAAAAACCCAAAATACCCTGGCTCCTTAAACTGCACATTGCTGACAGAAGTAAAGGCTACCCTGATAACCTGGGGATGTTTTGAGAAAAGAATTTCAGAAAAATAGATGAAGATCTCTTTCTTCTCAAAACTTGCAGAACTAAAATCTCATTTCTGAAGAGTTTTAATATTTGTACTTTACTGAGGTTGCATCCTTTAGACAATTATGGGCATTGGCTTCACGGGGAAGTAAATGGCATTGTATGGAAAAGGAGTTAATTCACTGTTTTTCCAGAGCAAGAAGACAAAAGGTAGGTGTAAGAATTTTGAGCAGTTTATCATGTGGAAATAAAAAGAAGAGTGTCATCTCCGCAGAGCTGGCTCTGTGGGCTAGGGACCACAGCTTGGAAGCCTTCATCTGCAAAAATTCTCTTGGGAAAATTTGAGAACCTAGATGAAATCCTGATCGTATTGAAATCAGTGAGAAGTTTTGGCACTGACATCAATGAGGTTAAAATTTTATCCCTTTTATTTTACAGTTGTTCTGTGTTTGTAAAGTGCAAAGTATGTACTTTTTACTATGGCTGCACATGAAAGCAGACCTAGAGAGTTATGTATGTACCTATTGAAAAAAAGGTGTATGGTTTCTCAGTTAATATGCCACAGGATTTGTTGATGGGATATGAGCTAAAGGAATAAATTATTAAGAGACTACTGGCACTGGGATACTGCAAATGGAAAAATATGGTTAGTTAAGACCAGATGTTAAACTGGAGTTTCAGAATTAATATTCTATGTGTAGGATGGCTGTGGAAGCTGAAAGGCTTAAGCAAAATGCAAACCTTCCAAGGGAGATGAAAAACTCAGGCCTTACCACTGAAAACTGGAAACTCTTCTCTCAGGGAAGGCTTTCTACCTGTGGAATAGAGATAACAGCATTCCTCTTCTCCTTTCTTTTCTTTGTTAGTCTATTCTGGCCAGAGACTACTAGTAGTAATTTATTTATATAGTCTGTGTTATAATGATCTGTTTGTGTGAACTTGTAATAGTACCAACATCAATTCACTGATATCGATCAAGGCAGAAGTTCTCTTTAATGTATTTCCCAAAGAAAAAAGTAAAGTGACTATTTTTGAACTACAGTAAATTGATCAGCTGTTTCTCAGTATCTTACTGTGCTTCTTCCAGTATTTTAATGAAAGAATAGGGTATTTTTCACCACAGTGCCAAAACTGCAGAATTGAGAGAAGTGAATTGCTGTTGTTATGGGAACAAAGGTCCAGCAAACTGCTTCAGTTCAATTGTTTAGAAACAGAACTGGCTTCTTTCATGGGTGCTGCACATATGAGAAACCAGCCTGGCCCCAGGATGGCCTACTGCCTGCAATGCAGGATTTCCTAACAATGGTGTTTGTGCCTTTGACACGTTCTTCGTCATCCGTGCTCTTTCAGTCATTCCTTCTCTAGGATTTCCCTTATTTCCCTTGTTTCTCATTTTGCTTTAATTTCACACCCATTCTTGTCTTTTTTTTTTTTTTTTTTGAAAGGGAAAGAGGCAGTTTCTCTTTAATTGGGACAGCGATGCTTTTTTCCTCAAATGTCAACACCTAACATTGTAAGGAGACCAAAAAATAATGGGGCTACCATACAGTAAATAACCGTGTGTGATATTACAGTTTTACGGAGTAAGAAATACTTTGCTTGTGCTTCACTTGGCTTTTGCTTTATGAGACAATAAAGTCCTCTGGCAACTAAATGCCAGGACCTCAGCCCATGGGAGTGGTGATGCTCCTTAGAAGACTTTTTCAGGGCTTGTTTATTGCCTCATAAACTCAAAACCAAATGAAGTTTCTATAATGTTACATTTTGCATATGAATTATGCCTCCCCTGTCCATCTGCAGTTATGCATACCTGTTATTGCCTGGGTTTCTTTCCCTTCTGTCCATTCTCCTTCACACTTCTACCTGCAGGTGTTGTGCTAGGTGGGATTGCTAGCCCAAAATGTATGGGAATCGTCACTACTGCTAACCGTAGTTATTTATAAGTCAGGCTCCAAAACTGTAAGATGCAAACAGAAATCAGTGCATGCTGGATATGTCTTCTGGGATCTGACCTGATATGTTATATCTGGGACATGTTTTTATGTTTTTCTCTCAAGCTATGTGGACTTACAAGTATGCTGTGTGGAAAAGAAGAAAAGAAAATGGAGATTCTTACTTAATCAAGTACCTTTAGGGGCTCAGACTTCAAATATACCGTGAGAGTTGGTAACACTGAACATGTCTTCTTCATTTCTGACAAGAAAAAATTTCAGCCATGGATGACTACTGAAATGAACATGTCAGCCTTACTACAAAGTTGTCTGTAGGTAAGCTAGAAACCAGGCTGGTGAGCAAGTGAAATGGGCCATCCCATAGCAGATGGATTCTCTTGTGTGAGTCTTGCGAATCCACACAGAGAACTCTCCCTGTCAGTGCCTACAGAATACCTAACAAATGCAGGAAACAAGAAAGTAGACACTATTATTTCAGGTAGTCCAGAAGTGTGACAAGATGTAATGAGATCATAGGATAATTCAGGCTGGGAGGGACCTTAGGAGATCTCTAGTCCACTCTCCCACTCAAGGCAAGGTCAGAACAGGGTGCTCAGTTGGGTCTTGAAACCCTCCAAGGATGCAGACTGCCCAGCCTTGCTGGGCAGCCTGTTCCATTGCTTGGCTGTCCTTAGGGTGAAAAACTTTTCCTTATATCTGCTCTGAACCTTTCTTCTTTCTGTATATGTCCTTTGTCTGCCATCCTCCTGCCATACCTCTTTGGAAGGAGTCTTGGCTCCATCTTCTTGATAACTACCTTATAGATATTAAAAGGCTGCTATTAGGAAATGAAACTGAGCAAAGGGAAATTTACACACACTTCTCTTATTTTTTTTTTTAATCAGTGAGGGCTGTGAAGCTCTGGATTCCATTGTCAGATTACTTTAAAACTACTGGGAGTATGCTGTAAGAAATAATTCTGCATAGACACCAGAGGGGAGGAGACAATTTCTTGTTATGTTCTTGATATCATATGATCCAATTAATGTTTTAGGGAGTGTGACTTGATGAAATTACATCCTGTGAAGATTAGAAGCACTTTTTTATTCACCCATGTATCATGGTTTAACCGTAGTTGGCAACTGAACACCAGACAGCTGCTTGCTTGCTCCTCCCCGGTGGGATGGGGAAGAGAATTGGAAGAGAGAAAACTTATGGGTTGAGATAAAGACAGTTTAATAGGTAAAACAAGTTGCANCACCATATGGTGTGGAATATCCCTTTGATCAGCTGGGGTCAGCTGTCCCAGCTGTGCCCCCTCCCAGCTTCTTGTGCACCCCCAGCCACTTGCTGGTGGGGTGGGGTGGGGTGAGAAGCCAAAAAGGCCTTGACACTGTGTAAGCACTGCTCAGCAGTAATGAAAACATCCCTGTATTATCAACACTGTTTCCAGCTCAAATCCAAAACATAATCTCATACTAGCTACTATGAAGAAAATTAACTCTCTCCCAGCCAAAACCAGCACACAATGCCAGATTAATCCTAAACTTCTCCTGGTCAATAGTTTGCAATTATGTTAATGCTATTTATGAAGATTTCATTTTGGAGACTCTTACTAACTGTGGAGTATAGATCTTAATAGCCTGTTTTGTTAACAGACTCATTGAGAGAAGGTGAAATGTAAATGCTTTCATTCCCTCTGCTACTCAGCTCTCCCTGGTCTGCTTCAGTCTTCCACACAGTTACAGTTAAGATTCAATGCTTATTTTTTTCATAGATGATGATATATGTTAAATGTGGGAAAACTGGGTGATCCACATGCTATTTTACAAATACTGCAGGTTCCTTCATTTGTTTTATTGCGTTTGCGTTGAGGTGCTGGTACAGTAGCAAAGGGACTCAGTGGCCAGCAAGTTGCTTTGCCTTCTACAGCTGTTTGTTTCAGCTGAGTCTGATTGAGCATTAGGTGAAACAGGTGTATGTGCACTGCTTGATGAGTGATAACTTGGGTCCTACTACTCCTTGCTTCTCTTTGTTGAGATTAAACAAGACTGCTTGAAAAAGGGCAGAAGAGAGCTCTGCTGGGGCTGGGGCTTGAGTGGGGTCTTGCTGGGAATGTGTGGTTGGTCAGTTTATGGGAGCTGTACCTCACAGATTGATGGACTTTGGAGAGCTGAAGGCTCTCAGGCCCTTGGTGAGGTACTTTTTGGAGAGCCTGAAGACTGCTGAACTTAAATATCTGCATTTTGCCTATGAAAAGAGTGATTCTGCTGCTGTGTAGATGGAAAGTGTGGAGCAGGAGCCTCCTGCCACTGCAACTAATGGTAAAACTCACACCAACTGCAGAAGTAACTTCTGGTGTTATGCTGGGTAAGTGCCTAAAATGTTAAGTGACTGTTGAAGCTCAGTGGAATTAATAGTAATTGAAAGTTGTGTGCCTGGTCAGCTCTTTAAAAGTGCCAAATGGAAGCCAATGAAATGGCCACTGGGGATGCCAAATTGTTGATGCTTTTGGGAGTCTTAATTTAACTGAAAGGCCTGAGCCCAGTCCCACTAGGGCAATGCAAAAATAATTGTTCTAGTGAAGACCAGGGGATTGTAGACTTCATTCACAAACAGTATTTCTAGTAGTGGAAACTTAAAAATTCAATCTCTAAGTCTTTCTGTGCCATCACACCGTGAAAAATATCCTAAATCGTGCAGGTTGAGAAGTCTCATGAGTTTAAAGCTAACCTTGTTGTTTTGTGGGGACTACTTATGATTTTGTGAATACCTGAAATTATCTTTCTTTATAGCTCTATTTCTGGCATACTTCCATTTACTGTGGATTAATGTTCAGACTGTCATATGTGTAGAGCATAAAGTAGTGCTTTGTCTTATAAATATAAATCATATATTTATATAAATTATAATAACTATTTCATAAATAATTTATAATATTCTTAATTAACTAGGAATTTAAAACACTTTATGGCTGTTTTGCAAGACTGCTATCGTCAATTATATTTCAGTTCCCATTCTTATCTTGTGTCAGTTAGTAGTTTAGCTATGAAAAACCTAATTAATTTGCTACCCCTACAGTATGTTGCCTTTCTACTACAGATCCATGTTTAAATGTTCCTTGGAAATTGGCCTTGTCAAAGAGCATAATTAAAGAATAAAATTTACAGTATTTTTTTCCTGAAAGCAGGCTAATTTATATTACATAAAGACTGCTTTCTATACTTCAAGTATTTTTCTGTGAAGTAGTGTGAAAAGATCTGCCTTATCAAACTTTTTTTGGCTGGGGTTTTTCAGTAATTAGGGCTCCCATGTCAGATGGGACTGACCTGTGTTAAAGTCCCAGTTTGGTCTGTGGGGATTCAAATGTTTATGTTCTGTAATGGCTTGTTTAGAAGTGTGTGGGCTGGGGTTTTTTCCCCTCTACTGAGCCCAAAGCAGAATTTAAGAACAAATGCAGTTCTCTCTCCAGTATTTCAGGGCCTTTGTCTGGGTTGGTAGAGAGGGACTGTTATTTTTAAACAATGGGTTTTATTATAAAATATGTAAACATAAAATACAGAGATTTACTGGTTACATTTCACCCATGTGCTTTAACCCTTTATCTTAAAAAAAAAAAAAAAAAAAACAAAAACCAACACAGCCCAAACCCCTTTGTTAGCCATTGTTCTTGCCAATTCAGCCTTTGAGTTATTGCAGCTGAAAAACTGATCGTGACCATGTGTAATGAGGGGAGGCTGTAGCTGGGCTAAGTACGTTAGCACAGCTGCTATTAAATATGTTTAACTTTTAGATACAGGGGAGTCAGAAATCCATGGTTGAGCCCTTTGTTTTCACCTCAGTGAATCCTAAAGATCAGTGTTAGCAGTGAATATGTGTTAATCCGTTGCTGTCAGCTGGTAAAGTACCCATGAATAATGGAAGATTATAAGCAACTTGCACTTTTCCTGAGAGCATTTATCTATATTCACTCAGAGGCAGTGCCAGTTAAGGCTGGCACAGTTGTCCTTTGTAATGAAGCTCTAGACCTAGGAAAACTACCCAAAGAGCTTTAGAAAGATGATCTCTGATAATATGCAAGTCACTGTAGCTCTCTGCAATTTGTGCATGACTGCTGCAGCTCTGACTTCCCAATCTTAAATTCATACAAGTGGCTATATGACAGAAAAGATTATCTGATGTCTGCCTAATACCCTGTGAACTTAGTGTTTTGTACAGCAGGGCTCTAGGAATCACAACGAATCAGCTTCAGAGACTGCTCAGCCTCTGATGTCTGTTTACTTTCTCTCAATCACGTTAACACTGTACTGTAATTAGTCATACTGTATGCACACCTATCCAGCTCATGGGAGACTGCCACACTGTCACAGGAGATTAGCAGTTGGTTAACAGGCTGTTTAGTTAACTAATGCACAAAGGGAAAAAAGAACTCTGTTCTAAGGAAGGGGAATTTTGGCTCCCTTTCCTTGTGAATAAAGTAAAATGGTATAGTGATAAAATGTGAGGGCTAATGTGCAAGAAACAATAGGAAATACAGAAATGTTTTTATCATGTGAGCAAATATGTGGACTCTTAACACATGGTAAAAGCCTACCAGAGAAGAAGGCAGTGCTTAGTTTAACGTGAGTTAGCTAACAAACCTATCTAAAGAGCCTGGAAAGAGATTATTTTATATATATATAAAACTTTATGAGTACAGTGCAGAGTTAGGGCTAGTAGTTAGTCACTGCATCAAAGCTCAGCTGAGTAGCAATTTCTGCACCATAAGCAGTATTTAAAGAAATAAGGAACTGCCATATGTTCTCAAACTCTTTTACAATTAATTATCTGCAAATATTTCCATCACCTTTGAACATTTTTTCTTTTATCTGTGGCGAGGATCATAGACTGTTTTTTAAATATAAACATAAAGAAGGACCATGAAGAGTAATGACAATATGACTGTAGTGTCTTAAACAGTAGTTTCTAAATATGCATATAAGGTAGGGACTTCAAGGAAAAATTACAAATCCCTGTTAAATGAACACCACTACCCACACCCATACCCTACCTCCCCCCAAGAAGTTTATTAAAATCCTGGCATAATAAAGGATGAAAGTGCACACACAGAGCAAGAAGAAATGATATGCAAATTTTTTTTGTTAAATATTGTGCTATTTTAATGAAGTATAACTGTGTCCTGTGACTTTGCTTGTCTGTTCGTTGGAGAAACAGGAATTTGAGTATTTAGTTGTTAATAAATTGCGACGTTGGAACAATGCATCGCATCAGGATGAAAACTGGCATTATAAAAAAAAGGTGACACTCTTTTGTAAAACAAGAAGTATTCTCCTCTGCTGCAGTTGGTAGTGGTTTGCTATTGATTTTGATGTTTTCCAAGGAGACCAATCTCAACATTGTAGTCCTGAAATGCAGGCTGAGTAGATGGCTACATAGATCCTGTCATGAGGTGAATAGCTACAAAAACAATAGTTTGTGCTGAAGCATGTGCTCTATAGTAACAATGTAATGAAACATTATCTTCTCATTAACAGGAACATTTTGCATGGAATGGCAAATTCTGAAAATCCAGTGGCAGCATGTCCTATTTGGCTTTGTGGTTCCAGTCAGTTTTTTGTAAGTTCAATGGAAAACTTTTTGGTTTTGATCAGTTTTTTAATGAAAATGTCAAACTTGGTTTTCAGTTAAGTTAGTCTAGTTATCTTCAGCTGTTGCTTTCATTATAACCTTCCAACTACCAAAAAAAAGAAGAAAAAACATGGTACTGCAATGCAGGTATTCTGGGAAAAGAAAATAAAAGCTAGAGAAGTACAATTTGTATAATTTCCCAGACATTTCCACATATGCTCAAGCCGAAAGTTTGTCGGTATTTTATATTGACTTTTTTTGTTAACATTGTTATTCCTGTTCGCTTGTCTGCAAAAACCAAGCTTCTCGGAGAAAAAGTTATGTGGCTGAAATACTTTGCTGGTGCTTATGACACTTGGTCATACCTCTATTTAGTGCAGCAGTGTCTTGTTCACTTAATTGCTATCAGTTTTGGACTATTACTTTATGATTACATGACTGTAAATGTATTTGAATTCTCAGGAAGCTATTAGCAAAATTTTCCCCTTAAATGAGAAATGATTTCAGACACAGGGCTTTTGGTTTCTGTGTTGTCCAACTTTCAGTAAGCAGTATGAGAGGATTTTTTTGTGCGACAGAAATATTGCTTATTGTAGTATTGCAGTAGTCCTGTTTATACTGTTCAGGATGTGTTGTCATTTGATATACAAATGTACTAATGCTTTGATATACTTGATGTAGTTTTTTTCCTCTCCTTTATCAAAACTGTTTGACAGAATTTTGAGATTGACAGGATAGTGCTGTTCTCTTGATGTATGGTGCTTTACTGAGATTATGGCTGTGTTTGTATTCTGATATATTTATCTTTGAAATAAATTTGAAAGACATTCTTGAGAAAGTGCTGACAAGATCACAACAGTGAAGCATTTCGGTAAACTGATGGTATTTTTACAATTAAGCTTAATAATGGACCATCAGAGTCCTTTGGACTAGAACAGGTATAAACTGGGAAGGAGTACATAAAAAGGAAACTGAAAAAGATACGGATCTCAGCTGTATTTAAGCACTTGTCCAGAGCTAAACACGTTAATAATTTCAGGAACCCATCTGAGGACCTCATACAACTAACAGGCCCAAGTTTCAGCTAACCAGCAGCAGCTTTAAGTCTACAATATTGCTTACAGATGGGCATGTGCTTTGTATTTCACCAAAGGGTCACTGTAATGGAGAACTAAGCTATGAAAGCTGGTAATGCAACTCACAAAAACTGATAACTGTACGGAAGCGTCATATTTGTTACTCATCAGTCACCAGCTGCCATTTATGGAGAGGGGTGAAAAATAAATGTACTTTTATGTAAAACATAGGCTGACTTTTGGGATGATGGAAGTGCGTGTCTAGTTTGTCCTTTGGGAGTAACTTCTGGAGACTGAAGTGCTTAACAGTGTGTTTTTTTTTTTTTCCTGCCTCAATGTTCAGTTTAGAAATGAACGCAGCAGGAGCTTTGATGAAGCTGACAGGAAAGAAGGGAAAGTCACAGATCAGGAAAATGCTTGTTAAAGAATTTCTGGAGAAACTAAGCATATTCAAATCTGCAGAAAGATGAAATTTAACATAGTGTGCTCAGTGAGCTGGTTAATTGGATCCATTTTCAGTTAATTTGGAGAACTCATAGAGGACAGGTGAGGTTTCAAAAGGACAAATATACTTACTTGCAGGAAAGAAAAAAGGGACATGGGAATCATGGCACAGTGAGTTTAATTACAAGATCTTAATTGTTCTAGAGGACTTACTAAATAGGGAATTGAGTTTTGCCGGTATCTGGAGAGAAGAAAATAGTTGTGGAGAGCTGTAAAACTTTAGATTTGGGGCAGAAGTATGCCACCTTTAGATGCTTGTTGGAAGCTTATACTGGCATTTGAATTTTGGACTAAAAATCCTCCTTGTCTACCTACCTCCAAAGTCATACATGGGGATCTTCAGTCCCCAGGGCCACATGCTCTTTGCTGTGAATAAATAGCATTAGTATCTTATTGCATGCCTTTTGAAATTATGGCATCTGCCTTAGTGGCTGACTATGCAAAGTGAACCATATCTGTGTGTGCTGAGAAATACTTGGATTGCCTGAACCATGGAAAGAAATTAGATCATGGCAGGGACTTGGGGCCACCTACTCAAATACGGCTACCAAAAGACCAAAAACTAACAGTTATCACTGTTATTACTCGGCACTAACCAAGCAGAAGAGTAATTTAGTCTACACTGAAGGTCATGGAGACAGTTTTCTGATAACATGAAAATTGCGGAAAATCCCAAATTGCACAGGATAAGAGTCTAGAGGCAGATAAGAGAAACATGTGAAACTCAGCCATGTGTATTGTGGCAAATAAGACCAGGCAAGACAATAACATGGAAAACTACAGAAAATGCTATCACATTGTCACAGCTTCTGAGCAGTAGGCCAGAATGCATAGCAAGGACAAAGGGGATGATGTTCTTGGTGCCAGAGCACTTCTATGTTCTCATCTGTTATGCTGATAAAGATGATGAACAGACTGCCAGCCTGAATACAATTAGTCTGGACCCATGTTCATTCCTTTTAATTTGGGCACAAGCCCCTGTGCTAGAAACAGTGATGTCAGCACTGAGGGAAGAGCCCTAGGTGCTGGGACAAACTGGTAAATGAGCAATGCTTTCCCTGCCCTCCCCCCACAACACAGCACGAAAGAACACAATACCTAAGAAAAGGCAGGAAGGCTGGGATGTGAGGTTGAAGAGTTAATGTTGGCCATATTCAGCAAACGGGTATGTAAAATACACACATGGATAAATAACAGATTGGAAGAGATGCAGCTTGCAATTACAGCATCAGAAAAAAAATATTTAACCATTATTAGGTTTTAAAAAAAATTCAAGCACTTTGCCTTGTGAAAAGGAGAAGGGAACTGAAGAGCATAAAAGGGTAATAGTGTAGGCTTCAACTGATAGCACTCTGATGAAAGTTGATAGATGAAAGAACTCAGCTGTCCCATAATTTATGTCCCTAGGAAAGTTCTTGTGCTTTCAGGCAGATGAAAAGAGGAGTTTGGCTCTGTCTGTGTTATTACTATGAAGGCAGTGAATTTGACTTCTTGTGGTACTAATGTAAAAAAACTTTCTCTAAAAATGAGAAACCAGATTCAGACAGAAGGTTATGGTTTTTCTTTTATCCACTTTTAAGCAAGTTTGAACATTTATGTATCTACAATATTATTGGAGTACTGCTGTTTATTATGAAATGTTAGCAATATACAAAAGTAGTATTTTTTTAAAGTATGTATAATGTATTTTCCATGAGATGGGCCATTTCTGACATAAAGACCCTTTGAGATCAACAGCTGTCTTTCAAAAACTTAATATTTGCTGATAATTCTTGTTGACTGTGTACTTCATGGAGTTATTTGGGTGTTATGCTGCTTAATTATCTTATTTACTATAAACTTAGAAGCAATTATTGAACTTATTTCCAATTGTTCCTTCTAGCCTACTGGCAGACCATGGACCCTGCATTGCTTATGGCTGTTGCAAAGTAAGATAGTTTTTGCAATGCATGAGAGTTCATCTGCTCCCTCATTGCTCCCCCATTGTAGTTTAGTGAAAGCTCAGAGGTGGTGGTGGGGAAGCTAGTGCTTTACAAAGTCATTTGCGTGCAAAAAGCTCCTGAGTACTTTATTTAGCATAGCATCTGCTATAGCACAGTTGAGAGGAAATTCACAGAATGGGAGTCACAGAGTATTAGGGATTGGAAAGGACCTCTGGAGATCATCTTGTCCGAACACCCTTCTTGAGCAGGCACACCTGGAGCAGGGANCTCTTGACACCCACCCTTCAGATATTTTTAAGTATTAATAAGATCCCCCCTCAGTCTTCTCATCTCTGGGCTAAACAAACCCAGGTCTCTCAGCCTTTCCTTGTAAGAGAGATGCTCCAGTCCCCTGATCATCATGGTAACTCTCCACTGGTCTCTCTCCAGTAGTTCCCTGCCTTTCTTGAACTGGGGAGCCCAGAACTGGACGCAGTACTCCAGATGTGGCCTCACTAGGGCAGAGTAGAGGGGGAGGATAACCTCCCTTGCTGCTGGCCACACTCCTTTATGCAACCCAGGATACCGTTGGCCGCCTTGGCCACAAAGGCACAGTGCTGCCTCATGGTCAGCCTGCTGTCCGCCAGCACTCCCAGGGCCTTCTCAGTGGAGCTGCTTTCCAGCAGGTCAACCCCCTGGTTGTTCCTCCCCAGGTGCAGGGACCCTACACTTGCTCTTGTTGAATTTCATGAGGTTCCCCTCAGCGCAGCTCTCCAGCCTGTCCAGGTCTCGCTGGATGGCAGCACAGCCTTCTGGTGTATCAGCCACTCCTCCCAGTTTTGTAGCATCAGCAAACTTGCTGAGGGCACGCTCTATCCCTATGTCCAGGTCATTGATGAATATGTTGAACAGGACTGGACCCAGCACAGACCCCTGGGGAACCCCGCTAGTTACAGGCCTCCAACCAGACTCTGCCCCGTAGATCATGACTCTCTGGGCTCTGTTGTTCAGCCAGTTCTCTATCCACCTCACTGTTCTCTCATCTAACCCACACTTCCTTAGCTTGTCTGTGAGGATGTTACGGGAGACAGTGTTGAAATTCAAAGCTGGGGACCTCAAATGTAAGTCTTTACTGAAGTCCACACCATTCTTCATTGAAGTTATCAAACCAGTTTCACTTTGTTTGGGGTCTAAATAAAACTGTGCTCATAGCTCTACGTATAGGTATCCCTGTGTGTTCAGAGATGAAGATGCAAGGTATTGCACATGCCTGTAGTAGGAGAGACTTCCACTCAGGTGTGTATAGAAGAAGCTAGATGGCATGATGCTGGGAGATACACTACATGAAAAGCAGTACAAATAGTCCCTTCAATCATTAAGCTTAGTGATTAGCTATGATCTTCTAATTTGACTAATAATTGAAAGAGACAAATGTTCATTGCTGCAAGCAGGCATGTGTGTTCTTATTACAAATAATAGCAGGTACACCCTGAATCTGCTGTGCATAATCTTGAAATTGGTCTTAGAGTAACACTGTGAAGTGAGTTACATACCTTTAAAATATATGCACAAACAGCAGTGCGGTGGGTTGTGTGCATGTGAAGGTTACCATGTGCCCGGGAGTGTGAGACAGTACAGTAGCACTGACTACAAATCCTAAGTGTATCAGCACTCTGATGTTACTTCACAAGAGTGCTTTTTTGCTGCCCTTAAGGAATAGTTTCCTTGCCCACAGTGCCTGTGCATAGGTCCCTCTCTACACTTCCTGACATTCTGGGAGCTCTGCCCCTCTGAATGACATGCAGTGCTTTAGAGCAAGGCTTGATTAATTGGGGCTGAAGTGGCATTTCTGGAAGTCCTTCTTCAGATGTTATTTCATTGCTGAATGAAATGGCTGAGGTTGATGAGCAGCTAGCAGGCATTTTATGACGTGTACCTCTCAAAAATAAGTTTAGATTATCTGCTTCCTATCTAATATGCAGTAGAATACCTTGAAGTGACCTGGATGGCATTCAGTTGCATTTTTTCAGAGGCATTTTTGTGAATAAAATGCAAATGAAATTCTGTGGGAGAGAGGTCTGAAGGTTCTTAGCCAAAATGTTTGTCACTAAGGTTCCACACTTTAAGATTTATTCAGGAAACCTTAAACTTTCCATTCTGGAAACACTGAATGGTGTCTTGAAAGCAAAAGTCTTGGTGTAACCCAGCTTAGAAAAATATATTACCTCACTTAGAACTGGCAAACTCTTAAGGATGGCAGGATCTGCATGAATCTGCATTGTAGATGAGTAACTCTGCAGAGGAGAATATTGCTGAAGGGATTTTGAAAGTACTGCTGTTTAAACAGGATAAAGTATTATCACTTGTTTCTGTATGCTGGAAGGGGGGGAAAAAAACCCCAAACATTTGAAAGGACTACGAATAACATCTTTAATTATCTTATCCCATACTCCTGTTTGTGCATATATACTATCAATAAATTGAGAATGCTACCATCACTGGCAAGATTTCTCAACAGCTCTAGTCAGTAACAAAAAAGTATGCTGAGCTGCTGGTGTATGCCAGAAAATCCTTTACTACTTTGAACAAGCTATAAAAGCAGACAGAAGTTTGGTTTTAAGTCTGCTTCATAATTTATGACCTTTTCTGAGAAAGGAAGAAGAAATCTTGGGGTGTGTGGGGGAACAGAGTAAAAAGTACTTTCAAAAAGTATGAAAAATATGGTGTCTGCAGTCACTTTTAATGATCGCAAAAATTTTCATGGCTTATATCCTCTTTTTTGACAAGCTTTCTCTCCCACATGCATAAGCTCCTGTTGAGGTTCTACACTCCCAGTTGCCTGTGGAACATAGCACTTGGATGCCACCAGGCAGAGCAAGTTGCTGTCTGTCAGGCAGAGATACATTCAAAAACAAGGACATTCAGAAGACTAAGTATAAATTTGCTATGTTTACAGTAGAAGCTGTAGCCAAGCTCAAGCCAGCTGTACAAGCTGTAGCCAAGCCAAGATTTTGAATTTTATAGGAAGATAAGGAAGTTGCCTCTGGCAAAGTAACTTGTGTCTCTGTGCTGGTTGTGGTGTTGCATGTAGTCTCCCTAAAAATCAGCCAGCCATTCAAAATCCTGAGGTTGACAGTATATTTGTGTATGTTTTGTATAATATTTTTATATGAACGTATTGGTAGCCACAACTCCAAGTGAGCAATGTAGGCAGCTACTGGTGGGACAACCAGGAGCAAGAAGAAAATCCTTTTAAACTGTCAGATGTGACTGATTTCCAAAACAGCTGTCACTGGCTGACCACTCCAGTACCCAGAAGCTGGGCCAGGCCTAGGAAATAAGCTTCAGGTATGTGTTGTGTGTGGTTCCGGAAGGCTGTCTTGGACATTTGGATTTGAATGCAAAATCTAAGCCCCCAGTCACCCTGAGGGGCTGTACGGGGAAGCTGAGTGCGCACCCTGGCAGGATATGGTGCTCTGAGCTCTCATTGTAGAAGAGCTAGAGGAACGGCACTGAAAGCTGGGAAGGATTCCTGATGATAAGTCTAACTTCAGGTTGTGCTTTACACTGTTTTACTTGTGGTCTTTTGTTTACTTGTGACTTGCAGCAGCAAGTCTAATTTTTGTCTTGCAGAAAAATTTTTGCTGCTTCACTATTAAGTATGCTTTGAGTTAAATGAACCTAAAGAGTCTGTCTGAAATGGAAAATCTCAGGCTTTTTTGTTCCCATGAATGCACTGTGTCAAAGTCATCTGTGTCCAGTCTGTGTGAAGCAGACTGTACAAAGGGGCAGTATAGTAACTGTTGGCAGGTGTCTTTTCTAGATGGGAATTCCCTCTAGCTGGCTCAAATAAGCACTCTTTCTTCAAAGACCAGATGGTAAAGAGGCATCCCATGGTGTGGATGCAGCTAGAGGAATCGCAGTCCTTTTTTATAATGTAACTGAGTTGCTACGTAGAAAGAATACACAAAAGCTTCCAAGTTGATTTTTGGTCATAGGAGCTGTATGTGTGAAGTGTCTCTTACTCCCAAAATGCAAGGAAATGAAAAGCGAGTCTCCTAACAGTACATCTACGTCCACTCAGGATAATGTTTTCCTTCCCACAGTAATCAGAAATCAGTGTACATAGCAACACTAACTGCTGTTCCCTTGGCTTCTGCTTCTCTTTGTCCCCCATGGCAAAGGCACTTGATCTAACTCTACTCATTGCAGCTGTTTAGTGTAATGCTGCTCTGCACTGGAAGGAGAGAGTTGGGTCAAGCCTGTTGGCATGCTGACTTGTTGCAAAAGGGCAAAAGGAGTGCAGGCACTCCTTTCTGCAATCAGCTTGCTTGGGATGTGTTCCTTATGTCCCAGTGTGGTGGCACCTACAGTCAGAGGAGCAGGAGAAACATGATTCAGACATGTACATAGGATCTTTACACAAACACCTTGGCTGCTCTGAGAAGGGAGCTGAAGCTTGAGGGACTGTAAGAGAATTTAATGTAAATAACTAGTTTGGAAAAACAAACCGAATCCCCTCTGAGCTGTTATGTGCCTATTCAGAAAGGAGGTCCCTCAGTGCCTGCTAATTGGTACAAACCCTGCAAAGTGAGGTGAAATCACATCCTGGAACTCAGACAAGTCAGAGTGAAATAGTTCACTGCTGGTGTTCCCATATTCCCCTCAAGGTAAACATACGAGTTAAATTCTTAGCACAGTAAAATTGTAGGGCATTCCACATCAGGACACAGCTATATGAGTCCTGGCAGGACAATCATAGCAGCTGAATTTCTAAAGGAAAGCCCCCTATGTGATTCCTGGCAGGACAATCACAGTGTTTGAAATCTCCAGCTGTGAAAAACTGCATAATACAAAGCTATCAAAACATATGATATTCCCAGCATGAAAAATATAAAGAGGGCATGGAGGCTTAAATTGTATTAGGAGAACCTTGCTGTAATTAGTTGTTGGCAAGAAAGAAAAAAACCTGCCATTCAGTTCTCTGGCAAGGGCAAAACTTTATAAGTTAAATTACTGAGAATAATAACCTTCTTTAGCAGGATTAAACTACAGCTTAGAGCATTGCACATTTAGCAGCTTACTTTAAAATATCATATCTTTCAGTAAGTCTAAACTCTAACGAAAATAAGGGTTTGGGAGCAGAGAATATGGGAAAAATGGGACAAAAAGGACTTGGGTGGTGTCTGTTTCCTAGGGGACTTACTGAGAGATGCTGAAGTGACCTCAAATAGCCAGCATGACATTTTGGTTGTATGCAAGGTCCACCTCTGTTAGGATGATGCTTATGGCCAGGAAAAAAAAAAAATCATATACGAACAGAACTGTTGAAGTGCCAATCTTGGAGTTAAAATAAAAGGCTTGTGTAGCAGATGTCCTCACAGCTGATCTATTTGATAAAAAGTTTTCTGTTCCCTCTTTCCTTAAGTGAGGTGCCAGCAAAGTTGCAGGAAGGCACCTCCTCGCTGCTGACAAGTATCAGCATTATGTAGGTGTAATCCTTGTCCATCCCTGTTTTAGTAACTGTGACGGAACTTGGTAGCTGTGTGAAATCTTGTCCATCTTGTCCTCATCCACGCTTACGGCTCGTCTCTGTGCTATAATTCACCTTTAACACAGACTTGGAGTTCATAGAGTCATTTTTGCAGTGGTTAGTAGTACCACATCTATAAACACATTAATTTTCTGTGAGTAAAGGGTTGGTGCTGGAAGAAACATATAAGAGGAATTATTTAAAATGTGAACAAGGGGGCAACAGAGTCAGGCAGGCTTGTATGAAAATGCTGCTTGTGCACTTATTAGCATTCAGCCACGTGGGACTGCTGCGGTGAGTGAGTACTGTATGCGTAACAGCTTGTGGATGAGTCTGGTAGTAGCACAGGTTGATTCTGACAGGATGCTTTCCCTGTCACTTGTGCTTCCCTGCCTGCTCGTTGCATCCTGTGATGTGTGACTGCAGAGCTTATTTATGTTCAGGACTTGTCAGCACTGGGCCTGACTTGATTGTCTTCCAATGCAGCATAAGTAGGGAGCAATGGGCAAGAACTGTTCCCATTTCATGAAACAATGAATTCCTTATGAGAATTGCAGCTAGAGATCTTAAACAAATCAACTTGCAGCAAATGAGGATTGCAAGTGCTTTCATCTGGCCTAGAAGCTAGCATCTTCACTGTTTTTTCTGAAGGTTGACAAGTCAGTAGAATGAGCGGAGACATTGTCTGGTGACCTTCTGCCCTCAACTCAGGAGCATCAGATCTTCCAAAATCTTTCTCTTTCCAGTACATAGTCAAAATAAGACGTGTGTAGGTTTGTGTGCAGGCTCTGAGGAGAGAAGGCTAATTGGTAGAGGAAGTCTGAACTTCTTTTGGTACAAGAACTGCTTATAGCTATATAACTGTTAAATTTGTATTGCTCCCTGATGCCCTTGAGGTTCACAGACAGTAATCCCATTGTCCTTTCATATGTAGCAGGTGAATGCATAATGAATGCTGACATTTTACGACAAAGAATAGAACAATGTTGCCTTACAGCAAAATCAAGATTGCTTTGCACCTGCCTCAGGCTCCCTAGGCCAAGAGGGAGGCTGTTGTGTTTTAAAACTCAAGAGATTAGGAAGTAGTGCCATTTTAGAAAGCACTGGAAGGCCTGGAGCCATCTGACAGGTTTGAGTGAAACTTCCATATGCTTTCAGATGAAGGAATGAGGGAATCAATCCAGAAGTGTCTGCTTCTATAATTTGGGAATTGCGGCAGCAGCCTGGGGTTAAATCCCCATAATCTCTTCTCTACAGAGCTGACTTCTTTTGCATCATGAACCCTGTTACTCTGGGGAGAAATGTTTGCACTGAAAATTTTCTCCTGGAAGATGGTCATCTTGTGTGTATTTTCAGAAGTAGCTAATAGATATTTGGGGCACTTTACTGGGAATATTTTTCAAAGGTGCTTAGAATATTTTTAACCCAGAAGAGAATAAACTAAATGGATAAGCAAAACTATGAAGGATAATCATCTCTAGTCCTGCTCCAAGGTGCTATTGCTACCCAATTTCCAATCCTCTGTGTGTTTGAAGGTAACGAGCAGTTCAGAATTACTTCTGAATTAAGAGCCAACTCCAGTATCTATCTTTCTTCCAGCAAAGGGTCTGGGTGTCTTTATGCCCTGGTGCAGGGAGAGGCAGACCTCTCTCCCATCAAATGTCTCCTCCCTCATTTCATACTGAATGATGCCCATAGCAGCGTTAAAGAAGTGTTATATATTCTTACAAAGGGTGCTTGTGGTTGCCCTGCTTTGTAGCCCTTTCCACCCTGCCTGGGAAGCTGCTGGCTCACAGGAGAAAAGCATTTCTCTTGCACTCCCCCATCTCTCCAGAAGTGGCATATTTTTATGCTGGAGAAACCTCCTGCTTCAAGTAGAATACACCAAGGTAGAAGATTCAACAACTCAGTAGAAATATAGGTGCATCTAAAACCTTCAGTGTAGCTTTAATTTGCTGTTTAAGACCAAACCCTTCCAGGACGCCTGGAAGATACAACAAGCAAAAAAGAGAATGAGAAATTAACTGAGAGAGAAAAATGAGAAGGGTAAAGAGAAGAGGGAAATGGGGTGAGAGACCTTAATTGTCTCCTCCTTATTCCTTTTTCATATGTAAAACTAGGGATACTGAGCCACGAAAGTGGTTCCCATCTACCTTGTGGTTTTCTTTCCTGGTGCCAGTGGTCAGCTGGCTCACCCTCTGGAGTGATTTTTTGGTAAACTTGACAAGGTCAGGAGGAGAGTTAGCTACCGCACCAGTTTCTTTCAGGTAGAGCTGAGCTTGTGCTAGCAATAAAATATACTAGTGGTGATGGAGGGAGCATCTGATCAGATTCTGTGAACTGTGGTGGTTCTCCAACTGGTCCAATGAGAGGAACTGAACACACTTTATTTCTACAACTTGTTGTACAGTTTTTCAGAGATCTTGCAGCTTGATACACCACTTAAAGGGATTGTGTACTCTGTCATGGAGACAAATAAGGGAAATGCCCTAAAAATTAGACAGTCAGAAAACTGAGGTGTGTGTATGGTTGGATGAGCAAACAGCAAACTGGTGGTCTGAAGTGTTGTTAGAGGGAAATCTGGAAGACTTTAGGCTGAGAGACAGACGTATAGTTTCTATCTTTTAGTGAAGATTTGGCATCTCTTCAGTCCATCCCACTGCTTCCATCTTAGCCAGCTGTATGGGAATTCCCTGTGGGTGGCAGAGGGCCACCAGCAGTGCGGTGGTACCATGTGCTTGGAGGAGGTGTGGCTCACATTCATCTAAGCTACGGCTGTTCTTGCTCTTTGTGTGGGCTTTTTAGGTCCACGTGTGGCTGAAATAAATTGAAATATCTTTTGGCCTGCTCTAGCTTGGGCTGGATGCTATGTTCTTGTTAATCTCCACATCTAGGAACTATGAACTAAAGCCTTTCCTCTTCTGATTCTCAACAGTATGAGAAACAACATCTTGCCACAAGCACAGGGCCAAGATCCTATGCCAAGAAATGAGATTAGATGTCTTGCATCATGCCAATATAAATAGTTAAGGTTGAAATATAGTAAAAGAAATCAAGGACAACTTTTGGGAAGCCCTTGGTTTCAGGGTACGCTCAAGGTAGACAAAAATCTCCTGCCTGACCTAAACCACCCTTACTTTTGAAAGACTGTAGTGTCCAATTCTAGATGTGAAGCTAGATTTGCAGCTAACTTGGTGGTTTCTTTGGTTAAAAATCTGGACAAAATCAAGGAATTTAATACTGCTGAGCATTGACATGTTTGGAAGCCATGGGTGGAAGCTAACACCAGTTGAAACACTGGTTTTGGAGACGAGATGTGGTATCCGTAATATATCCCAGACTTCAGAAAACTTATTACATGGGAGATTCCCTCTTCACTGCTGTAGGCAGTTGCCCAGTTGTCAGACTGAGATAAATAAAACCCAAAGTTCATTCAAGTGAGCTTTACAGAACCACAGAACCTCTGCCTAAGAGAGGGACACTTACCCTTTCTGAGAGCTGAATGAATATATCCAGCTGTAATGGTAGCTTTGTGCTTCATCTTGTACAGGAATCTCTCGTGTAGTAGGAGAGATGGCCTGAAACATGGAATGGCATTAATGTAATGTTATTGCCCAGTGGTGACTGCTTTTCTCTTGAGCGTCATTTGAAGTGTTCCTTGGCGGAAGAGAACGGTTTCCTAGTGTATTCCAAAGAAAGCTGTGTATAAAGTGTCAGCATAATTATACTGCTTTGTGTTCTGGCTTGAAAGGTCTTACTGAAACCTAGCATTGCTCTGCTTGAGCACAGACTTCTGTGCAGATGGTGGCACTGTGCAACTTTTTTGTGTGTATGTGGTTTTTTTCCTCCAGGGGAACCCAGTGTTTTGTAAAAGATACCTCTCAGTTGACAAGCTCTGGAGAAGCCAACTGTGTGTACTGTTGTTGAGATGGTGAGGGGCCATGCGGTCAAGCTTTCTGTGGTTGTGGCAAAGCAGAACTAATTATTCTTAAGCTCCCTGAGATAAACAAATGTCCAGCCTGTTGCTCATAACTGCGATTCCAGCATTTTTCTTAGTAGCTTGTCTTGTTGTCTGGTTGTTGTAGTTACGAGAGGTTCCTAATACTTAAACTAAACTTTCCCTGATACTTTTAAGGCCTCTGTTTCTTTTTCAAGTCTTGTGATTAATGGCTAGAGTTGCTTTAATTCTCTTTATAACATCATCTGACATATTTATACAATGTGCTAGTTTCTTGTTTCTGTTTGGTATTAAGATTTTCTTTGGCTAATTATATTTTTCATTCTGTAATATTTCTCCAGGTTCTTTTAAGTACAATATCCTGAAGTAAAACCAGCACTCCTCCGAGAGCTAGCAAGTCCAGAAAAGAATAATTATCTTATTACCATAGATGATTTTATTAAACAAATGTCAGCTCAGCTGTTTCCAAAAACTTTTCCATTTAACAACCCTAGGAATATAAAGGCCTCTGAGATGCATCCCCTTCTTGAATTCCCTCACCTTCCTCTTCTCTAAATAAATTTGCTTGTAGAGATTATTTTCTGTGTAAACCCTCTTTTCTCCAAAGAAAGGATACCTAGCAGATTCAGCTCCCCAGTGGGAAGGTAAGATAGGTAAATTGTTACCAGTTCTGGACCAAGCCTGCATGTGACAGAATTTCTGTGCCTGTTGTAGGAAAATGGAGAATGCCTGAGGACTCAGAAAATTCCCAGTTTCAAATGTGCTTCATCAGTCTCTATGTGCAGTAACTCTCATGTTACAATGGTAGCTGGATGCTGGTTGTTCCTTGCTTGTGTATGAATATCTTTGGAGCAAGTAGCTTGATCTCTTGCATTTTCTGTAGTTTTCTGCCTTTAATCTTGTTCTTGCATAGCATTCCTTAAAGAGCGCATTGCTTCTGCTTCTATGTTTCCATCAGAAATACAGCCTTTTAGTCAGATTTTAAGGATGAAGGAAATGAATAGCTCCTGTAATATATGCAGCTCCTCCCTCTGCCAACAGTATCCCCTCCTCACCAAACTGTCCCTGTTTTGTCACCAGAAATTATTTTCTCAGTGTTCAGTTTTAGTAGGAGATTAGCTGTATGGGGAAGAGACGAGGGTTATAAAAGGTTTAAGAAACCTTTGCTGATTGATCCCCATTACATTTTTCACTGGTTATGTGGCTAGTTTAAATGTAGAGAACCAGGTTCATCTCTGTGAATCTTGCTAGTTTCTTCTGTGACCTTGGACAAGTCAGCTCAACGCTTCATGTTTTGTTCCCTATCTGGGGGCAAAAAAAACCCAAATAAAGTGAACTCCCACGCCAATAATGGCCCTTACCAGTCTCAGGGACTGTAAGTGCATAGACTTTGAAGTGTTTACTGTAATAACAGTATCTAAACTAATACTACCTTTTGAAAATCAGCCCTCAAGACATGTCATGTTTTAAAAAAACCAACCAACCAAACAAAACCCATAGGTACCTCTTACCTACTGTTTTTAAAGAGAGATGAATGTTACCTCTAAGTGTTTTGAGAAATATTTTTGAAAACCCCAAATTTGAAATTTGTAAGCCATGCTGCTATAACAATTAGCAAGGCCAGCGTGTGCATTAGTAGGCTGCTGGTGCTCTTCTTGGATGGATGGAGGCACTCAGCCTTCTGCTTCGGTCCTCGGAATGCCTCCAAAGCATGTGCCAATAGCCTATTGATGCAAAGCCTGTTGTAACTTATTGTTATGTTCAATGCACGGCAGATTACAAAGGTAGGTTATTTGTTAGCATGATTTTCCGGGCTGCTGCTTGAAGAATTTTAACAGCGTCCACTAAACTCCCTAATGTATAGTTCAGAATGAATAAAACTCTGCTTGATGATGTTTACAAGGGTCTTTGTGCCCACTGCCGATGAGTCATGGAAAACAGCATATTCCTTTAACTCCTGACTGTGTGCGTGACGCGCACAGATTACTAGCCCTGTGGGGCTTTGCTTTACAATTAATAGATTGATTGTTTTTATTTTAAGCTGTATCCTAATTCAGATGTTTTCATTTTGCAAGGAAAATAAACACATGCTTCTCTGTCTCTCTCATTGCTCTGCTTTGCAGCCGTAGCAGCTGAGAGGTCCTGCCAGCTGAACAAGTTGCCCTCCTGTTTTTCTTGACCTGTTGTTGCCTCTCCTCATTATCTTATGAACTTCTGCAGTGGCTGTTACTACCAAAACCTCATTAGACCCTTTCTCTTCCTTTGTTTAGTGGATGTTCAATTATTTCTCTCTGTATCTACCGTTCAGATGACTGATTCGTTTGCTTTTCACTCTTCTCATAATGGCATGCAGAGCTTTCATGATGGCTGAGTATCTCTGGAACCTTATTCCAGCCTGAACATTAAGCCATAAAACCAATCTTTTGCTTTATCAGCAAATAATTTGCAGCTACTAATGCAGCTACTTTTGTACGTGTCTGACAAGGCTATGGTGTGGAGTAGCTGCTTTGTGGTATCTAACCTTCTCCAGCACAGCTGTTCCATTTAAAACAAACAAACCAACCCAAACAACTTTATAACACAATATAACAATTTATAACAATTATAACACACCAGAAAACTTAAGTTTAATTTGGAGGTGCCTTTATCTTTCTTTAAGACTGACTGAAAGTTGATTGTCCAAGACATTAGAAATTGGCTTGGACAGGACTTGTATTTTTGGGTTACTGGTCAGGAATGCAAGTGTGTGTGTGTATTCAAATTTTTGCTGTCCCACCTGCAGGCATCTGTGCCTGGAATTTAGCTGGAGGGGAGTGAATTAAAGGGAAAGGTTGTGGTATTCAAATCACTGAAACCCAAATGCTGTGATCCCTGCCCCCAGCTCTGTTCCAGCCTACCTAAATAAACTGTATTTAGTCTTTCTCTGAGTTGGCAATTCCTGTTAAGCACCTAGAAGAACATTAATGTATTATGAATAATGTCATGATAGTTGGTTGAAGGACGTCTCTTCCTCACGAATAGTAAGAGTGTGGTAATGTGCCAGAATCAAGAACATTAACCTCATAGCAGGCTTTATCAATGTTGACTCACTGAAAACGGGCAATATGTCCAACTCTCTAACTTCCAGCTTTAATTTGTTTTCCATTTATTTATAGATTTAATTATTAGTAGTTAATTAGGGTACAGTTCTATAAATATATAATACTGACCTAGTGCTTCCAAATGGGAATGATATTTTAGTTTAAGACTCATTCTTAGTAAATAAAATAATGTTTCAGTGTTGCCTCATAGCTTGTGCTTCACAATACAATGGAACCAAACTCTTAATCTTCCTCAACATGTCCTCAATGTTAGTGAATATGGTTATATTTATTTAGGCATTTATAATTCCCCAGTCAGCATGATATCTGAGCCACTATGGACTTCACTTTTATATTTATGTGAAATAGGTAAATATTTTTAAATATATGAAGGTAGCTCCTTGCTTCTTAAAGTCATTTGAAAAGCCTGAGTCAGCTTTTGAACTCTCTCCCTTTAATTGCAAGACTATTTTCCTTTTTTTTTTATAATACTGCATACAGTTCACTCCTGTGTGTTCTTTAACTTCTTCATCTCTTTTAGCTGTTGGTGATATTAACCAATAATGAATGACACTGTTAAATAGAGAAATAGTCCTGATTCCAGACAGAGGAAAGTCTTGGTACATGGTAGGGCTGGTGCAGCAGGAAGTCTTTGAGCCATATCACAGAGAACTAAATGAGGAAAGCCCCAGGTAAATCCACGCCTACATGATCTGTTTGATGGATCTGGCTGAGCCAGCTGTTTTACACAGTGTTTGTGCTGTTGCTTCGTGGCTGCTGAATGAGGCTTGTCCACTTGTCCATGATTTTAGGATTACTTCTAACACAACCTGATTGTTAGTAGGACATTTTCCTAATCTCCTTGTGCTAGGCATCAAATACCTCAAATACTCCTCAGAAGAGGAGTAAGTCTTGGACACAGGCCTTTAAAGTTAATTGCAAACTGCTTTGGCTTCAGCAGTTGTAGGACGGAGCCTGCAGGAAGCTATAGATGAGAGAAGCAAATGATATTCACTCATTGTGTTTCATGTACTTATCTACCCTGTTGCTCATCTGCAGTGTGTATTTCTTGCCTCCTCACCTGCATGTCGTTGTTAGGCATTTCAGCAGTTACGGTGACAACTCATTCTTTATGCAGAAGCTTCACCAAATGTGCTGGCTGATGGAGTAGCTAAGGGGGAGAGAGAGTGTGCTAAGGTTGTACGTAATGTGTAGCTTGTATGAATCGATACTGTTCATTTAGTTGTTTTCCCTGCTGTATTTGTGGCTCATTTTTGGACATGTAAATTCAGCCTCAGGAGGGATCAACCAGAGTAACTGCGAAGTGAGGCAACAGTACAAGCCATCGTAAGCCTAGGGGAGAAGAGGCAGAACTAGATATTAGCGCAGAGCTCTTGTGAGGCTAATGCTGGCTTATGAACATCAGAAGGGCTTAATTGTTCTGTTTTGTGGTGGTGGTTTGTGTGAGTGTGGTGTGTTTTTTTTTTTTTTTTTTTAGCGGAAGTCACACAATGGATTTTAGAATGAATTAGTTTTGCAGTGTCCAGCCTGTGGTATTTGAACTGTTCAAGTAAAACTTCCATACTGGGGCCCCAGTATGGGACTGGCACTGGAGTTATGTGGGGGATGCTGGGTAGTTCAAAGCTAGCTCAGGCTGCCAATAGAAACACTCATGGGTTTGGAACAAAATGTGTGCCCAGCTTCTGATGAAAGTGGCTGTGCTGAAACACATGAAGGTCTTTGTAGCTCAGTTGCCTGTTGCAAACAGCGGTCATAGGTGGGTACATCAGGAGGGGGAAAAACAGGGGAGGAATATTGTGCTTTTTCTGAATACCAGATATGATGCGTGTAATTTAATCCTCTGCTATGTGAAATCTTTGGTATGTGTCCACCACTGATCTACCTATATGGTTGCAAACCCTTAAGGGCAGATTTTTTTTAAACTTGCTTTAAATCTGTAAAACCTGGTATGTTATTAAGTCAGATGAATTAAGCAGGTGCTAAGCTGTTGTAAAAACTTCTGCTTAAAGGAGTATACCTATGTACTTAAACATCTTTGTTGAGCAGGAAGAGCAGCACTGATGAACATAGGTTTTGTTGTGAGTGGTTGTGGCAGGTGGAGGTGGTATTCATTTTCAGTGAAGTTCTTGGTTGCGGATGGGATGTATTGCAGCCTGCCTCCTGTTGAACTCTGAGGCTTTGTCCGTGAAGACAGAAGGTGCGGTGTGACCACATCATATCTCCAAGGTCTGGTGTAGTTTACACTCTGGTTGTAACTGCCCCTAATGTACTTTCTGTCAGCCTAGAGTAGCTGGAATATAATTTAATTGGGGAAAGGGAAAACCAGGCTTCTGGAGAGCCAGGAGATTTAGGGCACTGTGGTGCTTACATTGTAGCTTAGCTTGGAAAGCTTTAAAAAAAGGCAAACTAAAGGATGACATAGCATTCTGTACAAAACCTGAAAAACTTTTGCAGAATGTGAGACTTCTGTACAGCTGTGTAATTCACCATAATGCATCTGACTCTCCTAATGATCTTTTGAAATTCTTCATGCATATTTAAAGAGGATTTTTAGAAGCACTTAGTGTTGTCTTAAGTTTTAGTGGGTAAAAAAAAAAATTCTACTGACTTCCATGGGGTCATTAAAATCTATGTTGACTGTTGTTAAACACCTGTCCTGCAGTAAATTTACTAAAATAATGTTCACTTTCCCTCTGAGCCACAGATGCACTTATTTAGGCTAATATTCATCTTCTAGTAATTTGCTGTGTCTTCTTCCACATAATGAAGATAAGGAACAATCTATAGCCTTTCTAAACTTCTGTGGGAAATAGTGATTGGAATCTTATGTTATCCTTTACATTTCAAATCTTGATTTAACAACTAAATACACCTTCTAGGAGAATACTAGAGTTTGTGAAAGTGTTTTATAAGATGATTATTCTTCCTGTTACTAGGAATTTGATTATTTCTCAGAGTTCAATGGCTCCTAAAACTGGCTATAAAATCTCATTGATTTTAGATTTTATTGCATAAAGACTCAAAAAATGAGACAGAACAGGGAATAATGTTCTCCTTTTCATTCTAACGTGGACAGAGCATTCCTTCTGCCCTGCCAAAAGTATTCAGAGGGGGAAAAGCAGACAAAAACATGTCTATGAGAAATTACATTGATTTTGGAGAAAAACTTGAACCATATTGTTCTGTGAACTGTGCCACATAGAACAAAGATTATCCCTTGCTCAAAAGCTCTTTATCCAAGAGACTAGACGAAGACTAACATTGTGCAGGAAGGAAGCACAAGGCAACTGGGAGATGGTATTGCTCAAGGTGAAAACCTGTGGTCTGAGAAGGCTAAGCCTAAGCAATACCACCTTTAAGAAAGTATTATATGGAAGCAGATATGTTTTATCTAGCATTGTTATAGCTGGTGCTTAGAAATAGATGGGATAGATAGCTTTAACATTTTTTTTAATTTTAAAATTGATCACTGAACAATAGCATGATATTATGGGCTTTTTTAACAGAAAACATGAACAGTGGTAAGAGAATTCAAGTATAGTCTGGTCTTGTGAGGTGTGTAGCTTTTTCTCTCCAACTCACACTGACTTCAGTGAAAACTGAAGGGAATTCCTACATTTCAAAACTGTCTTTACCTTGACAAATTACCTAGTGATATCCATATTATGATTAATTTGGAATAAAAAGTTAAAAAAATCTGAAACTGTTCATATACATTTCTAAAATCCAGTACATTTTGGTAACTGCACTCCATGACTTAACTTCTTTGCAGTCTCGATAGCTGAGGCCTGTATATTACAGGATTTTAAAATAATGGGAGAGAGTTATATAATTATTTTAACCTACATACTTTAGTGACATCTGACTATAGGATACCCAGGTATGAATGCACCAGGGCAGATAGCCAAGTCCTAAAAAAGTTGAACCTACACACCCAGTCCAAGTAGAATTTTTTTCTTTAAGTAGGCGTTGAGTTTTGGAGTAGTAAGACTGAAAACTTCCTGCCTTTGAAGGCAGCTGATGGGCAGCCAAGCCTACAGGAGGAGAGAAGGTTGACCTAAACAAAAGGCTTTTTTTTGTCTGTAAAGTGAGAAAAAGGAATGCTGCCCAAGGCAGAAATGGAGGGGACCTGAGCAGTCGATCCAGGGAGCCAGTATTAGTCTCATGTTGATACTCTGTGGAAGTCTATATGAACGATTTCCTGATGGAGCTTAAGGAACAGGATACCTAAGGATTTCCGCTGTGCAGCTGCATAGAAAGCTAGACTTTGGATGGGGATTTGTAGTGCTGAAGGCAAAAGGAACAGATGGGCCAAAGCTTTAGCCTAGGCAAATAGGAAAAGGATCATACTCTTAAGAAAAATATTCTCCTTATGTGGTGCAGGAGTGATGCTTACGTTAACTGGTGCAAAACATTGAAAATAATGAGAAGTTTTATATTTAAGAACTGTAAGAGACTATTGTAATAGTATAGTAATACTAACTGTAGATACCTATCTTGAATTTTGTTTGGTAATCTAATAAATAAAGACTTTGGTGTCTAAATCAGATGTAATGTCTTCTTGGAAAGGTGTCTTTTTAAGAGTTCAAGTAATTTAGATTTCATGCTATATTTTTTTTTGTTCTCTTCAGTGAAAACTTATTTCTAGACTGAATCAGTCTAGCTTCAGTGCTCAGATATGATGTTTTGCTGTATGATTCTTGTCTGTGGTAAAGGGCCACCTATTGTCAGAAATCACTTCACAGTGTAGGTACTGACTGATCTTGATTGAGTTGCCTTTTGGTCTCCTTTTTGATATGTATTTTGTGGTTAACTTTTTTGGCTCTTTTGCATGAATCTGTTTTCTTTAAACTCTCTCACTTTTGTCAGCATGCCAAAGTTGAGACACCAGAAATGGGCACACTAGGTGTGTGAAATACTGTCAAAGGAATTTTTTTGTAAGATTCTTATTTGTACAATCTACAAAGGCAAATTGACCACCGATATTTAATAGTACTTATGTTCTGTGAATGGATTGCCACTAAATTTCCTTGCTGAGCACTAGTGTCCCTTTTTTCCTTTTGGCTGCAGGCTATGTTTGACCTTTGTGGAAGAAAGCTGAAGTCTGCCTATTAGCTTGATTTACTATACATGGTGATTTGCATAGTTTTTCCATGATATTTTTTTTCAGCCCATTACATTTGCCCAGGCTCAACAGTAAAAGTTCCTGGGCCTGTAGTAATGGCATTTGCATTAGCATAAAATTGAAACTGTAAAATATTCTTTAAATAGAGGGAAAAGAAATACAATCCCTAAATTATATCCTTCTGTAATCTCTTATGCCACATTATGAGACACAGAGTACAACATTTGAACTGGACATCTCCCCTGAGTGCAGTTCTCAAGGTAATTTTGAATTGAGGGCTAGTTTTCTCTGGAAAACTCCAAATTACTTACAGCTGATTAAATAGCGAGTACTTCCATGGTACTGGTACCTTGTTATACAATGCTAACAGGACATCCTGCCTTTAACTAATTGAAATGTATTAGATGATCACTGGTCAAATCTGAAAGATGCTGTGATGCTTTCAATTTGTATTGGTAGCCTTGTTCCAAATGGGAACTATCAGGCATTGATATGTTTCAAGCTGTGGCTGTTTGCCACCACTTGAACAGCGCATGGGGCTGGCTTGTCTGTGGTCACCCAAGTGCTGACCAACAGATGGATGATATAGTCTCATCTGTCTTCTCAGAGAGAGGAAAATGGATGGGTTGCATGACACCAGTAAGAAGTCTGATTTCTATGTTTTGTATATTGTCTGTGGCAAAGCCAGGACATGAAGAAGGCAGCAAGATTCTCTTTCATGTGAGCCCAGGGAGAATCAAAGCTCAGTCTTTAGAGACTGTAGCTGAGCAAAGAATATCAGACCATTGCTTCTTCTGTTACTTTGCATTCTACTTTCCTGCCCTGAAGACCTGATTACTAGACCTTTAAGGGTAGTAGATGTGGGCTAGAAACCTCTCATATTTAAAAAAAAAAAAAATGGTGAAGAGGGTAAGGAAGTATTCCTTCTATTCCCAGAGAGAAAGTAGGAAGTGTTTATCCATTGTCCTTTGTTGAAGGGATGATGTAGTACTGCTTAGTACTAACAATCTCTTTGCAAAAGGTACAAGAGCTTCTGTAACCTCTGTACAAATAAGCGTGGCCAGAATGTGATCTCTAATAGCAGAATGAAATCTCTAATATCTGCCCGAATAAGCACGGCCAGAATGTGATCTACAATCACTTATATATTTGAAGCTGGAGCAGATGTTTGTGACACATGGCTTCTTCAGGTGTTAGATTCAACAGATGCTTTTTCATTGCTTACTCCATTCAAGATATCAGGACAGTTATCGTTCATGGATTTGTTTGCTATTGAAAAAAAAAATACAGAAAAGAGGTAGTTAGGATGCATGGCAAAGGCTGGTTATTCTTGTAGCACCACTGGTTGCTTGCTGATCTTGTCTCCCTTGCTAAATTGCCAGTTTAAGTTCCGCTGACCTGGCTGCCCCACACATTCCCACTTTTCAGTCTAAGAATGTAAAGGCAGTTTCTTTAGCTGAGTTCATTTTGGAAGTTTTGTCAAGTGGCCGGTAATTGTTCACGCAGGGAGGAATGATCCCTGTTTAGCCAACCGGGGGCATAAAAAGGAAAGAACTTTTTATTTGAATTGCTGTGAGTGTTCCTTCATCACAGTGGATATTCATATTTCATGCACTCAATATGTGGAACTGAATTCTCTGCTAGGGGCGCATAGAAAACTCATTGCTGCCACAAGCAGCTTGGTGACTAAGCTGCTGTCAGTGAAGGCTATTAAACCATATGAAGCCTGGCACTTGGGTTCCTGGCAATTGAATCAGGAGCCATATCTGTGCAGTGCTGAATTGCAGTCTTTACCTCAGTGACCTCAAAATTGTCCCAAGGTATTTTTTGTAGGTATTTAGTAAAGTGTATTTTAAAAGATGTCATTAAACTCATCTTAAATTACAGAATTTGCTTGTGCATCTTCAAGTTAACTGTTCATTGCTTCAGTGGTTAGCAATTGCCTGGATCCTTTTCAAGGAAGTGAAACATTTGACTTGGGGTCGGAGGGAGGGGAGTGCCATGCTGACAACTGTTGTTAGATTTCTGGGAGATGAGATGCCACGAAAAGAATATCGTTGCAAATCCCACATTCCTAGAGCCTTTCTGATTCTCATATTCACCCTAAATCACACTTTTAGTGAGGCTAGTACATTTGCAAGAAATATAGTTTCAAATAATAATATTTTGGGCTGAATGATTTTTTTCATGGACAACCTTTTTCACCACAAAAAATTGACAATGCAGGATTGCTTTATGAATATGTGGTTACTCCTCCAAATTGTTTGCTTTTTTTTTTTTTCTGGGGGGAAACTCTAACATAAATGCTCTTAATTTTGTTACTTTTAATTGAAACATTTAGATTTTTTCCCTCCAGTCTTAAGGTGAATTTTAATTTTCATTTGAGCTTTCAATTCTTTATTGTGAAAATTAAAAAACTGTAATGTCTGTCTGAGCATTTTTGCTAGATTTTTTGTCAAAATGTAACATGTTAAACCAAAATGTTTCCACTGATTTTTTTCGGTGTTAGAACTCATTAATTCTTGCAATATTTCTGAACAGACTTTAGAACATTAAAAATGTCTAGTGAACAACAAAAATTACCATTATATACCTAGATACGCTGAAATCTGATATATGCTATCATTACTTAAAGAAAACAATAGTCACTTCAAGTTCAAATGCAAAGAGCTTGTCGGTGTCCCATGGCTGCTTTGTCTTCTATTCCAGCCTCTTCTCTACTAAGATCATTGAGGGCCTGGGGAAAAACAGCTGGGTGTACAACAGTATCTGTACCTCAGTGGAAGACAGACAGAATTACTAATAGTATGAAAAGGAAAACATAAAATAAAGTGACACCAGTAAGTAATACTAACAATAACCAGGTGTATCAGTAACTGTTACAAAGCTTGGATTCTTGTGAGAAACAGCAATACTTCTCCACAGACTATCAGAAAGATTTCTGAGCAGCTTTTAGCTGACCATGAGATCCAACACCACCACGTCAGATATTGAACTGATCACAGTAACCTATCATGTTTTGGCACAATATAACACACTATTTTATGTCAGGCGAAGCCATGTCGAAATAGCACATTACACACTCCCCATTCTCATGGGGAGAAACATTTGGTTCAAGGACAGGACGTGGTTTGCTTCTCTGCTTCTTCAAGTAGAGCAAGTCTCCAGCAAGCGCTTGGTGGGTCAGGAGCCTGCTGCATTGTAGTTGGCCATACTTTGCTTGATTGCCTCTGGGGCTTGGACGGTTGCACTTGACAGGCAGGATAAGACACATTTTCTGTTCGTGGAGTCAGTACTGCAATGTCTGTCCTGTGCCATGGCAAAAAGGGGTGTGTGTTGCTCTAAATCACATGACTACAGCTCTCATCGTCTGTCTGTCTCTAGTGGCTCGTGTGGTGATATAGGATGAATAGTTTTCATAGGTAGTTCCTGGATGGTCAGGATGTCACAGCTCCAGTGTTCACACACTTAATTCAAGGTTCTCCTTTTTTGCTCCAAAAGTTAGGCTGTGTGCACCTACCCCTTAGGCTATGTTCGCAGTTTAGGCTTTCATTTGATGCCCATAGTCTGCATGTGCATATCTCCTTACCCCAGGCTGGCTTGCAAAGAGCAGTCTACGTCATGCTCTCTGTTCTATGGACACAAATTAAAGTAACATAAATGTGAGGAGAAGAGCTGCCTTTGTCTAAGGTAGGTATGAATTTTTTGTAGTAAGGATATTCCTGATACGTGAATTAAATTTTCCTAATTCAAATTCTGATAGAATAGTTTCACTGTAGTGATATGCTCTTTGTTTAGCTCAACTATAATCAATGGCTGGTTTGTAAAAAGTGAAAATTAGGCACTTAAGTGGTAGTCTTGAGTTCTGGTTAGTATTGGAAGTATTTTGAAGATTACCATGATTTCATAAACATGGACCATACTGTTTTTTGAGGAACAGTGATATGAAAATATATGCTTTTAGGAAACTCACTAAAATGAAGAATGAGTAATGGCAAGGAAGTAGGCAACTAAAAAAGAGTCTCTGAAATAATGTCCTTTTATTCTTCTATCTTTATAACTTGTGCTACTGCTGCATTGTGGGTTTTTTCTTCTATACTTCTCTCAAAGATCAGACAAACTGTGGCTTATGTAAATGACAATAATGAAAGTGCTTTTTGGCATACCATTGTGGATTCCACAAGGTACATTGTGTTTCAGATAAAAATATTTTGAACGGTTCTTGTCAGAGTCAACTTTGAAGATCTGCTTCCAAAGACCTGATTCCAAAAGCAGTAAGTAACTGTTATTTTTAGTAGCTATTTGTCTGTAACATAATGGAAAAGAACATCTATGCAAATGGAAGAGCACTTCCATCTTCTTGGAAACAGCCAAAAGGAATGCAGACAGATAATCACTAAGAGCCTCATCAGCTATTGGTATAACTTGTAGCTGGCAGTTCAGCTTGCTTTCTCAAGCCATTATCTTGGTAGTATAAAACATGGTGAGTTTAATAGTGCTAACAGCTGTCACGGTCAGGGTTTTTCATGTGTACTTCTATTAGCTAAGTGTATAAAGAAGGATGTAGTTACTCTGGGCTTATAGCTAAGTAGGCGAAATAACATTCAAGAGTTTGGCTGTGATATACATACACTCTTCTGTGCTACTTTTTCTCAGCTGCTGCTCAATTTCAGGCATCAGGTACAGCATTTAATCAAGATGACATTTAAGATGGTACCTAGAAGTTTTAACAAAATATTATTGAGAAAAGCAACAGAAAACACTTTAGTTGATTTATTTGAAGCAGTAATGCCCAAAATGCCAGTTCAAGGAGTATTTTTTAAGCAAATGCCCTCTGTCAGACTATCATTGAATGACTTCGTATTTGCACAGCAACTCTAATCCATCATGCTTGACTCTAGCCATCCAAGGAGAAGCATACAGAATAAAAACTCATACATATAGCATGCAAACATTCTGAGACCCTATGTTTAAGTATCTGTGCACCTGAATACAGAAAAGCACCTTCACTAGAGGGGAGATTTTCATGGCAATGACGTGTAATATAAAGGTTTTAGAAGGTGGTGTTTAAAGTTACATACTTGGCTCACTTGTGGCATGAAGTTTTAGAACAGAATTACATAGTGGCACCCCAACACATTGAAAATCAGGAGGGAACTTTCTTAACTTTTTTTATATTGAGTGACTGAGATGTAGGAGATTCTGCAAAATAGGGAATGCCTGTCCAGAATGCTACTTTTTACATGAAGTCTGAGCTTATGAGATAATCTTGATTCTAGAAGCTGTACCAAACAGTACATCTCTCTTCCCTACTGAAACACACTATATACTGTAAATAAGGTCTTCATGTTAAATGAAACAACCAAGCATTTCAAGGCAACGCGTTTATGGATGTTGGTGTACATAGGAACTTGCATGCTTAGTTTCTGTAGTAGGTGTACCTAAGCCAATCCTGTCTGTAGTTGCATAGGTGCTCAGAAAATCTCTTCATTTTTGGTCAGTTGAAGGGTGTCTAGGAGGAAGGTTTTTGCCTTTCAAGTCTAGAGACAATCTGCAGTGAAATAGTATTCCAGAAAGAAGAAAAACTGAACTTATGTCAGAGCTGAGAGCTTATGGTTTTAACATGGTTGAGGGAACTGGCCTCCGTGACAAGTAGTGAGTGCTATGGAATTATCTTTGCTTTATCGTTATTCTGCTTGAAAGCTTTCCTCCTCTCCCAGAACCTTCTCTTATCTTTTGCAGGTTTTTTTGAAGTTACATAGTTCTCTCAGTCCCATGTTTCTCCTCCTTCAGCTGCTCATCAAGCTTTTTGCCTGCTGCCTCTGTCTAGAGCTCAATGGCAATTTAGTTGCCTTGTCTCAACTCTCCCATTCTTGATCCCAAATCCTGTCTTGATCCCAACACTGACAATTAGTTTAATGCTTGACAGGGTTCAAAGCCGATTAGTGCACCTTACCTCTGCCATCTTTTTAACCTTGGCCAGGTTCCAGTGCTTTGGAGGAAGGTTAACCCTGTTTACCTCTCTCTAGTTGCCAAATTATATCTTGAGGGTCAAGAAAAACTCTTCCTGCATCAGCATCATTAGAGTATGCAATTATTACATGCAATAATATATATGATGTAAACAGCAAACAGCAGTCAAGAAGAATCCTTTCATATTTCCTGGATAGTAGAAAGATGTAAGGGAAACTATAAGGTATTAGCTGAAAAGTTCTTCAAGGTTGTTAAGGGACAGCACCCAATTTGTTAGCGGTAAAGAGACTATCTGTAAGTTTTAGCCAATTTAAAATTAGTTTTACTTTGGCAACCTGGTCATCAAAATAACTGTAACAGTTAACGCAAGACTTATACCTCCCCATTGCTTCTCCCTCTTGACACAGCAGTTACAGGGAAGATGGTTAGGCTTATGTGGGTCTGTCTTGGATGGGACTTCTGGATAGTCTGGGCTATCACTGGGAACAGCAGACTGCCAGATCGTGTGGTCATGTGCACTACTGCTTACTGTAAATGTTTACTTTCCACTGGAGCAATATTGGTGTTGCAGGTAGATGGGGTAACATGGTGTGAGCTAAGGTTTTAAAAGAAATGAGATTCATAGGATTCATTTAACTAAACCAAGTGATAGTCTTGGAGAAAGCACAGAAGTTTTTCCGGCATGCTCTGCTCCTGAAGATTTCAGAATGCTGCCTGGTCACCATCACCTGCCTTTGCCACAAATTCCTGGAGGAAAGAGATCAGTGCTGAACTTGTCAGACCTAAGGACAATGGAGGCTCAGGCAGGGGTGGATGATGGCTTAGAACAGGAGGTTGTGTGGTCTTCATGCTTCTCTCTCCCTCGTAGCAAGACCAAGTAACGCACACAGCTGTTGGGTACAATAGGCTTAATAGGTCAGTGGCTGTAAGACCAGGTGTGGAATCCCAGAGTGAAACCTCTGTGTAGCCCATATTATGCCAAATCAGTTTGTCATGACAGCCATGCTGCAATAGCTTGTAAATCTAGGTGCACCTCAGATTTTTCAAATTGTTTTGTAAACATAGATTTCGAAAGGAAAATATATTGTTGCTCTGAAGTCACCCAGAAAGGAGAATGATGGCATTCTTTATTTGTGTAGATACTGCTGATTTTTAGTTTCCTCTGATAGACACTCACGTGCAAATTTCATTTTACATTTGCTTTGAAAAATATTTGTGTTGAGAAACATTACAAGCAGAGTGGAACAACTGCACACAGACCTAAAATATTTACAGCTATGATTTTCTTGAATTGGGGACTACACTTGTATATTTTAAAAGAGGACAAGCCAGTGACCTGCAGGGTATAACAATTCTAATTGTGGCCACCACAGCTGCTGCTGTGATCAGTGGGGAAAGAGAAGGGTAAGGGATCTTTTTAATTTTGGTCAAAAACTGTTCAGAGACTAATTCTTGAGTGACAGAGAATGAAACCTCAAGAGCAGAACAACAATAATATACCGAAGTAGTTAAAGATGTCTGTTTTAATGTATAGTATCAAAAAGAGATCAATGGAATACTCTTGTGATTTTTTTTTTAATTTATTCCTTTCCCTTTAAAAGTGATACAATTTCATACTAGGAAAACAATCTCATTTGTCTGGGATATTAAGAAATTGTATGGTATTATAAGGTGCTTTTCTCCATTTCATGTCTCTTTGGGGAGGAGTGAAACAGGCTATAAATTAGCTCTAGCTCGTTCTTATTTTAAGTCGTTGACTATTGCTGATTCTCTTCAGCGGACTGCAGAAGGACAAAAAAAATGCAGCAAAGCCTTGCAGTAGCAGAAGCCATGGAGGAGGCTACAGCTAGCTGGGCAAGATAGCCTTTGAATTAAGTAGTCTTGAACAGGGAGCACCTTCTCAGTGAAACTCCCAGGGAAATGCAAAAGGGCTTGTTGGCTATACTGGCAGATATATTAAAAAACTAAACAAACCCATCAAAACAAAATCAACAAACCATCCCCAAACACAAAAAAACCCCAAACCAACCCTTCCCACTGCAACAAAAAAATGAAAGGAAAGGAGTTTTTCCTACCTGGCTTTCCTTAAAGGAGTATCTTCATGATCTTTTATAGAGAGATGCTCTAACCAAACTGTGCTGACTTGAGGTTGCATAGTCACGCTGATGTGGCACTGAGTCCTGCTTAGGATGGCCCTGCTTTGCAGCAAGGGTCATCAAATCAAACTGAGTGCTGGGTCTGTCCCACCAGTGAGATCTTTGGTTGGCTCAAAGTGGGCAGTAAACATAGCTAAATGCCACCAGTGTGACTTAACTGGCACTGACCTCCATCACCAGGGATGGGGACTGAGACCGGATCTGGCTTCTACACAGTTGAGCAAAAGAGCAGAGACATCTTTTCACTACAGAATCATAGAATGGTTGAGATGGGAAGGGACCTCTGGAGATAGTCTAGTCCAACCCTCTTCTTGAAGCAGGGTCAGCTACCATGGGTTGCCCATGACAGTACCCAAGTGACTTTAGAGTATATCTGCAGACGGGGACCTCTCAACCTGTTGAAGTGTTTGACCACCCACACAGTACAAAAAGTGTTTTATTCTGTTCAGATGAAACTTTTCATGTTTCAATCTGTGCCCATTGCCTCTTGTTCTGTCAGTGGGTGTCACTGGTGAGAGTATGGCTCATTCTTCCTTCCCTCCCATCAGGTATTTATATGCATTGATAATATTCTCCCTTTCCCTGATGGTCCAAACAGTGGTACCAGGCTTTCTGCTTCCATATGAGGAGTAGGAAAATGTCTTATGGAGTGTGCTGATGTGAAGCAGACCTTGGAGCCCATTTATGTATACCCTCTTGTCCCCTCCTCATTGAAACACAAAATCTGCATCTTTGGATGGAAGGAGTTTGGAATCTTTTCTGGGGGGGACGTTCACAGTTGGAGGCTTGTTCAGCTGGCATTAAAAGATGTCAAGATTTCATGCGGGATGGAAACTGACTTCTGTCTAGCTGTATCCTTTCTATCTGCCCTTGATATATTCATGGAGTCCTCTTAGAGTAGAGTAAAAGTTAACAATCTATGGATGATCAGCCTTGCTTGAATTAGGCTACTGGCTTCTGCCCTCCTGTGTGGGAGGCAGCTTTAAGTCCTTAAGTGGTTTCTTACAACAACAACTTACCCTGAGAGGATTCAGAAAAATGGAAATTTTCAATGTGTTTTGAATCAATTAATGGAATTTACTGAAATAGCAGATTCTGGGTCCTGGCAGTCTCGATTCACATGTACATGTTCTCAATACAGCTGAATATCTGTCAGCAATTTGGAGAACAAGGCAATTATGTTTTGCAGGTGTGATTTTGCACTTATGAAATATAATTAGACATTGATGGGCCAAAATGGCTTTGAAAACACATCAAATTTGTACTTGGAAATATTATCTGAAACAACCAGAATTACTGTACCTGTTCACAGGCTATCCCCAGAACATATAAACAAGTACAAAAAATAACAGCAAGGGAATGTTTGTTCTTTACAAATTAGGAAAATTCCTCAGGAAAAAAGCAAGTCTAATGTGTTGACACTTTTGTGGGACAGCTTAACAGTGTGCTAAGTATTTTCCTTTCAGTTCCTTTCATTGGGCCATAACATGCCATTAGATATTTCCTGGATAGGGACTGAAGGTAATGCCAACTTTGCCTAAATGGACCACAGCTTACTGGAAGGAAGGAACCAAAATTTTATAGTATACCCTTTCCCCCTCTGTCCCCAGAGAAACTGCTTTCACCACATTTGTAGCTGTTGAGGGGTCATTGCTAGGCCAGTAGAAGTTGAGGCTGGCATAACCCATCAACTGTGAAACATACAGAGATGTCTTGTGCAAGATTAACCGCTCCTTTTCAGAGTCCTGCCTGAAGATCAAGTGTGACCAGGAGAGAATGGAAACTGTCCTGCAACAAAGTAGGGGTGAAAAGGTCTCACAGGCATTGACTTTTTCCATAAGTGAATATTCAGATCCTTATAGATACTCAAATCTATGTGGAATGGCTTTGCTAAAGGAATGGTTAAATGGAGAAAGATTCCTTCTGCCTTGAGAAAGAAATTACAGAGATAAGATCAGATAGAAGTCTATCTAATCATGGGAGACATGGAGGAAGAAACCTGCTCACTCTGTCTCTTATAAGAATGAGCATCAGATTAAAACAGCAGTTGTCAGATTTAAGATAAATGCTATCCTGAGGAGGAACTCCTTGCCACAAGATGTTGTAGAGGATATTGTTGATCCTAAGTCTCTACATGGGTTCAAAGGTAACTACATAATTATAGCTTTGTCATCATGGGTTTTCTTATATTTAAATGCAGTATTACTACTTCTGGGATTTAGAAAGTCCACAAGCTACAAGTTTTTTTTCCTTCTTGAATTAAGTGGTTACCCAAGGAATTATCTCTCTGTATCTGTCCAGTTCTTACAGTGCTTCCTACACATCTACTACTGGCTGTTGTCAAAGTACTGTTAGATGGATTTTGGCCAACATCAGTTTGGCTATTCATACGTAGCTGAAGAAGTAATTCTCTGCTTATTTTTCATAGTATACAATTGCAAAGATGGAGGCTTGAATCCACCCAGTAGAAGTAAATGTCTAAGTGAGAATATCCAGGTTAGCAAATTACATTAGCTTTTACACCAAGAATTTCTCCCAGAAGACACCATAGCTTTGTAGAAAGCAGAAGCATGTCAAATTCCAGTCTTCTGTTTAGGTGAGCCTGTGAACCTATATTTGTTTGTTCAGCAGACAATTTATGTTGTTTATGTGTAGCAATATGCTGCTGTTCTGTGCCAAATCAAACCAAATATTAAATTAAAAGGAACCCAAATAGAAAATAGAATGCATTATTCAAAGGGTAGAAAAAGAGCATATGAAGAATACATGTTAGTTTGCTTTAGTCGGCATCAGTGCTTTACAGCTTCCGTGACTCTTTTATTCAAACTGGCAAAACTCTTCAAAATCAGTAGGTTTTCATCCTCACTGATACCCTGTGGGACTGCTGATTTATTCCCATGTTCTTTTTCTTAC
>WEKW01007955.1:6482-21796 GCA_013389905.1 Sula dactylatra | reverse complement strand
ATAATTCACTTTTGGCCTGGAAAGAGAGGGGGGGGTGTGTGTGTGTGTGCACGTGTGCAGGAAATAAGGCCACACATGTAGAAAGCTTCGATGGCCATTTATTAATTCTTCTGAGCTATTAGTGATACTGGTAGTTATGCATTTGATGCAACTTCTTGAAAATGAAACTTTTTAATAATGGCTTTAGATGTGAAACATTCCTACATCTCAATAGACTTTTTCTTATTGAACATACCCTTGGGAAATTTAGATATGTTTGAAGCTGTGGATACTTGTGACAGTTGATTTACTAGTAGAGAATCGGGTTTCTTGATACTTACCTTGTTGCAGACTGGGAGGAAAAAAAATATTAAACCACTGGAAGCAAAGGCCATCAACATAGTGATGCTTTCAAAAGTTTTCATTGAGCCATTCTTCAGAGTGCCAAGCCCGGCAGTAATGAATCATGTCCTGCTACGTTATTGTCCATTATAATGTGATAAAAGGTGATATATGTCAGCCAAAGGTTGTCAGAAATACAGTGTCTTTTTATTTAGAACCACATTTCAATGTGACAGCTCTTAAAATTTATGATAAAAAATATGGGCATGAAGACAACCCATTATTTTACATATATATATACACACACACAAAAGTATGCAGCTAGCTGGATAAGATTTTTCATTGAGAGGGATAAAGGTAAGAATGTTTTAGAGGAGAGAACATACTGGCTCCATAAATTAGAGAGGAAAAAAGGGGGGAAACTGATGGCAATAGATAACATGTAATCAAACTATTATTTTAGTTTTATTTCTTTTAATAAACTATTCTAATAATTTTAGCGGAATTTTGCCTTGAGGAGATGATAAACAACATTTGCAATCATGACAGTGGGCTCTGACAGGGTCATTGAGTTGTATTGGAACAGTGCAAGTTATTGCTCCTCACCTGATATACAAAAGCATATTCTGCAAATGCTACCAGGTGCTTTGTAGGTGAGAGGACAGCATTCTTGAACAATTCAAACTTGATATCTGTGAGATGTCTGTCCTTGTAAGTCACCCTTTTTTCCTGTATTTTTTTTCTTGTCTCTCTTTCATCCTACATCATATGGATGTCTCCATCTCCCCCCTCCCCTGCCAATCTTTAAGTTCTGTTTTGAGAATATGTAAGCGTGGGTCACATAAGTATTCAGATCCCAAATATTCCAGATTTCTGAGGCAGTCAAATCACAGATTTGTTCCAGGATCAGATGTAAGCTCACTCAAATACTAGTCTTCCATTTCATCTCACTTTGGTAGGCCAGTCTTGAAAAATCTCAAGGTGCAGAACTCCCACTGGCTGAAACAGGGGTCATTTGGATGTCCATGATGGGCAAATGGAAGAGCAACAAGTACTACCAAATGCTATAAATGCACAGTTGTATAGCTGTCTGCAAGAGATAAGATACTCTTAAAATGGGGATTGACGCTTTTTGCTTATCAGGCCAGAAAGTTTGCATGTTGACTCTTTCCAGCTCTCTGACCTTGTGTTAGAATGGAGTTGGTAAATGGCTCTAACACAGTGACTTAGATTTTTTGTGCTTTTGCTGCACACTTGCTTCACAGAAGTACAATAAATACAACACTTTCAGAAATGGTTCAGGGACCTTACAGGCTATTTGCACAAAAACTGTGTGTGCAGTAAGTCTCATATGTCCTGGAAGCGTCTGATTTTCTCTGCTTGCGCAGAACCATTGGGAATAGCATGCATGATTAGTCCAATAGATGCTTCCCCCAAGCAAGTGTCTCCTTTTCTTTGTGCATTCCATGACCATCTAGCGATGGTAAGAAGACCATAATGTGCATGTTTAATAGCTCTACAGCTTGCGTACTGTTGGTAGTGTCCTAGTTTTTAGGATAACTGCTGGTGGGCTCTGACTATCAACACAGGATAAATTTTTCAGTGGGAAAATAGGATATACCTGGGAAACTTAAATGGAAACCCTGTCCTTATGACATTTGCAGTGTGGTCCTAAGGTGCATCTATAGGCAGTTACTCTCTTAATGTCAAAATCACAAGGGCACTGCAAACATCAGTAGTTCCTCTGTCACTGTTTTTTCTCTTACAGTTCCATGTTGCTTTTTATGATGTGAAAAATGAATTAACGGTACAAAAAAGAAAAGGAAGGCTTTTTCTGGGCTAAATCTGCTTCCCTTTTGGCAGCAGGTTTCAATTCAAAGTAGTTATGCATATGAGTCATTAACCATCTTAAAGTAGTTCCAGAGAAGTGGGCATTGGGTTGTTTTTGTTGTAGTTTTAAGGGATTCATTGTGGCAGGGTTTTTTTTTGTCGTTTTTTTTTTTCCCCTTCCTTTAAGTACTTTCAAATAATAAGTTAAAAGGTGATGTTGCTCCTATGGACTTCCAGGATTAGGTATGGAAAGCCTGGACAACTAATGCTTAACTGTCTCCTAAGAAGAGTCAACAGACTCTTTGCAAAGATACAAGTCCACCTTGGATAGTTGAACCAAAAAAATGAGGAAAAGGAGACATTCTCTTCCTTTAAGAAGAGTGGGAAGGGCAAGTTTGTATTATATTTAGGAACTTTGACCTCAGGTGTTTGTAGAAATAATGCTGGTGTTGGTGCTGGAGAAAACACTATAGTGGACAGAGAAGTAACTTTATTGAAAACCTGTTTGGTTAGGTTTTCTAAAGAAAAGGGGTTTATGACTGTACTGTTTGTAAGTATGTAGATGTGAACCCCACGTATCAACTTCTGAACCCTCCAGCCCTCTCAAATTTTGAGATATAGATGACGAAGCTACCAGGAGTTTCATAAAAACCAGATGACTGAGTTGGTTCTATTAGTCTTTTCCCTGAAAGAAAGGCCACAGTGTGCATTAACACTATTGGACATAAAGAATAGGAAAGAAATCTTGCAAATTCCAGATGTGAAAATAAAAGTCTAGAGAGGTACTTGAGCCCTTTTAGACAATAGAGAATCAAATCAATAAAACTACTTTGATCATGAAACATCTTTAATTTAAAAAAAATCCTACTTGACAGTAATAAGATTAGAAATTTAGTGATAGAGATCAAGAGAATCAGAGTATTAAAAATACCAATAATAATTAAATATGCCTTTTGGGTGAAATGAATGCAGTAGTATTCTTGACTGTAAAAAGGATGAAGCGTGGTCTTGCAGCTGATAGAGCTGAGGAGGTATGGTTTGTGTTCCCCGATGACTCCCGATGTGAACACGGAAGAGTTGCTTTGTGCTTCTGTGTCCTAATATGCATTATGGAGATGTTACTTTTTGCCTACCTCACTATGATATCACAATGCTAAGTTAGTTATTGTTGGGAAAGCAAATTGACCTTGAAAGGAAAATTTAGTATAGCAAGAGGATAGATGTGTTTTAAAAAAAAAAAAACAAAACCACACAACAAAAAAAAAAAACCCCAACAACCCCCCCCCCAAAAAAAAACAAACCCAAAATACCAAACCCAAAAAACCCAAACAAAAACAAACAAACAAAAAAACCCCCAAAACACTCCTCATGCTGGATATAAAATGAGCTTTCAGTAGAACCAGGCTCTGAGAGGAGGGAAACTTATCAGCAAACTGTACTGATCTAACTGTGCAGCTCTGATAAAATCAGTGCAACCCAGATTAACGCTATAATTCCAAAGTTTTTGATTTATGCTTTCTAGAGCAAGATTCTAAAAGCTGACAGTTGCTCCATTCCAGAGCTTTGTCAGTTTAAGAAAATTTGTTAAAGGGTATATGGGCATGTGTGAGATCATTAAGTCTTCCTGCATGTCAACCCCATGAGCTCTTTTCCTTGTGTCCAGAGGAGGGCAACAGAGCTGGTGAAAGGGCTGGAAGGAATGTCCTATGAGGAGCGGCTAAGGATTTCGGGCTTGTCTACTTTGGAGAGGAGGAGGCTGTGGGGTGACCTCACTGCTCTCTACAGCTTCCTGAGGAGGGGAAATGGAGAGGGAGACTCTGATCTCTTCTCCCAGGTATCCAGTGATAGGACGTGTGGAAATGGTTCAAAGCTGCACCTGGGGAGGTTTAGACTGGATATTAAGAAGCATTTCTTTACCAAGAGGGTGGTCAAACACTGGAACAGGCTTTCTAGAGAAGAGGTTGATGCCCTAAGCCTGTCAGTGTTTAAGAGGCATTTGGACAATGCACTTAACATGCTCTAACTTGGTGAGCCCTGAATTGGTCAGGCAGTTGGAATAGATGATCATTGTAGGTCCCTTCCAGCTGAAATAGTCTAGTCTGTTCTATTTCCTTACTGCTTAAATATTCTTGTTATAATCAAATTAACCTTTCATGAGTCTGAATAGCCAAACCCTTTCAGTGGTTATGTCCTACCAATGAGAAGCTAGAATGAAGGAGTCTATGCAGACCATCCCCCTGGAGCAGGAGGGGGATGGTGGGCCTTAACCCAACTATGGGACCAAACCCGTCACTGCTGCCCTCTTACATACTGCTGCATTGCACCTTGGAGCAGTATTTCATCAGTGAGTGGATGTGTGCAACTAGCATTGTGGGAGGTGTTTGGAAGAATCAATGCTTTTCCCAGTGCTGCTTTACCCCTGTTAACAAAGAATATTTTGAGGACTGTGTCTCCTTGCAATGACAGTCATACAGCTTGCGTGACCTCTTCCTCCTTTGAGTTTCATACAGACAGGACAGAAACTATTTCTAGATAGAAAGAACAGTCACAGACTTCTAGATAAGATAGTGTGATAAAACTTTTTAAGACAGAATTACTACATTATGCTGCTTATTTTGCTTTTTTATAACTTTTTTTGCTTCTACTGTCACTTTATTGGAAAAAAGAAAGAAAAGCAACAACATCTGACTGTCCAGTTCTCCAACCATCAGAAAATGTTCCTGTTCCTGGATTGGAACTGGGGACTCTCTGAAGCTGAATGAGCATTGACTTTCCTTTCTGCAGGTACTGTTTTGTGTGGCATACAGCTGTGTTCCTCTTATGAGTGTTAAACCTGTGGTTTTGATGTTTGCTTATCATGCAAGAGAGAAGATCGATAAAATATAGTGTGTGTCTTGGCATGGTTATTTTTTTGGGAATGGTGGTGACTTCTACAAACCCTTGCTTCCAGGTGAATTTATGTTGACCTTTATCCTTTAAAATCAGCAGTATGTGCAGGATCTGATCATTTCTATGTAATTTTTTTAATCTGTTACGTGAATGTCTTTCTTGCATTCATAGGACTTCTATGTCCTCTTTAATAAGCTCATTAGCAAACAGTGAAAAGTTTCCCTGGGAAATTAATCATTACAACACATTTCAACTATTTGGTGTCATCTGCATTTAGAATACTTTTGAACCTTGTATTGGTTGTATGTGGCAAGGCTTTGGTAGCCGAGGGCTGCGAGGGTAGCCTTTGTGGGATAAGGTATGACCATTTATATTGAAAGCTATGGCTTTTCATTGGATGTATTAGATAATGAAAACAGGTTTCCCCCCTTTCAGTTTATGCATGTCCTTCACTAATTCCCTGAGTATGTAGGTATCATCAGCTGAGCAGTATGAGATATGCAGTTAGAAGTTAGGTTCTGTGGCTTTAGGTTTATTAACTTCTAGGTTCAGGCCAGCTTGTGGCCTTAATGTTATGTTTTCATACACACAAAGGGCCATCTACAAGATGTGCAAAGGAGAGCTACCAACTTGGGCTCTAAATTATGTTTTTCTTAGATTAAGAAAAAAGGAGGAGGAGTTAGTAGGAAGGCAAATCTCTGAGAGGAGACAGTTAAGAGAAGGCTATATACACCTCTAGTTTTACATTGTGAGAAGCACTCTAAAAACAAAATGGCTAGTGGACTGAGAGTGTGCATACATTCTCTGGAGATGTAAAGATTCAAGATGATTTAGTGTCATAGCTTCAAGCACCTCACCAAAACCCTTGATTAATGCCAAGCAGCTGTTTGCCAGTGGAGGTGTTTGGCTGTACTATTTAAAATGTAGCACATGCCTCTGGCCAGATTACTCTTCAGTGGCCTTGGAGGCATTATGTGTTGTTTCCCTTTCAGTCCTGCTCTGTTCCCTATCCTCCAGCACACAAACTCAAGAAATCATTCACTATCTCTTTCAGCCAGTGTTAGAGAGAAATTAGGGGAAACCTATACTTAAGTCATCTTTTGGCCTAGTAATTGTGGAGGTATGTTCTCTCTGTTTAAGCCTTCAGGAGAATTGCTTAGGTGCACATGCCACAATAAGTGTGCCAGAATAAATACATCTTGACAAAGATCTGGCTAAGATATTTACTGCCTCACTACTTCCATCATCATCTTTCTGTGTTTTTATCCATTCTTAATTTTTAATTCAGAAGACTTAATCAGGATCTGGAAAGGCTTGGAGACTCTCCTTTTCGTTTGGATGAAGGCAAAGGTTGGCTTTGTAACTGTGAGGTTGCATATTTGAAAGAACAGAACATCATGGATGAATTTCAATATAATTTCCATGATAATGCAGTATCTATTCAACAAAGCATTGGTTCTCTTTATGTTGCTGGCTGGCAAATAACAAATACATCAAAGACTTGTGAGAACTAAAATGTTAATGGGAAAAAATATAATTCAACATCTTTAATGCTAAAGAAATGTTAGAACTTTTTCAAAGGTGTGTGGTAACAGAAAGAGCCGGATTTTGAGTAAGAATAAGTCAAGCAAAAATAAGTCTTCTGTACCCTCATGCCATTATCTGGATTGGGGCACAGGGGTACTGGTGAGGACAAGCTGTGTGCTGCTTGCTTTTTTACGTAGCCCAGTGGGATAAGGAGAGAAATTGGAATTGTGCTGCTCCAGGCTGTTCCTGAGACACCATATCTTCCAGCCTGGCCTGGCTGTGGGAGTGTGGACTGTCCACACCACTTCTGCTTCAGCCTTGTGCTTAGGCAGTGCAAACAGCTGAATTTTTTATCTTTAACTACTTTAGTTACAGATAAGATTATTGGCTAGGAGTTCACAGATGATGGCAGGTCCAGTTTTCCTCCATTTCAGACTATATTAGCTTTTTTTCCCTTTCCTTCTCAGTCCTTTATGAGCTCAACCCTGAACACACCTTAATAGGACTACAGCAGCCTTCCTGATGCTAAAAAAAAGATGAAGACAACAGGCAAAAAGATATTTAAAAAAGCTGCTGTTATCCCAAAGGTCCTAGGACATAGGATTATACATAACAAAACCTGAAAGGCAGCTTTTTCTTTAGTCAAACTTATGTGATGAGAAAAAGAAATTCCTCTACCTTTAGTGGATCCTGAGTGTGAATACGTATTCTCGCCGATAGAGATCTTCAGTATGTGCTTAAGTCTGATTTTAACAAAGAATCTGAGCCTTCACTGCAGCTCGTGGTGTTTGGATCAAGTCCTAAGTTTGTTTCATCAGTTTTGTGCATAAAATTTAAAAAGTATTTATGAATGCTTCCCAGCTGAAGTTGTAACAAGAGTAAGAAAGAAGGTGAGACTCAGTGTTGTATCTGGAGTGACAGGTTATCTTTTAAACTTCAAAAGTTTATGGTCTTGGTGAACTATTCTCAATACTTTCTTTGTATTAAACTGACTACAACCAAAATTTTTTTGTAGTTCTCTCTTGTTTTCACGTATCATAGAAGACAAATGAGTCTAGAACCTTCTGTTAATGGAAATTTTGAAAACAACCTTGTTGATAAGGTAACAAGACGGTGTTATTATAAAAATGCTGTCTCAATTGACGTATTTTCAGAACCATACATGTGCCCTTTATTTATATTCAACCTCACAAGAGCTTAGCTGACTTAACCATACTTTTAAAACACCTACAGAAACTAAAAAATCAACTCGGCCTATTTATTTGCCACTAGAGAGTGGGAAGGCAGCATGAAAAGAACAGAAGTGTGCATTAGAAGGAAACTTTTGCTAATAGAAATTTATATCTCATAACATCTATGAGTAAGTTGACAGGTAGTAGCATCCAGAAGCAGCTGCACATCAGTAATCCCATCTGTAGGGTACTTGAATGCATTGCACTGAGTTGGTTCTAAGGGAAACAACCACAGAAAAACTGGCATGCTGTTTTTCAAGCTGCCAGTTGCATGAATTCCCTAGTGTGTAAATACATTTCATCAGTGGTTGATTATTTTCATTGGTTTGCAATTGTTTTAGTATGCAGTCAATATTTATGGTGTCAAATTATGTAGCTTCATCATTGTATGCTAATTAAACCCAGTGTGTAGCTTCCAAAGGGGAAGCTGACTGCAATGGGGATTAATGGAAGTTGACATGATGGATGTGGTTAGCTGTCTGGCATCTGAGGAAGAGATTTTGACAAGTAGAAGACAAGTCACACTAAAGATAAGATGAGGTGAGTTGGAAGCTAGAAAGTAGGTTGATGCAAAAGAGATGGGATTTGGCAGTTGGAAGACAAGATAGGGTACACACATGCCTTGGAGAAAGGCAGCTAAGAAAAAGTAAGATAATGCTGGAGAGTAAGAATGGACAGGTAAATGGCAGGCAGAACTGTCCCATCCAGACCAGATGTCAGAAAAGTAAAACTGTGTAGTCAGGATGGAAAATAAGGTGGGCTCAGGACTCTGCCTCTGGTGAGTATTGCTTTCTGCCTTAGCTACGTCCTATGCTTACCATGCAGGATGCGGTTTAACCATCTTTAAAACTGCATGTCAACTGAGCACTGAAATCCAGTGCTTGTTAGTTTTTCCGAGGGCTTGACTTTAAATGATACTTCATAGGCTTGTATACATTTGACTTCTCTTTTCAAAGGGCAGCTAGGAAAACTCATCAGCAGTTTACTGAGGAGATAGGAGGAGGTAAGTGAATTGTTAGCACTAGGATGTCACCTGATACTTGAATGGGACTACAGCACACTGCAGTAGAAGATTTGGGCAGAGATTCACCATACTTGAGCCTCAGTCTTGAGTTCAATTTCTTGAAGGTATTCATATACATTGTTGTGCCACTCCATGCCATTCTGTGGAGGCTGGTCTAAAATACCTGAATGCGTATGGGATAGAGGACTCAAAGTGAGGTTAAGGTCAAAGGAAAGTCTGGTGGAGGTAAAGTGTATGAATTCCTACCAATCCCTGTCCAGAATTGTCTTTAAACTAAATCTGACCTTGTAACTAGCTTTGTGTGCTGCTGAGCAACTTAGGTGAGAATAATGGGATTCTGCTAGAAATTATTAACTTCTAGTAAGTTTAACAACATGGATTTCAAAGGTAAGCTTTTAAAAGCTTTGAAGGAATTTAAATGTTCGGGCTCCATTGAAAGTCAGTGATATGTAGTTGACTGCCATCAAAAATAGTACCCTGAGAAATTAGCCTTACAAAGTGTAGATATTGAAAAGTGAATTCAAGCATTTCTGTGTGGCTACAATTTCAAAAATAAAATGTCTCAGCTATTCACTGTGAAGATATTTTTCCCATTGCTTTAAAGCTCCAAAGGAAAACAGAAATCTGAATGGTTTCATAAAAATAATTTTATGAAATTAATTTCAGTTGTTTGGGTTTTTTGCTTCAACATCGTTTAATGATTTATGGGGAGCACATGAGAGGGGCTTGTGTCATCTGCACATATAATTTTAATGCAGAACTTGTGTCCTGCCTCTGACAACTGTCCTGGAAAGCGGAACAGTCTTTCTCATGAGAATTAATCTCAAGAAGGGGAAACATTTAAATGAAATTATGCTAAGCTCTCTACTGTTTTTTAAAAAACAGAGTAATTTCAGAATTTATTTTTCATAGGTGCCAGTAAGAACTGCTGTAATTTCAAGCAAGTGAGTGTTGACACCAGATAGGGTAATAACCCCTTAGCTTTCACAAATTCTGTTTATTTTTATTATTATTTTTTAACAAACCCATGCTGATCTCTGTTCCCTGTATGTCAGTCTGATTTGCAGAGTGGTTTTGGTACTTGTTGGTCAAAGCAGTCACCCCAGTGTTCCCCTCGGAGTATCCCACATGCTCCCCTATGCGTAACTGAGAGCTTAGTTGCTGAACCAGTGCAGGGGCTACCTTGCCCGTGGGGTCCCCAAACGAGTGTTGGAGAGGTCTTAGCACTGATTGCTTCCATTTAATTTGCTTCTGTTGTGCTGAATTTCTCAGTAATACAGATGTAGCCAATGAAGACTTGTGCTTGGGTCCAGTTTTGCATTTCCTTCTTAGTCTCCAGCTTACACTTCACTCTCAATCATAAGATATCAAACAGGCTTATGCAGCTCTGGTATTTCAGTGCTAGTTTCCAGGCTGTTAACTGAGCCTGCAAGAAAAGTTAAGAGAGCTAGTCTGGGTCTAGAGTTTCTGCTTATGTCTATTTTTAAATGTAGGCCTCTAGGGAAAACATTCGCAGAAACTTGGTGATACTGAAAGTTGTCTGGCAATCGCCTTCTCAAGTTATATTCTGTTTTACTGGGCTTTCTCTAACACCAATGGCTGAGAGCTAGGATTAGTCTTTCTAATAATTTTCCGCTTCATGTAATCTGCCCTTGGCATAAGATTTCCACTTGAGGGAGGTTGCTTGAGATTACGTTTTGTTTGCTATGGTGTACTAACCAGTTCCTCAGCTGAGTCTTGAAATCTGTGGTCCTAACGTTCATGTCAAAGCAGATCAAGGTATAAGACTAGAAGTCTGCAGCACTGTTGTTTTTAATCTTTTTATTCATCCCTTCATCTCTTCTTGAGTGTTGTAATATTTCACCTGCAAAACAGACAAGAAATCCTGTGATGAAAAAGAGTATGTTAACGTTTCGAAGCTCATGGTCTGACTTATTGTGAGCTTGCTTTTTGAATTTTCCAGCTAATGGTATGGAAGGGGGGCGAGGTGAATCTCTTCAGTTTTAAGTGAATAAGTGGCTGAGAAATCTTTTCTATCAACTACATAATGCAAGGTATAAGACTTGCACTGAGAAATGTCTTCATCTGATGCTTTTTGCTAATTGGAGGGGCAGTGCATGATTAGGCCAAGCTTGCCTTTCAGGACTACAGAGAGCAACACAATCCTTTAAACATCTATGCTGTGATCAGAAGGTGTTACAACAAAGCTATAATGGAGTGTGAAACAGCCAGGGGAGCAGAGTGAAGCTTACCAGGATGTCAAAAAAAAGTATTCTGAGAGGCCGTTATAATGAAGATGGAAGGAGCTGAAGTTACGGTCTCTGCTGTCTCTGTCTTCTAATATTGTTTTTAGAGAGGATGCCAGCACAGCTGGGAATTTATAGTAGAACTGTAATCTGAAGTGGTGCATTCCTCCCTTAACTTACCTAGTGCTACAGGCAATTCTGTCAGCTTGACACTTGCTCTTGAAACGTCTGTGCTGATTAAAATGCCTCAGCAGAACTCCTTCCTGAATTGAAGAATAATCTTTCAATAAAGCCAGCCTAAAATCAGGCAAAAGGTAGCCCTTTTGCATTCTTGCGGTTGGGTATCAACATTTTGGAAGAGAGTGAGAAAGCAGCCCACTTGAAAGTGTTACAAAGGGCAATGGTAAAGCTGTTTGAAGCAGAAGCTCCATACAAAACAGAAGTTTGATGAAGTCACCCACTGAGGGTGCCTGCCTGAGTCAGGAAGAAATCTGTAGTGTAGTAGGAGGGGAGACCTTTGCCAAAACCTGCCACTCTTCCCATGATACTATTAGCTGCTTTTGTGTATGGCTCAGTTTTTACTTCTCTATGTACATGAACCATATATGTTGCCTGATGCTCTTTGCAGAGTGCATGGCCTGCATGTTTCCCACAGCCTGCTTGCACAGCGTGGTGGGAGCTCTCGCTCTAAAGGTTTCAGTGGCACAGCTTGATGAGAAGGACAGGAGGATCTGCCTGCTTTTGAAGCAATTCTGTGTCTGCTCTAGCTAGAAAGATTGCCCAATGAATTTGAGCTGTGTTTTAAATTTAAAAAGGACTGACAAATGGGTGGTTATCTTTAGAAAAACAAAATGGATAGAGGTTGATATGTAGCTAAATGTGATTAAGAAGCTTCTTGCTGTAACTGGGGTTATAGAGTGAGTTTGGGTATTGAGCTGAATTTACTCAAATTGAGTGCACTGACAGGTAGAAAAACACGATGTTTGAGTCTATTGTAATTTCAAGAGAAAATGAGATATTTTTACTTCCTTTTCACTGCCCACCATTTGTTATATGCATTTGTCATATTGCACACAAAATGGCATTTTAATATACTGGTAGTGGATAACATTTTTGAAAAGTACTTATGGCTGAAACCATTTGGAAAATTACATTTTAACTACATAAATAGCTGTATGGATCTTGTGGTAGGAAATATGTTTTAATGTAGTAGTTGGAATCATGATAGAAATCTGTGGGAAATGCCCAACAGAAGCAAGTAAACATAATCTTCCTGACCTGAAGAACGGAACTTGCACAGTTAACACAAGATTAGGGACATGAAGAAAAATAAAGAAAGAATTTATTGGATCGGATGTAAGCTGATATTACTTTCAGGCACATATTTGTATTTTTCCTCAATCCTCAAAGAGGTCAACAAGATTTATAAAGGGAAATATCATGGAAATTTTTACTGCTGTCATGTATTACAAAACAAATGGTGTCTAGTTAGCTGCACTAAATGGGCAGTACACTGAACTGTGAATATTCTATCTGATAAAAGCAAAGGTTAGTAACAGCAGTGTCAGATAAGAAGTGGATGTACTCTGATGGAATTCTTGAAGTAAGAATTTGGAATGGAAGATGCTTCCCTTGTAAAGTAATATTTTCAGTGCAGATATCCTGTTAAAAGGGCAGCTTCATCTTTCTTCTAAAGGAATGCAGTTAGTACTGTCAGCTTATATGTGGAACCAATACACTTGTTATTTTTAGAATGACAGCTGTATTTGTCTTTATATACATACAAGCTAGGACTAATTCAGCAGCAGAGATTAAAAAAACTAAGTACTCAGAAATTGCCACTGAATGTAAAAATACAAGAAACAGTGGTTAGTACAGTACAATTGTATCATCAGAAATTTGTGGCTGGCCTAAATTATTGTAGTCCCATTGATGTCAAAGGTTGCCTGATAAATATTTGTTCTGCATAACCTTGGGAACAGACTTGTTACATAACCAAAAGTAGTTAAAGGCCCAAAGGATTTAGGCAAGTAGAGCCTGACAAGTAATCATAAAAGCTTTCTAGTCACATCACACATCATGTATTCTATACATGTTATGTGTGAAAAGCTTTTCTTAGAGTTAGATATTTGGGGCAAAAGTATGTAGCTCTGGGACCACTGTATGAAAGCTAGGCTCCTTAGTCACTATGAACACAAAGGTACTGAGCACCAGTAAAGAAATGAATACCTTTAGAAGTAACTCAACACAACATTTCCTTCCAAAAAATGTCACTGTTTTCAAGTACCATATATCAGGCCTCTTTCGGGCTGGAAGCATGAACATTGGAAATAAATTAATTCTTGTGTTCTTTCTAGTGGACAACAAAAAGAGTTGTGTGCAGCCCAAGCAGCTCCCATTGTCTTTTAAGATGTGTGAGATTTTTTTTTGTGTAGAAAACCCTTTTTAGGACTATTTGACTCATGAAAAGTCAAAAAGGAAAGGATGTATCTGCTGGTAGTCTTCATAATTTTGTTAAAAAGTAATATATAAGGTATTACAAAAGCAATAGGAGCAGGAATTAAGAATAGGCTAATATTTAGAATATTTAATTTAAAAAAGTGTATCCAGTAGTCCCTCCAGGGACCTAGCTCCAGACAACAGAAAGCAGCTTACTGCAAACTCTAGCCCGACATGTGTTTGTGAACACATTTTTCTATCTTCATAACCTGTTGTCCATCTTTGTAGCTTGTCACTTCTCCCTATCTGGCCCGGGGGCTTTGGTGCAGTTGCACCACTTGATCTCCTTTCTGCGCCTTCCTTTCTCCCAGTGGCTCTAATCCAAGGGGCATCAGGAGTCTCAAGATGCCTACAGATATGCTTACAATGAGGAATGCAATGGGTATCCAAATGAAGAAGCTGAGGTACCAACAGGTACTGGACCTCTGCACATGTTAACGTGTCCTGCCTGGACATGTGATTTTGCTGTCTCTCAACAAAAAAAAGTCTCCCTTTGGAGGGAAGACTTTCTGCTCCACTCTTTGCTTGCTGGTCTTATTTTCAGTTGTGAGCTATTGTGGCTTATTAGCACGGTTTTCCCGTGGCTGTAAGTGTAGTAGAGAGGGGAAGAATGGGAAAGAGCTGGTGTGGATTTAAGTGACGATGGGAATCTGGGAAATGTTGATAGAGCTATAGGGAGAAAGAGGAGCGTGGGGAACCCAATGGTGGGTAGGTTACCTGGGAGTCTGGATGGGTTCATTGCTGATTCAAAGGACTTCAGAAAACTAGCAATTGTCAGTAAAAATTTGAGCATCTGGGAAAGAATTTTTTTTTAAGTTTTAGAGAAGATTGAATGGAATAGGAGCCTATGCCTTGAACCAGTTATGGTTATGAAAAATAGTGGCAAGAATTGTTATCAATACTAAATATTTATTAAAGAAAACCCCCAAACTTTCCAGGCAGAGAGGGAGAGAAATGGTGTTCAATCTAGCTGTGTTTACAGGCTCTAANAACCAACCAACCAACCAAAAAAAAAACAAACCAAAAGACAACCAAAAACAAAGCAAACAAAAAGAAAACCCTAATTCCCCCCCAAAAAACCCCCACAAGAGTAAAACCTGAAGCTAAAGCTAACTGCAGAATGACAGAGCGTGAGGTTGAAGAGACTGCTGTGCAGGTGAAAGGCAACAAGAGAGAAAGGAACAGTTTTTTCTCTAGACACGCAAAACCTTTGCTTGACTTTGACCTGCGTGATCTAGAAATCAGTGGTGTTTAGACGTCCTATGTCTGTTTGCTAACAAAATGTTAATTTGGTAAGTGTTCCACTTTATTTTAATTGTATTTGGATAAGGGATATCTGGGAATGTCTTCAGCAGAGAAAAGCAGAGAAAAGTAGTAGCAGAGAAAAGGCTGTGCTGGACCTGACCCCATGTAACCCTGTGAAAACTGATTGTACGTAGGTAATGCTCGTTTTTTGCCCAAAACAGGGAAAACCCCATCATCTTCCAGACCATGTGTGACCTCTTGGGCCTGGTGGACAGGGTGGCAGGCAAGGATTAAAGCAGGCCAACCACTTCATGGGCTGCAGTAGCAAAAGCATAGGTAGCAGGATGAGGAAAACAATTATTCCCCTCTGGCACTTCTGAGACTACATTTGCAGTAGTTCCTGCAGCCTGAGGCTCCCTACTACAGGAGACATTGAACTGGAGCAAGTGCAGTGCAGGCTGCACAGCTGGTTACAACACATAGTGAGAGGCTGAGACTTGC
>WEKW01007954.1:334806-350909 GCA_013389905.1 Sula dactylatra | reverse complement strand
ACCGGCCTCAGCCCCTCCCCGGCTGCGGAGCCAGGATCTGCTGGGACAGAGACCTAGGCTCAGATTCTTAAATACCAACAGCACACGAGCGCCTGGGTCTTAATTTTTACTAGTGTCAAGGAATAAACCCATTGCTCATAAAAGTGGGGGAAGACTGAGTATGTTGATGTGTTGTTATACCGGTTTTTTATATGACAGGTTATAAGATTACTCAGGAGGCCAATACAGCACGTTAAAGGGGCTCTCACGTCCTGTTTTCCTCAGCTGTGAAAGTTGGTGAAGTGATAGGATTAGGGGTCATACAGATTTAGACTCCCTTTATCACATGGAGGAATTTCGCAGCAGAACACAAGGAGAGCATGAAACCTCAATTAGCTGATTTCAAGCCATCACCGTACACTGGACAGCGCGCAGTTTTTTTAAAAATTTGTTTCTGACACCTTTTATGCTAGAGATTCTTTTCCCTGCCTTTGTGTGGGAACAAGGAGTTGCAATCAAAGATGGTAAGGAAAGTGTGGTCAATTAGTAAAATAATATTAAAATAAGATTTAATAAGACATATTAATCTAAGTTATTGATAAGATATTAAAATGCTGCTCTTAAAATGGGAAGAGACAGTTGTGAAGCCTGTAAGACTGAATTTTCATGCTCAGTTTGCCAAAGAAGATGGAGAAATGTTGCACAACGTTAACGTTTTGTTGTGAAATCCTAAAGCATCTCTGTTGCCAGAGCAGCCTCTGCTCACTGAAACAACTGCCGCTAGTTTCAGGTACCTCTGGATCCATCACCCGAGGACAGATATGATGACCCTGGGACCCCAGTGCCCCTGGAAGGGAAGGGGTCTCTGCCTGCCACAGGCACGGGTGAGCCAGCCCCTATGGAGGACTGGACCCTGTGCAAAGAGGCAAGAGAGGAGGGCAGGACAAAGATGGGCTGAAACTACCTGAATTTAAACGCTGAAAAGGCTGGGAAGAGGCAGGTAACAGGATGTACGAAGGGCAAAACATGGTAAAGATGAAGAGGAGTTTTCAGGGGAATGTTTTGTTTCATTTTGGCAGGTGAAAGACGTACAAAGCAGTTGTTACTGGTGGCTAAACAGAGTTTTCAGTGCTCTGAGATACACAGCGGAAAACATCATATGTCCACCAGCAAGAATGTATGCTTCTAAAATATAATTACCTTGGAAAAAAATAGCATTTTAATTTCAATTACAATTGTTCTATGAGAGACAGATGTGAACTGCTAAAATGTTTATAACGTGGCTTAACAGTAAAAAACCCAAATATTAATGAAATGTGTTTCACTGATGGGATTTGATTGGCATGCTGTATTAATTACAGGCTTTTCACCTCTGAAACTGCTGTTCTAATCCAGTCAGTGCCCAGGGAAAACAATTTAAAGCTTGTTTATATATTCTAAAATGATATAGAGTCATACAGGCATCTTTTTTTAAAAAAAAAAAAAAGGCTGAATTTCAGTCTTGGTTTCACTGCAGTGAAATACTTAAAAAGAAGCATCTGCCAACATATACATTCTGGTCACCATCCTACAACCCCAATACACCTAGAACATTTACAGACACTACTAAGTGCAAATAATATCTCTCGGATCCGTAATTTGGAATGAAAATTAAAACGGTAACCGAATTTCGCTAGCAGGACACAGCCGAGACCCGTAGGTCTCCAGCAGGTGGAGACAAGAACACTGGCGTCCTTTATTTAAATAATAATAATACTAAAAGAATCAATGAAGGGCAGCTGACTTCAGTGTCACTAAGCCACAGTGTTCAAAATCCATCATTTAGCTTTAAAAATACCATCAGAGCAGTTCAAAAGCAGGGACCTTAAACCATCCTTCATTTTCTTTCCTAGTGGCTAAAGCAGAGGGTACCTTCTGGTCACATTTGTAAGTTTTTCTTTGCAGCCAGAGGAACAAAGGACTTTCTTAACCTCAGTCTGTACCCAGGGAAAAGCCAAACTGCTCTCCGCCCAGCATCCCGCGTGGATTCAGTACAGACGAGAGAGGAGACAGACACCCCCACCCACGGAGCCAGAACCAACGTTAACACCTGCGTTCGTGGGGCAGCCTCTGCAATCCAGAGCACTCCTGGCTTCGGCAGACACTCTGTCCCCCTTCCAGCCTTGCGCACCCCGCGCACCTCCCTGTGCACCCACGAGCAGGGAGACACCAGGGCCCTCTCCTTTCTGTACTGGGTAAGAGCACGTGCTGCTCTGCCAGGCTCTGTATGGCACTGGCATCTGGCAGACCACAGGAGGGGACAGCTGAAGGAGGCTCTACCAGGGGGAGAGTGTTTTAACCCTTTCCAGAACTAGGAAATAAAGAGAGAACAAGCCATTCCACCAAGCTAACGTGAGGGTACGCTACGCACAAGAAACCAGCAGAATGAACCGGCTCTGCTAACCAGCGCTGCTCACGCACGGGATGGAAGGCAGCACAAGCAGCCTAAATCCCGCAGTAACCCACTCCTCAAGACCTCAGCCCTCTCCCTGCTTGTACTGGGGTTGGCATCCCATGTAACGGAAACCCTCACAGGTGACATCAGAGAGCAAACGGTCTGTCAGCTGCCTGCTGAGAAATCCTGTGTGGGACCAAGAGTGACCAGTGTAACCCGTGGGATGATTTAGGTAAATGAAGATAATTAGTCTGCAAATTATCAGGATGTGCTTTTCTCTGTAGTAGAAACACTAACATTTAAAGCACCATAATGTAGTAAGCAACTTAGCCCCTGCGTCAAAATAGAAGTGGGAAGAAAAAAAAGCCTAATAGGATAATATTTTGAACTGTAAACCCCATTTTAGTCTATTCTCCATGTTCTATGGCAGGGCATTTTATGCGATTTGGATACAACTCCACTAGCACATTAAAGTTTATTGGCCTTGAAAAAATGGATTCATCACTGATGATAGAAGACTTGGTGTTATACTGTCAATGCATATTTTATTTGATCTCTGCCTTATATACAACTCAGACCTTTGGACTCCATACAGAGTTGGACTTTAGCCTTTTCCTGTAATTATTTGGTGTCTTGTTAACATTTTATGAGCATGTCTGTTTAAATAAACTTATTTGATGTGCATTTGTTTTGGCTGTAGCCTGCTGTATAGGATGGATGTGCTTTTCTCTTTGTCTTTTAAAAGAAATCAAAATAAAGCTGAACAATGGAACTGCAAGGGGAATAAATTTAAATATAGTGTTTGTTTCATTTAACAACAATACAACACAGTTGAAATCAAATAGACCTGACAACATTATTTATGAGGATTTAATATTTATATGCTAAGTGTAGAACATTTGGATAATTACAACTGTAAAGCATCGGTTTGTTTGCCAGTTGCATTGACTGAGTTATATTTGAGCACTACAGGCATAATTTATTTGTACTAATGGACTGTAAAAAAGGCTGGAGTTTTAGAGGGCTTTTTAAAACCGCCCCTCTACTCTTTTTATTCCTTCTGAATACTTTTAGAGAGTTAGAATATCTTCCGAATTTTTACCTGTTTGCATGAAAAGATCTTACTTATTCATTTCTGTCTCTGCAACGATCTCAGCATGCAGACAAGAGGCACCGAGAAGAGCAAGGCACGGCCAGCCCTTCTCGGCCCCAGCACAGAGGCCTCGGCCCTTCCCAGGGAATCTGTGAAGAGAGAGCACACGTGCGTCGTCCCGCTGCCCTACTCTTCCTCCCCCAGAACGCCTGCACCCAAAGGGCCCAACCTATCCACCCAAATGCTACTTTAACTACTCATTAAGCTGTGTGGGTCGCGCACTCTCTATACCTTCTTAAAACACCTGATTCATCTCTTTTAGGTCTGCTGGTACCATTGGTCATATACCAAAGGTGTAAAACTGTGTTGTGTGAGAATTAAGACATGCCTGCCAACCTCTGCCCTCAAACTTCCAACCTGTGGAGTGATGCTGGCCTTGTCACGCCCAGTGCAGTCTCAGGAAGGGAAGACAGGTAATAGCAGAGGAAGCTTGGAATAATGTTAAGCCGTTTTTCTTTCTCTATTGTTTACATGCAAAGCATTCCCAGTAAGGTTCTAAACTTCAGATGCTGAAAATAAAACAAACGCAGAAGCAGAAGGAACCATACTAAATTACATCTTGCCTGCCTTTATCACCCTTCAAGAGAACTTGCCAACGTGCAGAGATGTGTTTGCTGACCACTAGAATGCAGCAACTTCCAAAATAAACAGCATCTGCATAAAGCAACGTTCAGCAAGAGCAAAAAATAATTAAAGGCATTAAACAAAGAAATATTCCCAGTTTCTTTGAATTGCGGGGAGGGTTCGATACTATCTCCTTTGTCCTTTGCTGTTTCAGCTCCGACAACGGTACCTTAAACACACTGCCGTGACTCGCTCGGGGCACGCAGGTGCTGGTGGTCCTCCCTCTGCCCTCGCCCTGCTCAGCCAGCCTCCTGCTCCCGGCGCCGAGACGAGCCCTGCCTGGCACAAGGCCATCGCGGCAGCGGGGGCGAACGCTCCTGTCGGTTTTGCTGAGCCCTCACCCGGGCATTCACCTGCCCCGGTGCCCCGCGCTCTGCGGGCGGCTGAGCCGGGGCCAGTGCAAGGCAGGAGGGCCCTGGGCTGGGAGGGAACAGCCCCGGCCGGAGCTGCAGAGCTCTGGGAAACCATCGATTCACTTAGTAACTGTCCGGCACCAAAGACAGAGACTTTTGTGAGCACTTGAGGTTTTTTCCACTGGTTTTCCATTTCTCCTGGTAAGTAAAGGGGTTTTTTTCCACAAACATGGAGATGGTTTGGTGTGAGCAAAACAGCACGTATTGTAGAATATGCCTTGGGCAAAATGTTACCGTTCCAACACCTTAATGAACTAGGCTGATCGTCAGCGTGGATGCAGCCTTTCATTTTGGTGTAACACATACTGATGTACAGTGTACTCAGTGTGCAGGAAGCAAATTTCCTCTGGTTTTCTAGCAATTATAATCCTTTCTTCTCACAGACTACTACTGTTGTATTGTAGCAGAAAGCAGCAAAAGAAAAGACCTCTCAATTCCTGGAGCTCAGTCATACTTTTCCTGCTTTTTAACCCTCGTGTTCTCTGTATTGCGCCTTGCACAGTAGTATCAGGGGCTCCTCCTGGGTTCCTCTCTGATGTTTTTGTATGGTCAATATGTGAAAACAACAGTGCTGTTGAGAAGGTACAGTCAAATAAAATCACCGTTGTGAGGTTGGAAAAGATTATCAGACATCACAAAATATGACAGAAATGATGGATGACTTCGGAGTGTAAGTTTGCATGTGATCATCTTTACTGATGCAAGCAGTATTAGGAGTTTTCAGATTCACGTGCCTACACCCTAAGCCTTTTGCAACAGGGCTTTGCTGAGCACACTGCCTGCACTCCATCGCCTGGGGAGTCGTGCGATCCACGGTTAGATAATGCTGCATTACCATTCGCCAGCCTCAGTTTGCTCAAGCAGGAGGTCCCCATAGCAAGCTTGTGGGAGCCCACTTCAGAGGATGAATTTCACCTTCCAAGTACACCTCCTGCTATCGCTGTTGAGAAGACAGCTTCTCCGGGGAAGCTCTGTGACACTGGATAACGGCACTGATGCGGCACCTACCCTCTGAATCTGCTTCCCAGGTTTGTCACATCAAGAATGCATTCTCTGAGATGCTGAGGGTAATTAATGCCCAGCTGACTAACTTTCCAGGGCTCACTGAAGAGGAATGACTATTTCAGGGCTCAAAACCCTATTGCCACACTCACAGGTTACTCTCCTCATCTCTCACCTCTTAGAAAAATAACACAACTATCCTCTTTCCCTTCCGCTGTATACTTCGTCCCTCAGGCTAAACTGCCTCCAAGTCTTTACTTTTCCAAAAGTCATTGTTTTCCACCGGGTATCGTGCTGGCAGAGCTACACAGAAGTATTCCCTATATTACTTTCAAAGCATCAGGAACTAAATGAGAGATTTTTTCCTAATCGGGTCAAATCGAGAGCTAAACCTGTACCGTGGGAGAAACACTCAAACACTCAAATCTTTCTTTTCTCCCTTAGCTCCATCTACTGATATTACAGCAGATTGCACGTAGTTGCAGAGCTGCGCTACACATACCAGACATGCTCTGTCTTCCATCAATATTAATTTTAAGGTTAATTCTTCAAGAGATTAGAAAAAAACCTGCTATCAAGCGAAAGACAAGTGCTTGTGTATGTTTACCCCGCGGGGTTTTTACATCAGAAGTGTGAAGTGAATTACAGGGTACGATAATCCAGAGGAAAGTTAGCTGCTTCTTGGTGAAAAGCATTTTGGAGCCAGTTCAATAAAACCCACCATGAGACCACACATCAGAATTGTATTTATTTAGGGAGCTAATTGAAATGGAGCCTGTAAGGAGGAGCCGACATCAGAGGCAAGATGCAGTTAAGATCTGAGAAAGGCGGTGTTTGTGGGCAGAAATAGCGAAGAGTGTGTGCGAGGCCAAACCTGGTAGCCCTCACCCAGGCAGGGTTCCCACTGAATGGGATGGGTTGAAGCCACGAGGTGGTTTGCCAGGGAAAGGCTTGTTAGCTCAAGCCTCTGGGTAATTTTCCCGGGCTGTGATGCAGGTCTGCTTGCACAAGTGCTGGCACTCTCTCTGCCTCTTGGCTCTTCTGAGTCCCTTCTCCATTTTGCTAAGAATCTCACCACCGAGCCAAGTTGTATCCCCCTCCCAGCGCGAACCGATCAGACGGGTGATAGCATTTCACATTTGCTCTAGTGGTACTGTTTCATTATCGTTATTTTGTTGGTCTGTGCTGCAGAACATTCCAAGCTTGTGTTTACCAAAGGAGGAAAAAAAAAAGGGAATGTCAGATTGGAAAAGCCTGTCATCATTGAAACTTGAACAAGCATTTTGGGGCAAAATGCTGACATCCCTATTCAGAAAAGTCTTCAAAATCAGGCTTTTAAAACCCACTCCTGTGACTTAAAACCATTAAGATCCATAAATAACGGTTGAGTTTGCCTCCTGCGCTCAGAGTACCATGAGTCACGCTGCCAGCTCTTAGCTGTGAGCATGGGGACTAAAATCTCACTTTTTAAAGTAAGTGCTAGGAGTCCCATATAGGCCAAGGGCTCCAGGACCTGGGGCCTTAAAGGCAATACTGAATGCCATGACACCTATGATAAAACCCCAATATTGCATATGGGGGTCAGAGTCACTCATTTAAGAAAAAGCTGAATAAAAGTGTGGTGGGATCACAAACAGTTGCATTTTGCCTTTTATTTTCACTTCAGAACAGCACTTTGAGGGTTCATATTTTGCAGAATTCAGTTAGAAAAACTACAGTTGTTATTGGGGCAAACGCCTTCAAGGAGAAGCAGACACTGTCAACCACTTCCCTCCACTGTGGTCCCCTCCCCTAGCACTGGGCATATACTCCAAGGTAAAACTTGCTCTGCTTATGTTAAACTGATAGTGTAAGTAGTAAAGTCTTTTCCCTTTTGGTTTAAATGAATCCTTGCCACTTATGTTCATGTTTATTTTTATAATATGGACTCTCTGTCGTTTATTACTCCCAAAGGGACTCCAAATACCATGATGGTTATGAGTGAACCTGGGAATATACTTCTGAATTGCTTGTGATTTATCCTGTTTCTGATGCACATAATAACACAGCTCTTCCAAAGCCTGTTCAAGGTTTTTAATTATTAATTTCTGTACTTTGTGTGGCACCATGTGACAGTTATTGCTGCTGTGGGTGGGAATTACTGTGTCTATGCTTTCTGGTAACAGCATTGTCATTGGGAATTTCATATTTCAGGCTAAATGCTGAATGGCTTTGGAACAGCTTGAACATGTCCCCAGCAATGGAACAAATGCCATTTAAAACTAGGCCCTTCGCAGCGTCGGGATGCTGAGGAGCGCAGAGCTCAAGGGGCGAGATGTGACCAGCAGGACCCGTGAAGGTACATGGTGGGAGCAGAAGAGCGACTTGCTCTGTAAACACGCAGCGTACCTTCCATGTTGCCCCAGACTTCACTACACCTCTTACTAGAGATAATACGAGAATAGGATGACCCTACACATAAGCAAATTTTTGTTCCTCAGTGCCAATTGCCAACAGCTCTAACCCCACGTAAGTCTTTGAGAAAGCCAACAGATCCCAGCAGGTAACAGTCCGACGGTCTCGGCGCGCCCACCTGCGCCGACGACGCAGGCCGGCCGTACCGTTCGCGGCCATTCTGCAGCGCTGTACAAGCAGCACACACTGGTAAGCGTTTGTCCTCCAGAGCAGCACAGGACACCTTCTGTTGCAGTCTGCGTTGCCCTGTGTGGTAAAATGGGCCTGTGGCTTTGTCCCGCTGCACGCTCCCCTCTCTGCCTCGAGCACCCAGCTCTTCTCAGGAGGATGGAGATGTACCGCCCCAGCACGCACCATGCCAGGTGCCGCATGCGGGGCTGGACCCTTCCGCTGCGGACGCTGCAGAACTGGGGCCGTGCAGACGACCTTCAGCAGCGACCAGAGGAGAAGCCCTCCATCCCCCCTTCCTCCTCAGTTACTAAATCTGTTTAAACTAGGGGAGAGGGGTGAGGAAGTGAGACCTTTTGGAGAAGGCACATAGATGTTTGTTTTCCTTGGGGGTTTATATCAACATTGGTCTTGACATTTTGCCTCTTATTATGTGTGGCTCTTTAAAGGGTGAAATAATATTTTCTTTTGCTTGAGAAAAGGACAAAGTTCAGACAAAGCGCTCAACCCAAAATCATTTTCTTCTTTCCCAACAGTTTACACATTGTCTACACTATGGCTCTGTGTAAAGCGCTACTCTGCAAACAAAAGGAGACTGGCAGGGAGACGCTGCTCCTCGAGGCCCATCCAGCCCACGTGGAGCCGGTGCTCGTCCCCGCTCCGTGTCCCTGCCTGCTCCCCAGGCGGAGGGCACACCACGAACCCGCTCTGCTACACTTCCTAGCGACTGACTTTAACAGGTTTCATAATTGGCAAAACGTGCTTTGAAGTTTGAAAATACAGTTTTTCTCTCTGCCAATCCCATCTCCCTTCATCTGGCAAAAGCCTGTTTCCGGCACAGGCTGTTTATTGTGCACCCACAGTGTTGCTGAAGTCCCCAGTCAAAGCATTTAGTAGCAACCAGGGCGGCCCCGTCTTCGCTCACTGCCCAGAAAGAGCTTCCTCTGCCTTTCCCAGCTACGGCCTTGAGCTACACAGCTCTGGAGGGGAAGCGGCAGCAGGGACGGGGCAGGGTCAGGCACGAAGTTACTGCCTCTGAGCAGGAGTCGGAGGATCAGGAGGAAGCCTACCTTAGCCCATATTGATATTTAATTAGGGTCAGTCTAACTCATGTGACTCTTCACTTGTATTCCAAAAGAGGTAAAAGCAAAAGCTTAGTTAAAATGCAGGCTTTTAAAATTATTTCTATGCTGCCCCTCACAAAGAAGAGAGGAAACCCTGGCAAAACGTGGTAGTAATTGCAGAGGCTCAGATACGATTGAGGAGCAAACTGAGTGAGTAACATGGGAAATCTATCTATCATCTCTATAAAAACGACAAAGATGTGGGAAAAATGCTGGCTTCAGAAAGCTGCCAGAGTTTTTGGGTAACTTCTTCTGGTGCTTTCAAGTGAAGAGTCAATAACGCACCGTGTCACAGCTCCGCAGCCCGCCCCGACCGCTGGCCCGGGAGCCCCGTCCCTCCCTGCGACGCAGGAGCTGCCAGAGCAGGCCGGCAAGTCGGTGCAGAAGGGACGTCACCGCCTGCGCGCTGTGCAAGTGTGGAGGGAAGGAAATGGGGGGTCAACGTTAATGCGGTGGGGGAATTCATAAGACAAAGGTGCAAAGGGCCTAAGCCAGAGGAAAGCAAGTTTGGGAAGAAGGATGCTGCCGGGCTCAGTCCTGCTGGTTGTGGTAGGGACACAAAGACCAATTTCCTTTGCTAACCCGCAAACTTAAATGTCAGAGCTGTAAGCTGCTGGGCCAGCTCTCCTCCCTGCTTTGCTGAACGTGCTGTTGCAAAGCAAAGGGCTCCTGACGCCATCAGGAATGAGGGTGAAGTATTTTCCTAGGTGGCACTGAAAGGTGCTGATGGCAGCGAGAGCTGAGGCCAAGCAGTTGCACCGCAGTGCGCGAGAACCATCTCGCTGCGGCTTCAGCTGGAGATCAGGTGGGCCAACGGTTCATGGCAAAGGACCGCAGGTACCTCCACGGGGGCGCGGGGCAGGGCAGAGTGGGAGGTGCGGGAGGGGTGTGGGGAGGAGACTGGGCCAGGGTGAAACAGTCCGTGACTGATGATGCAGATGTAAAATCAAAGACAAAAGCCCATCCTTGCTGTAACGTCCTCTGGACACGGATCACGCCACAGCACGTGTATCCATCAGGGCACACTGCCCCTCGCATGCCTGACACCTAAATAATGCCCTTTTGTTACGCACCTTCCTAGGTTTTTAGTGGCATTGCATCTTCTAATCCTATCGGAAGCTCAGAAGTGCTAATGCCTGGGTAAATAAAATATTTTCTACTTTGAAAAGCTGGGTTTGCTTCTTACTCGTGTAAAGTTGTAGGTCATTCCTGAATTAGATAAGGTTAGCCACTTCTATTGCCCTTTGCAGGCAGATTTTACGTTGTGGAAGATGCTGGAATATGGGTTTGATTCCATTCAGTAGAAAGCTAAATATGATACTTAAAGTGTGACATACTAATCGTTATAGATACAGAGCATCATGTTATAAACACAGTACAGCACTCATTTGCAGAATTATTTTACCCCAATATTTAATTGTAACCTAAGAAATCTGCATAGCGTGAAATCAAGTGAAAACAGACCCAAATAATAATCTGCAAACCTCTGGTAGTAAAATGGGATTTTTCTGTAACTCGTGCATTTCTATTTCAGACATGTTTTTTTTATTCAGTGTTCTCTTTAGGAATGTATTTCACAGACAGACAGTCCTCAAGCAATACAAGCCCATAAAATACGTATTAACAGAAAGTTAGCAAAAGTTTTATAGAGTCACATAACTAGTTGAGATAAGAAATAAACACCGAGGCGACACCACGCCGGCCAGGTGGGATGGAGGGGGCCGCCCTGCTAAGTTCACTCCCTGTGATGTAACCTACCCAAGCGGCTCCGGAGAACGTGACGCATTACCATTGCCTCAAAACAGCTGTTCAAATGCTGTAGGACACGCAGCAGACCTCTGACCCACAGGTGAAGAGGGAATGAATGCAAATCATAATTCCCCAATTATTTGGGGGTGAAATGTGACACTGGAGTTAGTGCTCACCAATCAGGTTAACAAGTTAGCTGAAACTTTATCTTTCTGTACTTAAATTACTGGGAAATCATCTTGCTGCCCTGATTGAAGAGATACCGATGGTCCCTTGCTCACAGAAGGGCTGCAGGGGTCGGACGCCGTGCCCANAAGCGTCGTGCAGCTTCTGTCTCGCACATGTGGGAGCGGGAGCAAGCATGGCGACACCTCTCTGCTCTCGAAGCCTTCTAAGCAGTTACGTGCATCAGGCATTTATCTATAGACAACCAGAGTAGCTTGCTGCGAAATGAGATGCTAACGAGAAGCTCAGGAGCCCTCCACGTCTCCACCGCTTCCATGCCGTCGGCGCAGGGTCACCAGCCTTGCTTGGGAATGGGTGGGCAAGAGCAGGAGCGCTGCTCCAGAGCACCCAGCAGCAGCCGCAGCTCTGCCAGGGAGCCGGAGGCCAAGAGACGCGGATCCCTGCCCGTGCCGCCGCCCCGGCGGGCGCAGCTGCGCTCCTGCACCGCAGCACCTGGACGGAGCAGCCCTGGGCAAAGAAGGATGGCGGGCGCACCCCAGCATCCGCAGAGCAAACCTCTCCTCCCCCTGATAAATGCACAGTAATTTAAGGGCCCTGTTACAGCAGTCATGCTATTCCGGCTGAAGGCTGATGCTTCTTTAACAGCTCATGGTAAATATGGTGTATGTTGTCAGGGTAAGATTTATCCTTTCCTTTCATTTTACCAGCTGTCAAATGTGTTTGATTTTTCTCAAGCTTTGAGTGTAGCAGGAATTTAGCCAATAAATACAACTGATGATGATTTTCACTTTGGTTTCAAGCATCTGCCATTCATAACGAAGCCTGATTAAAAATGTAAGAAGATTATTTTTAGTTTTAGAATGTGGCAGAGCCTCACTGCAAAACATGGTGTGAGGCATGAATAATTAACTTAAAAAAAAATCAAGGTATATCGAGCTCCATAAAGCAAAGGAGTGAGTCCTCCCTGGAGCGCTGCCTTTGCTGTGACGTACCCTGTGTGCAGAGCACAGTGTAGCAGGCGTGCCTCCTGTGCAACAGCTACTCCTCAGCTTTCATTGACATTGCTGTGCTTTTTTTGTCTCTTACTGGCAGCAAGTTGCAAGTTAGTGACTCCCTGCCCCGTGAACAACTTCAGCATAGTTTTAGAGCCTGTGAATCCTTCAGAAAGCAATGGGGGAAATGCAAGAGCGGCTCTCCAGGTGGTGGCAGGAGCAGACAGGACTGCTGAAACTCAGTTTTTCTTCTCTCCACAGGGCTCAGTGGCTCTGTGCGTGCAGAGAGGCTCCCCTCCCTGCTGAGCTGGGCCTGCGAAGATGTAGCTTTTACACTGCATAAACCCCCGCCAGCAGCAGCATACACACACATCTAGTGTCTGCCCGGTGGGAACGCGTCCCCCGAGCCCTGCCAGCATCTCCCTGCAGCGGTACCGGAGCCCACGGGTGCCTCCAGCTCACTGCTGTTGATCCTGCTGCTGGAGCCTCTCTGCCTTTCTCCCTTTTCACCGGGTGAATGTTAAAAAGGGCTTTTCCTAGAAACCGTGCAGCAAGTAGGAAGCTGTGGTGCAGAGCAGGGACTCGCTCTGTTACTCCCCGTGTGTGCCAGGAGCCGGTGGGCAATCCCGTGGCGGGACGCAGGAGATGCTGGGAGAAGACGAAGGAAGGCGACATGGCCACGGCCCCGACCCTGGCGGTGGCTGCTCTCACGCCTGACGTACTGTTAACTCCCGAATGTTTGGTATATGAAGATGTAAACGATAAGGATCATTTGTTTTAGGGATTCACTTACTTCTACTCACGGTACAAAACCACCTCTAGTCTCTTGGAAGGAATTGACATTGACAGGACTGAATTGTCTGATAATAAATTTATCAAGATGTTAATGATCATCAGCTTCTCTGTGAACTACTTGGCAAAATCACTACAGGTCTTCCTATTAGCTGGAACTGCTACCCATTTAGGGCTTGCTTTGAAATTTTATCTTTCCATCTTGTTTTCTGTTTCCTCCTTTTTTTTTTCTTTTTTTAGAGACCTCATCTGTTTGCCAGCATTCTCTGATCAACATCTCTCATGTGTTTCCTATTAAGGCTATGATGTGTCTAGCCATTTTACTTCTCCTGCCCTTTTAAGTGGTGTCAGTCTTTTTGCTTTGCTACTAGTTGCCTTTTATCTCTGCAGTCTCCAATTCTCAGCGCACATCATTACCTAACTCTTGAACTATCTTTTTCTTGCTCACTATGACAAATCTCAGAGGCCTGTGGCAAGCCCTTGCCAGGATGTAGCTAACGACTCCTGACCGGCCGTCAGGAGAGGTGGCTTTCCGTGAAAAAACAGAAACTCCCTGCTTTCGTGACCTCAGTTGTGGATGTGGGCATCTGCCAGGCATCTCGGGCGTCGGGCATCGTCTGAGCACAAGATGCTCTGCCAAACTTGAGCAGATTTCTGTTGGAACCACAGCACAGAAACCCGCATTCCTGCTGCTGCTGCGAGGCGCTGGCAGACGCCGTGCCCAGGACGGCAGCCGTGCCCATCCGCGGGCGCCTGATCCTGTTCTCGGCTCCCTGAACTCCAGGGTGTCAGGGTCCGCTTTGTCGCCCTGCGGGGCAGCACGCACGGCTAGCTGGGGAGCCCGCGGTGCACCTGAAGGATGGTGCTGGAGCCCTCAGAGATTCAAAGACCTTGCTTAAAAAGGGAAAAACCCATCAAACATTACCCAGTATTGATCAGGGTGTTCCTTATGGCCCCGTGAGCTCTCTCTGAGCATGAGAATTTGCTTGTGAGAATTTGAGGTGTCTATTTTGGCTAGTCTCTGTGCTTTCATGATTATTGTTTTTCTTCCAGGCTTTTTTCTTTCTAGCTGTTTTCCTGCATGGTGCACAGTGTATGGTCACCTGAACGTCTGGCTCATTTATTTGTATTTCATGCTGCATTTAATTCAAAAGTGGATGTCACTAATGATCCACAGACAACACCACAGAGCACCATATAACCTCAATCTGTAACTAACTATGGGTAGTGTTATCCTACACCGTTACTAAGAATAGCTTCTAAATATATAACCAAACTCCAGACTCCAGGACCTCCCTCATCTCGAATGACTGGTAACCTTTCCATCCCAGTTGTCACAGCCCTTCTAGTGGCATTAGATTCTGATGCTCTGCCAGGGACCATCCCTGAGCTTGCAGAGGGCTAATCCAGGGGTAACGGATGCTACCTGGTATCCACACGGATAACATTACTACAGGGCTCATTCGTGGGCAGTGGTCATACATTACCCAGCCTCTGCCTCCGCAAGCCCATGGGACAGACTCGCCAGAGAAATCAGACACTGGCATCCTGACTCCCAAAGCAACGTGAGGCTGGCTAGCTGGGACTCATCGGGGCTGGCTGCTGCACGCAGCAGTAAAGCGGGCGAGAGGCCACATGCATAGTCGGTCCTGGGGCTGCTGCACGTGAGGTCATCTTTCGGCACGCTGGCGGAAGCGGGCAGAAGGCTCAAAATCACAGCTCGGAGTTAATGCAGCCGTGTTTCCCGTGCCCTTCGCAGCGGGTGCTGCGGGACGAGCAGCACGCTCTCCCAAGCCGGACGGTGCAGTGCCAGGGCACCGCCACCCTGGTGCGGCTCCGCTNNNGTGCTGGTGCGGGGGAGGCGTCGCGCCCGCGCTGACCATGCGCCGGGGGTGCCTCGCTCCCGCTCGCTCTCGCGGGGCTGGCGGCAAAGACAAGCGGCCAAATAAGAAACCGAACCGAAATGAAATGTGGCTCCCTGTCCAAGTAAAACTCCTCAGGATTGGAAGAAATCAAATCTCTACTTCTCCCTGTGTCCAATTTTCCCTATGAAAAACATGAATAAATGAAAAATCCCCCTGTGAAAGTTTCTCTGCAGTTGTATAAAACTGAAGAGTCAGCTTACATCTGATCCGTATGACTTGCCTGTAAAGTCTTAATCTATCCCGGTCTGTTTTATAGCAAAGATCCTAGATAGCACTTAGGATCAGCTAGAATTCAGTCAAAACATTTTTTTTCAATTCAAAAAGAAGAAAATCTTCATTAAGGTAATTTCAGCATAAACCCATAATTTTTTCTCACACTAAATTATGACTTAAAAAGACGTTTTAAATCCAAATGCAACAACATCAAAGGTTTTAGAACTTTTTTCTAAAGGAAATCGTAAAAATCCAATCAAAACTGACACTTTCCGTAATGAAATTAGTATAAAAAGTCTTTTGCAAAACCCCCACTTCTGGCATTACTTATTTCCAACAGCTCTGTTACAAATGCGACGTCCAATTACAGAAAACGAAGAGAAAGCGTTCTGCAAACCAGTCCCTTTTCGTGCTTGTAGCTGTACTTGCCTCCCGCTGCCAAGAGCCAGCACTTGCTGCCGCGCCGAGCAGCTCTGTGCGGCTGATGGAGCTGCTCCCACCGCGGAGGCACGCGCTGCTGGTCCACACGCTCAGAGCCGATCCTGCTGCTGCGGGGAAGCCGCAAGAGCGCCCGAGGGTAGCTGCCTGACAGCCGCAAAAAGTTTGCGCCGCTCTGGGTTGGTAACAGTTTATTTGCACGCTTTGTTCCGAAAGCGAGGACTTTCCCCTCTGTCCGAGGCTGTACGGGAATTCTGCCCCTGTAAATCGGCCGCGGGCGAGGCTGTCACCACTGGCCCCTGCAGCAGCTCCAGGCCACGCTGCACCCGGGGCAGCCATCGCAGCGTTAGCACTTGTAACTCTCAGCAATACCCAGCTGCTCCTGGGAAGGGCTGCTTCGAGGGCTTCCGTCCCCCGCGCCGCGACACCTGCACGAGCACGAGCCTGCGAAGCCCCG
>WEKW01007954.1:305080-318892 GCA_013389905.1 Sula dactylatra | reverse complement strand
GGCCCCCGCCAGCGCCGCTCCGCGGGCGCGGGGACCCCCGGGCGCCCCCTCCGGCAGGCCCGTCGCCAGCACGAATTCGCTTCTGCCCCCGCCTTCAGCACCTACGCAAAGGCCAAACAAAGCTGCCGCTCCTCGGCGCGAAGGTTTCCCTTGGCGCACCTGCCACTCGCCAAGGCGTCCCTCCAGGCTGACGGAGCGCCGGGAGACGGGGCGAAAAGGGATTGCCAGTGAGTTACGGGCAGCACAAAAGAATTCTCTGGAATAAAAAGTAAAAATTATGGCAACTCAAAGACAAAACTGAGGCCACCCAAAATAAAGATGTGTGGAAAATGTTCGGTTCATTTGTGTCTCAGGTAGTTTCCTTCCCCAGCACGTTTACAGGTCGCGATACGAGCGGCGCGTAGGGAGATTTACGCGTGTTCAAATCTCGCCTCTCTCCTTCTCCCTTCGCTGCTTTCGCAGCCTCAGAGCAGCCCTCTAATGAGCCAAGATGCGTATCATGGTAGGAATCGGCACACAATTTACAGGTGGGCTTTAGGCTCTCGCAGGTTCCACAACGGCCCGGCTGCGGTCAGTGCTGGACGGCTGGCTGGAGGCAGGAGGGCCATCGATGCACCGAGCAGCAGCGGGTCCTGGCCCGCTGGGGTCAGTAGGGATGGATGCCCTGTGCAGGAGCTCACGCTGCCAGCAGCACAGAGCAGAAACACCCCTGCGAGCGTGCGAGGTCTGCCTGGCTTCGCCACACAGTAGGACGGGCTGAAGCATCCAGCTCACCCAGACTGCTGGGCTACGGAGCCTGCGCCTGAGCAGCTCTTCTTGGGAAGCACGTTGTGCTGGATTACTGATCTGCCTTAGCACCCTGACTCACTGCAGGGTCTTGGCCCCAGATCACCTCTCACCGAGTGAAGATATTTCTGTCTCTCTTGGGATGGACAAAGGAATGAAAAAATAAAATACCCTGCCACTTGTTTTGCATACAGCACAGCTGGCAAGACCTTGATCCCCGGGTGTGAGGCTTCCTGGAAATGGGTGGACACAGATGGGAGCACCAGCACACAGCTCTTAAGGCTCATGATACTCTTTGATGACACATTTCCTGCCCTCCCACGCTCTGTGCAGGCCTCCTTCCACCAGCCATTTGAACTTACTCATGGCAGGAGATGCTTGGCATTCAGGCACTCGCCTGTCTCAGAAGAGCTGTTTGGTACAACAGATGGACAGAGGTTGGCGAGCGCTAAAAAGGACTCAAGGGGACCCGGCACATGTTTCTCTCACCTCTGCTCTTTCACCAAGGCCTTTAGCTTTATTTACGAGCAAAGTCAGAAACGAACAACGTCTCCTCCTCTCCTCACCCACCAAAACACAAGTGTTAGCATCCTTCCCTTGTGCATTGGTCCTAGACAACACCTTGCACATGTCCCAGTGCCGTCTGCGCGCTGGGCCAGTTCGGGGCACCAGTCCAGTTCACATTCTTTCTCCTTTTAGGTGGCTGCTGTCCTGTGAAGCCCTTCCCAACACAGGGCAGCCCAGCCCCAAGCCTGGCACAGTGTCACCAAGGTATGTGAAGCTGTCCCTCTTCCTCTTGGGACACTACTGCATAGCCAAAGAGCACTTCTGCTTTGGGAAGGAGCCGTGTGCTGCCTGGGACTCAGGGCAACGATACACAAGGTCAGATGAACCTTAAGGAAGCTTAATGCCTCTCGGGCAGAGGGCTAACAAGATATCTAGCTAGCCAGAGTTCACGTCCAGCCCATCCCAGCCTGCACAGCCCCAGCTGCAGGTGCCAAACTGAACCTGCAAAGTGCAGAGTGACCAGGCAGAACCTGCCCAGCAGCGGCACTCAGGACCAGGTACTGCTTAAAGCAATCTAATAGGCAACATACATAATTATTATCCTTTATACAGTGTCGGAAGTGGACATGCCACTTTACAGATTAATAAAAGGAACTGCCTTACCACTGTGGTTTGCAAGCGTAGAGATTCTGCAGTGGGAATCAGGAGAAATTATTCATGCAGTTGATACAGGAGAAAGTAGAAGCACATGTTCTATCTGCAGCATACTGTACTCCCACTAAAGCTATGTTACTTATCTCTAGGTACAGAAGTGTCCTAAGCTATTATTCCCTGCAAATACATCTGTTAGTAAGCACCTACGAACACTCATCCCTCCGGTCATTTGAGTTCAAGTGGCACTGTGATCCTCCCTGAGCAGGACCGGGGCCGGTCCGGTATCTCATAATGGTCAAGACAACTCCCACTGTTTGTACAAGGCAGAGGTGCTATTTCAGACTGGAAGCCAACAGCTAACACAGAACTCCCAGGAACATCAGACATGCAAACCCAAACTGATAAAATATTCCAAAATAAACCCTGCAAATGTCAGCAGCTGACGGTGCGGAGTCTAACCCAGCCTGGCTGTTAATATCCGAGTGACGCATTGGTCATTCTTATTCATTGTGATGTTCATTAGTACCTGGGGAATTCATTACTAAACACATACAGGTTACCTCCATTGTAGCTACTGGAAGAAACAGGCACTTCTGTCCTCAGTTATATATTTTACAACTGTAATGACATCAGTAAAAGGCATTTTTGGATCGGATTTAAAACTGAAAAGTCGAGGCAAAGCTTAGATGCTGCAGTTGTGAGGAATTGCCACAAATACCTTCAGCAGAGCTGGGTATTAAAACCTGTGAGCTTGTTTGGTCAGAGCAAAGTAATAAACCACTATGTTCAATCACATTGGAATGCAAGGGCTGCAGCGAGCGTGGTGATGCCTCTGCTGCCGTGCCCTTTCCAACGGGCTGCTTCACGCAAACTTTTCAGCAAAAAAATCTGAAGGAAGAGTAAATTTTGATACAGAGAATACACAAAACAATATTGCAAAGAGCAGCAATGACCAAAAACTAATCATCGTGACACTTCAGCATGTATGACTGAAGAACAAGAGACCTGTTGCTGAGAGGCAAAGGGCAGCTGGGCTAAATTAGCTGAGCAAGTTTGAGTCTGGATAGTGTCATTAGGAGAAAAGCAGAACTATGCCATAAACTCTAATGAATGCATTAATGGATGGCTTGTGCCTCTCAAAAGGGGAAAAAACGGTTTAAATAAAGTTATTAACACAGCCCACCTGTGTTTGGCTCTTGGACTATGTTGTTTAAATAGCCCATTAACTCTTGGAGTAACTAATCTTGAAAGTGAATATAGCCTTTCTGAAGTAGACATTTAACTACATTCATATAATTCAATTAGATTGAGCATTCTTAGTCCAAAGCCAGTATTCGATGCTTTCATCTCTAATAATGGTGCACAGCAAACTTGGTTAATATGGCGTTAAAAAAAAGAATTTGCATTTGTAATGGTAACCAAAAATAAATTGCTGGACTGAGCCCTAAAATATAACATGTAATTTAAGTGGTATGAGTTAGCATTATTATAATACTACAGAATTTTAAGGCTGTATTTAGTTCTAAAAAATCAGTATTACAAGTGTGGACTGAGTTTTATGGCTCTGCCTTAAACTCACAAGGAAAAATTAATGATTTTTTAAAAAAACTGATATTGAGATAAAGTTTCCTTTCTGGGTACCAGTGCTCGCATCAGTTAACAGACAATACCCTGGACTGCTTCTGCTTGGGTTTTTCGGGGGGCAGGGGGGAAGGGGAGGGGGTGAGGAAGAAAAACAAATCATGGCCTGAACAAGTTCATCCAGTTAATAAATAGTTAAAGCAAATTCATTAGGAAACAGGAATTTTATAGATTTAGTTAAAGGTTTCTTCCTATTTATGTCACTGAGAAATGATAAAATTCCTTTTATCACTCTACAACTTGTTAATGTTTTACCCCAGGACCACTTCATCTGTAATAAACATCTTAACAAAATATGCATCCCTAGGGAGGAACCGTTAATTTCCTTAAGGCCTCACACATGTAATAGGTTTTTATTGCATGCAGGTGCTTTGTGAAATTGCATTGACTTGTAATAAACGTCCAGTAAAGAGCAGGTAGCACCTAAAAGGGGGAAGTGTTTGTGCACCTGTCTGAAGAGAGACTTAACACACCCTAATCCTCCACGGGCTTCTTCTCAACTGCGCATAGACACATCACCGAGCCTCACCTTCTAGGGCGTCTGCTGCCTCTAATCACAGCAAGGTAAATGCTTGGATTTTTACAGTTGTGTTTAACCAGGTTAACAAATAAATGCTAGGTGGATTTAATATATATTCAGATATATTTATTGCTGCTTTGGCTAAAATTGCAGCCTAAATTACAATCAAACACACTCTGAAGTATAGGGAAAATAATGCATGGCAGACTTTCCTTTGTAGGAATTTATCTGTGTAAGTCTCTTCATGGAATTAATATATTTTATTAATCTGTTTAGAATTAAGTATAAAGGCGGCTTAACATAATTTTTACCAGTAATAACATACCTTAGATATTTCAATGAGGATAGCTTCGCCTTAAGTGTTTAATTTTGAGAGACTGTTTTTTACAAACCATCTGAAAAGAGGTATCTCCGGTTTTCCATGGACACTTAACTGAAGAGGGCTATTTTGCTTGTCACAGTAATTAACGGGAATGAAAACTCCGCATTCAAGAGAATCCCCATCTAGCAGCAGGATCACGTATACGCGTTGAAGTTGTTTGTTGTTCGAGCAATTGCTTTGCCAGTTCTCCGTGTTCTGTCGGAACACTTGCAATACCTGCGAGCAAAGAGTTGCTCCCCCTCCTACCCTGGGGGAACGTGGTGGGTACGTCTGAAGGACAACGTTCGCAGAAAGCCAGGAGTTAATGTTCTGGGCTGCCATTTGAGGCAGTACTACGGAGTCTGTGTCTTGGAGGAATTTCTAAGTTTAGTTACAACGTCCAGAACTTACACAAGTTCTTCAGTAAAACCTCTGCGTATTTCTCCCCCACGCCCCCCCCCTTTTTTTTTTTTTTTTGCTTTCTAAATACAATTTCTAAGTGAAGGGATATCAAGGCAAAATTGCAGCTAGAGACCAAATAAATGGTTCTGGAGATCTCGAGTAGCTCAGATTAGAAATCTTTGAGATGAGATTGGATCAAATGCCTTGGTCTGAAACCGCCCAGGCTTCACTCGCTGCGGGGTGCCAGAAGCAGCCTCTAAGGGCAGGGGCACGGTCACCCAGTGCACCCCTTGGTGAAACACAGGGCAAACTATTTCAAAAGCTCCTGTGACGCTTAAAAAAAAGATATCCAAGTTTTGTTAAAATTCTTACCCAAGTGTGTAGGAGAGCCTTTTGACCTTTAACAGGACTATCACTAAAACACTTAAGATAGTTTTCTAAAATGCCCAAATTTGAAATTAAAAAGTAACCATATGCAAGATTAAAATGTTTTGAGTAGCCCAGACAGAAGGACAGACACTTCATAGTCCAAAGCATCACCTGAAATATTTATTGATGACCAAAGCATTTAAGCTCAGCAAAAGTCTGCAAGAATCTGAGAAGTATTTTAGGTGTGTGTTTAAATAATAAAAAAAACAAAATTACTTTTCACCGACACCTTCCTGAACTGGGTACGTAACGTAACATAACATCATACTGTTACATTAACATAGCACACGTAACGTTACATAACGTCACTCTGCTGTGATGTTACTGAAGTCAGGAATAACAACAAGCAAATATACTAAAATGAATCTTGACTTCTAAGGGGGAAGGTAAATTTACTGAGTCGTAAGAAAACTATTCCTATCAAAGTGAGCGAAAGAGGCAAATTTAGAGTCCTACGTGAATACATAATAAATAGTGGTGGGGGGGGGGGAGAACGGAACCAAAAAAATAATTTAAGAGCAAAGACTGAAACGGTGAATTCCGAAGAAAATCTCCCTGAATTTAAAAGGCAGAGAAAAAAGAAACAATAAGTAACCTCACACCTGAGCTAAGATGGCAAAGAAATAAATAGCACTGCAAAAATCAGGAAAGCATTTAAACACATAAGTCACTCGTACGCAGCCCCATTAAGCCCGAAGGGGCTGTGCACACAGAGGGCTCCGCTCGAGCCAGGGCCTCGGCTCTGACCCCTGCAAAACACCACATGCCCAGGAAGGCTGATGAATTATACACGCGGCATCTACCAGGGCTCATTAGAAAATATTGCACCGGGCTGTGGAGGCAGGAGGAGGTCCTGGCACGCAGGGGGTGCCGTGGGAGCGCAGACAGGGGCTGCCAGGAGGCTCTGGGGGTCTCCTGCAGCGGGTGCTGCTGGGGCCGGGCGAAGGAGCACAAGGCGCTGCTCCCTCCGCACCCCAACGCGTGCGGGGCACCGCTCCCGTCCCACCCGGGCCAGCGCTGCCCAGTCTCAGGCTCAGCCAGGCCAACAAGAGGCGGCTTTTGGCCAGGAAAACCCGCCAGTGCCGGCGACGGGGCTGGGGAAGGGGCAGCCAAGGTGTACACCCTGTGCCGGGGGTCCCGGCCCGTCCTGGGAGAGGATGGATAGCAGGGGGTGCTGGGGGAACCCTGCTGTCCCCAGCCTGGGCGGGGAGAGGTGATAACAGCTCCCAGGAGCGCGGTTGTGCCCAGTGGGTGCTCGGTCCGGGCACTACGAGAGACAGTGACCCCTGTCGCCTTTGGACAGGGGCTGGAGGATGGCGTGGGGAGCAGCAGAGCTCGCACCCCTCCTCTTCCTCACGGGCTTTGAGCGAGCCCTGCTCAGCTTGAGCCGTGTCCTGTGCTGGGGCACAAAGAGGCCAGTAGGACTTAATGATAAAAGGGAAAAAGCTTATACTTGTCAGTAGGCAGCATCCGAGCAGTTTTTCCCCTGAAACAGCCATGCATGTATTTCCTTCCACCCGCGCAGCTCCTGGAAGCACCCCCAGGCTGCCCCGCACCAGGGGCTGCGTTCCCAATGGGCACAGGGTGAGCATCCCCAGCGGGCACCGCACACGCCTGCGGCACAGGCCACCGGAGCCCGTCCCGCCGGGAAACCCTGTCCTGCACAGAGCCCCAGCCAGAGGAGCGGGCAGCGGGCACCCACGAGCGGCTCCCCACGAGCACCGCGTGGCGCAGGCGGGGGGTGCCAGCACCCCCAGCCCCGCTCTGCCGAGGGGCAAAGGCACCGGGGTCGGTGGCTGCGCCGTGCGGGACGGGGCCGAGAGCAGCAACTCGCATTTCCTGCGGCTCTGACCGAGCTGCTTTTTAAAGGGGTCAAATAGTAGGAATGATCATCTTCAAAGAGAGAGGATTTATAGATGCTGCCAGGTCCCAGGCTTTGCCCGGCAGAGCTCTAAGCAGACGAGCACACTTCCTTCGCTCGTTATCTCAACCCTGCATCTCACGTGGCTGCCCAGAGCGCTGCAATTTCTGAATCCCGGCGGTTACCCTTTCAAATATTCCCTCAGAAAAGCTTGACGTAGCATCCTGATTTTTCAAAAAAAAAAAAAAAAAAACACAAACCAAGAAAAACAATCAGCCCCTTCAGTACTAAGGAAAAAATAGAGACAGGAGTCGTAGAGGCAAACGTAATTAGGAAACATATGAGAAGATTCAAAAAAGTTCAAAAGAATATGAGAAAGGAAATGTATAAAAAGTAAATAAAACACATTGTTTAAAAATGTTTCATATTAGACTTCCCCTATAAACGTTTTACTTTTTATTTTATAGTTTTCATGCTATTCTAATCAACTTTATTTTTGTAACTTCACAACTGAAACTGCAAACCTTACAGCCTGTTTTCACATTTCTGGTGTGTCCTGTCAGTCTTTTATATCTCTCTAGATGGGGGGAAAATAAAGTCAATGAAGTGAGCCAAAAAATTCTAATTTCAAAACTTTTATAGAAATTTCTCCTGAAGAAACTCAGGCACCACATCATGGAAAGATCATAAAGGTTTGGTGAAAACAGTTCCAACTCCCAGACAAATCAAAGACTAAATAGTTTACTATTGCTTACTAAGAGTATGTAAACTTGTAAAGGATATTAATGAAGGTGTAAACTCTTACTGAGGAAAAACAAATCTTTGCTGTAGAGGACTGGGGTATTAAAATAAAGCAAACACAACACCTCATCTGCCGTGCCTTAAACTGCACCAGAACATTAGAATTAGAGAAGCCAGGTAATCTAAAAAACAATTTAGAGATGCAAGGCTTTTGCTGGCCTGCAGTCATCTGGACAAAGGTCCCATCTCATCTTTACAATCAAAGAGTTAACTCTGATGTCCCAGCACACAAATAAGTAAATGTGGGATAATTAGGAAACAAATTCTGCAAACATCTTGAAAGGGGCTGGAGACCTTTGATCTTTATAGAAAAGAAAACATTACAATACAGTCTAGCTTTTGGGGTCTGCACACATTTTATACCAAGGCAGAGGATGGTATCTTTCTTAAAAATCAAGTAACACCTAATTCCATCATACCCTAATTATCTTAACTGATTTCATATGTCTAAAGGTATTTCACCAAAAGATTAGAGTAGAAAGAGGGACTGACAAAATAATTAAATATGCAATTTGCCAAGCTTGGGCAATATGGCTTTGAAATCACCTTTTCAGGAAGTTTTACAGCTTGTTCATTGACATATATATTGCAGCCTTCAAATTCTTATTTAAGCTCTTTTGATTACTTTAATGGATTAATACCCGAGTACCATCAATGTAAAGTCTAATACTCAAGCCTGTTTCTAATTTGCCAAAAGTTGCACTAGTTTCCTTTTGGTGTTATGATAAGAAAAAATTAATCTGTATCTTGATACGTATGTATTTTCTTTTAAATCATAGAATTCCTTCTTCCAAAGTAGTTCTGCGAATACAGAACTAGGCCTGTATCTGGTGTCCTTGTTGGTTACATGAAGCGCTTTCATGTTTTCTAAGGTTTTGGTGACCTAACCAACATAGGCGCAACTGTCAACAACACGTGGGGTGGTGTCTTTTACCAGAAGAGTGCAGAATTGCCCCTTTAATCCTTTCAGGTTTATTTTTGGCTAAAACACCGCACCTTGTAATGAATTCATGTCTGGAGCCGTCACCACTGCGCCGTTTTGAGGGGCGCCCAAACCCGGGCCGGGATGGCAGCACTTGCCCGTTGCCCCCGGCAGGCGCATCCAGCTCCGGCGGCATCGCCCGCTCTCCCCTCCCGCCCCGAGGATGCTCTCGCCTCCGGAGCCGCCACGGCTGCAGGGACAGCTCTAGCCGTGCCTCCGTGTCACGGGCAACACGGAGGCAGGAAGATGGTCTTGCCACGTTTCCAGGTCTATCTTCCAGCCAGTCACGGGGACGACGTTTCTATACTCGCAGCAGTAGCAACATTCCTACTTCTCTCTCCTGCTCTGCACCTTTAGTGATGCAACGTTTGCAGGTCAACTTTCCTCCTAAAATGCGTGACCCGCTAATGGAAACCCTGAAAGCAACCACAAGAGGTCAAAGCAAGAGCTGCCTGACCAAGACTCCCCGACACTGGCCAGGAGCAAATGCCCGAAGCAGAGCAGTGCACCCCGTGGACGCTCCCCTGGCTCTCCATGGCCAAGGAGTTTCCCGAGGCACGGGTCGTTCTGTGTCTAGCAGCCCTCAGCGAACTCCTTCCCTCCCAGCTCTCACCACAACCCACAGTAACATATGTATGGTGTAAGGAGAGGCTGTGTGAAGAGCCACCTTCCCCGGCTTGTTTTGCACAGCGCAACACAGGAACGGCCGTCTTGGGCTACACAAATTCATGTACCCACAATTCATCCAGCTTCTTGTTATTTAGAGCCAGGTGTGGCTCCTTCACCCAGAGGCAATATAAGAGAAACACTGCTGAAGCTGAAAGACATTTTAAAAAATAAAATTAAAATACGCATCTGAAGAGTTAAACGATTTGGCCACGGACACCCAGAAGGATCACTACTCAAATGCAACTCAAACATGAGCCAAACAAACTGCGTCGCAGGGAAGAGGCAGAAAGCTTCTCAAACACATTAAGCAGCAAAGCTCGCTTCACCTTACCTAATTCACCTACTGAGGTTTCTTGCTCTGCCCTGTGTGGAGATGAACAACCATCCAAAATTCCTTGGGAGATCAGCCTTCTCCTTCTAACGCTTGTCCGACAAACCTTCCTGGGCCACGCAGTTACCGGCCGTGCACCCTGTAAGCGCCCATAACCAAGGCCCACACAACCAGGGCTAACCTGGCTCCTGCTGCCTGTGGCACACACCAGCTCTCCAGCTCAGTTCAAGTTTTATGAAACCAAAAGGAAATACAAGTTTTAAATATTTAAATAGAAAAGAAATTCAAGTTTAGAAACACACAAAATTCTGGGGACCAGAAAATGGAAAGGTCCTCAGCCATTTCTCCGGAAGCCAACACACATCCATTAACAGAGAACAGTTTATCTTGAGATTTAACAAAACAATCTAACCCAAAACAGCACAGCCTTTGCTTTTTCCTGCAGAATTCCAGCCTAATTATAAACTTCCTCTGAAAGATGAAAAAAGTACAGCTGATACTCACAGTTTGGAAGAAGATGCAGCCAGCAGCAACTCTAATGCAGCCATTCTGCAAATGGCTGCTAATTGGCTCCACACCTGGAAGAGATAACAGGGAAAAGCTTTCCCAGCTTTCCTTCCAGAGCAGAGGTCTGTGTCGGGTCCCTCCTTTTATTGTCAGTCAGAGAGCCTGGCTTTGCAGGCTTGCACCTGGTTAACTTTGCTGCGGCCACACTAGCTTCAGTGGGACTCTTGGGCGTGTTGTGTGCCAGTGCCCGTCGTCCTCCTCCGTTACAGACCCAGCTCTACATTGTTGGGGTTGTTTTCCTGCGGACTTTTTTCATGTTTATTATTTCTCTGTTACACATTATCATTTAAAGCCATCAGAAATGACCCAGGATAGAGGAAGGGCACTTGCTGACCACAAACATGTGTGCAATGTTCTTGGTTAGAGAGGCTGTCTGTGGGTTACTTGAAGGTCTCAGAGCCGGCGATGGAGAAGTGCTGGTGGGCTCCAGTCTTCGCTGCCCCCAGGACGCCGCTCTCCCCGCTGGGGAGGCAGCGGGTCCCCAGGGCGGGCGCTGTCCCGGCTTCTCCCCGTCCAGGGCAGAGGAGCGGGTCTGCTGGCCGAGTTGGGTGCCTTGCCTGGGGGCTCCCGCTCTGGGCAGCCGGGAGGAGACTGGCCGAGGCCGCAGCCCGGNAGTCCGGACGGGCAGGAGCAGCGGCGCCGCCGCCTGCTGCAAAGCCCGCCGCACGTGGGTGGTTCAGCCTGCGCCGCGGCGTGGGGAGCACGGGCTGCCAACAGGGAGTCCTGCCTTCGCCGGCGGCACTGGGGAAGGTGCGGAGGGCTGGGAAAGCGGGAAAAGAATAGTGCTGCTTTGATGCCGAGACACGGTTCAGGGCCTGTTTGTTTATTAGCGTCCATAAAGTTTCGCCAAGTGACACACGTTAGGATTAAAAATATAGGTAATGTCAGAAATGTTCCCTGGAAGCCACAGTTCAGCAGATGCCTTTAAAAATAACTAACTGAACCACAACAGAGAGACACCAAACTGACCCAATCCTTTCCGTCTTTAAAATCGTGTACATACACTATATTTCAGGGTCAATTTATCACAACATGCCCCTTCCTCACTGGTGCATAGCAAAAGGAGTGCACAGACATATTTATAGCAGTCACTGCTTATCAGATGGTATAAATATGTCCGTGCTAAAATAAATCAAGACATGGATGTGAAGCTCAGCGACCCATAGCGTGAAGGAAGTGTTGATGAGCATCTGGAGTGCGGCGTCTCTCCGGTGGGCACGGGGCAGGCTGCCCGCCCTCCGCGCGGAGGCGAGCTCCCCCGTGGTGAGGGCAGACCGGGACTGCCGAACACAGGGCACTTCGGTGGCGATTTGTCCTTTGTTTTCTTCCATACTTGCACCAAGCGGCAGGTAGAGAGGATTAAAAAGAGCCTTCTCTGTATTCTCTTTTTCTGATCGTTCCTCTTAGCTGTTTATCTAACAGCATTTTGGATATAATGAAGCTCCCCAAGACAAGGGTTTGTGTCAGCTTATCCGTGTCAGGTCTGGGACCTGCCTCCTGTGACATTAATGATAAGACATTGTTAAGGCATGTCATGCTCCTCTGCTGAGCTATAGAAATAATAAATGGTTTTCTGAAACTTTTAGCTGTTACCAATTTACTCTAATCTCATTAGCACTGTTGTCCAAATTCTAAACATCCCTGCAGCTGAAAAACCCCAAGAAACCTTCCAGACAGTATGGGATTAAGAAAAAACAACAAAGTGGGTTCCCCATCAGCCATTGCTTTTAGGAGAAGAGTATCTAGTGCCTCCCCAGATACAGACATAGGCTCAGAGTGCGATAGTGCACAGGAGAGGTGCAGGGAGACTTGAGATTCAGGGTCATTTCTTGCTCAGTTGTGCATCCCGTATCTCCTGCAGCCTTGGGAAACGGCTGAGATTTAAGGTTTGCCGAACTGGGAATACAAGTCTATCAATGGGAAAATTGGTTTAACTTTCAAACAGCAAAACATAATAATTCACAAATCAGCAAAAGTCTTGGGACAGAGCTGCTGGCAGTGATGCACGAAGTATTCACAAAAAAAAAAATTACAGGAACTGCAGAGAGCTGGCTTGTTAAGGAGACTACTTAGCAAGCAAAACCGCCAGCAAACGCTACCAAGATAGAGCTGCTGTAATTCCTTATGGGACCTTTTAAGATAATGCCCACTCCTGTGCCTGGACAGTTAGGGCCTTCTAAGAATAAACTGATTAAAGAACATTTTGCAACCTATAAACCTGGCGCAGTTTAAAAGAAGTCTTTTAACCTTGGAGGTCTTATTTTCCTTAATAAGAAGCTGGGAAACCCCTTGCTTTCCCCAGTTTGATCAGCTCATTAACAGACTGACAATATCTCAGGAGCTGCTGATACTCAATGCTTTAATAATAACATCTGCTGACTTCCTCAGGGCCCTTTTCAGAAGAAATTAGGTACAGGTTTGCATGCCAAAGAAAGCAGGGATGTCATGAATCTGCATCCAGCTGGGAAAAGCAGACAGGCTGCAGAATCACTGCTGCCACATAGTCACCGCCCAAGCAAACCCAGGCCGGAGGAGGCAGGTTTTGTTCCCGTCTCCCTCCCCTTTTACGAAGAGCACAAACCCGGACCGCTGCGCCTGCTCCGCGCCCCCCCGCCCCGAGCATCGCCCTGCGCAGGACCGAGGGGGTGGGGTGCCACCGAAAGGGCTGGTAACTGCTGTGGGATTTTTTTAATCTAGTTTCCTATGAAAACAAGGTTCCTGTGATCCCTGTATGCTTGTCTGTCTGCCTGTCCTGCCCAATAACTTTGAACTCTTTTCTTTACTGATCTAAACCAGATTTCCCAGAGAGGTAGAAGTCTCAAGGATAATTAAGTTCCTAAAAGTTTCATATAAGTAGGCATTTGGGCAGAAAAAGGAATTTAGAGTTAGAACAGGCAAAAAGTTTGCGTTAAGGGCTTTGAGTCCATCAACTGGCTTCTGCTGACTGCGACAGGTCACTGCCGGCAGACTGTGGGAAAAGGTTTAGGTGTAGGTGGGAAGAGCAGAAAATCTTTGTATAACTGAGATAAGAGTCAGCCCATTACGCCCAGTGCTCATGAAAAAAACCGATTCTCACTTACCCCCGAAGTTTGCACTTCCTGGTGTTTGCCGGCAATGTGGCCCAATTCATGGACGCGATGGCTTTTCCCCAGCCTGTGGCGAACTTGTTACTCACTATAAAATAAAAAAGCGCGTGTTGCGGCGCCCACCCGCTGCCTCCCTCGTTCATTGCCATTTCGCGCGGCTCAGCCCCGCCGCAGGCAGGGCGCTTCGCAGCGGCATCGCGCCGCGGGGGACGCCG
>WEKW01007954.1:291659-305024 GCA_013389905.1 Sula dactylatra | reverse complement strand
GAATTTTGTCTATGGGGCTTTTTGTACAGGTAGGAAAAGCGTTTTTTTCCAGAAATGAGTCCAATGGAGCAGCAAATCTCGGTGTGCTGTTGGTCCTTACGCAGCGCATCTTGCCATAGCGTTCGCACACCACCCGGTGCCTGGGTCGCCGCCGCCGTCCCTGGTGGGGGCAGCCTGGGACAAGGGAGGCCCAGCTGCACTCACCGCCCCCCTCGCCTTCCCCTTGCTCACCTCACGCCCTCTGCTTTTTGCCTAATGCACCCCGACCAAGCCCTCAGGTGCTCCTGCAGGACACGCCGCAGGGAACAGCGGTGACCGGCTTCTTGCCTAGTTTTCGAAGAACGACTGTGTTCAGACACTCCTGCCGGGAGCATTTCCCTGGCAGGGGAATGACCTGAAATGACCTTACAGCACGTCGGCTCCTCGGGCTCCCTGTTTTCTTGGGAGTTCAGTGACTTTGTAGGCACCCTCCCCCCGCTTCCCGCAACCCAAACAACCCAAACCCCAAACCTGCGCCAGGACCGTGGGAACAGCCCACTAGTGTGCTCCCAGAGGAAGGGCAGCACCTCGGGAGGGAGGGAGGGAGGGAGGGATGCCGCGTCGGGCACCGCTGCGCTCCCCTCCCTGCAGAGGCCCGGGTTTACCTCTACGGCTCGCAACATGTGTTCGGCAAAGACTTAATGACACAGACTACGTGGCCCTCCCAGGCCTCACCTGTTTCCCCTTTAGGAAGTTTTCTTAATATCCAGTGTGAATTTTCCTTGTTACAATTTAAACCTGGCACTTTTGGTGCTCTGTGTCAGAGAGGAGACCTGCAGGGCTCATGGGTCCATCAGCGAGCGAGCGCGTCCCTCCCCAGCCTCTTCTGCTGACGCCCCGACAGCTCTGGGGGCTGCGGCACGTCCTGCACCATCCCGTGGTCGGGGTGACCCTGGGCCAGCAACGCTAAACGTGCCACAAAACCACCCAAACCTGGCCTAATCTGACACAACCCTGCTCTTGGAAACTTGCTGGTAAAACTTAAAAGTGGTAAATAAGATTTGCTCAGCTGACAGTGCAGTTCAGTTTGGTCAAAAAACTGTGCTGGACAATTCGTACCTTTATTGTTTTACGCCAGATTAGTTGAAAGTATAAAACTTTAAACGATAGGCAAACCAGTGGGCAGACTCACCTGTTTGACACAGGTGTGAAAACTCTCCTAAGAGCCCAGCCTCCTCCTACCTGCAGCTAGGCTTTGCTGCAGCAAGGACCTGACCCTGCAGGCAATGCCAGGGAGCACGAGCCCCGCACGAGGCAGCACCGCTGCCGCTGGCCGGGAAGCTCTGCCGCCTTGGGGAGCGCCGGCACCCAGGGCAACACCCTCTCCGTCTCTCCCCTCCCTCCTCCGTTTTCCAAATGGCTGGAGAAACAACTGGTTTGCTAATTTTTTCAGTGACAACCAACAGTAAACGTCTGCTTATGATTTAACGTCTTTTATCTTTAATATCCTCTAAACTAAAAATGCAGTGGAAAAAAGTGTACCAGTGAAATGTTTCAGCGTGGGCCACGGGGCGCGAGGGGCTGCCCCGTGTGGGTCTGCTCAGGTGCCAGCGGGGTTTCGCTGAGGAGCTGCCAGGGCCGCACGGGAGCTGTTCCCTCATCGCTGCCAGCAGCTCTGCCTGCGGCTAAGCCTTCCTACAAAGGCCTTTCTGCTTATGAAAAGCACCATTTTGGCTACAACTGCAAGAAAAGAAACAAATGAAGGATGACACGTGTTGTTCCAATGCGTGGCTGCAGTTACTCGAGGACAGAGGTAGCACACGGGGCACAGCAACGTTTTGCTCACAGCTCAGTTTACGGTCACTATGTAAATCACCAACGTAATACCCAGGGCTTCACATTGCACTCACCAAAACCAACTGCTTCTCCTTCCCGGGGGCTCACGCTCTCGAAGCCTCACCTGGGCGCCAACGGGCACAAGCGCCTCCCGCTGCCACCGCCGTGAGCTGAGGCTCGGAGCCGCGGCAGCGCCGCGTGGGAAACCGCCTGGCACCCCCTACCCCTCCCCAGGACAGCGCTGCTCCAAAGCGCCACGAGTTCTGGACCTGCCTTACTTGATACCAGGTTTCTTCTGTCACTTGTGTCCGTTTTGGAGGAACCCCCGGGGACCTGCTTCGGTCCTGTTGAACGATGGATGTTAAATTGGGGCCTTAGACTATGTAACTATAGCTAAGGTCTCTAAGATACACTCAGCTGAGCATACAGCATTTACAGGGCTATTCCCGTAAAAGCCCCTCAAAGAGGATTACCTGGAATTTGCTTTGGACTTTTTTTATCAGCAGCCCATATTGGCAAGCGCATTGCAGAGCACTCCTTTACATGTACAGGTATATTTTTGGAAAGCTACGATACAGTACGTTCTCCATCGTATGAGTTGGTGGGAAGACTGTAAAATAAAATCTGGCAGAGCAGCTGGATGAATACTCAGTTTAATTTAAGATCCAACACTCACAAGTCAAACTACAAAGTGGTCCCACTTGGGGTATTCTTGCAGTTTTTGGTTTAATCGAGCAGAATTCTGGAGGTCAAATTTCACCCTCAGTAGAAGTATGTCATGAGGCTTCCAACATTGCTGGTGGAAAAAAACCCCAGCCTAGAACCCATTTCCTCCGGAGAATTGCACTACGGGTTGATCGGGCTTTTTTTCCCTGACAACGTCGCCCATTTTATTAACTTCTGCTTTGCTTTAAAAAGAGGCATCTACCGTTTTGCTTCCCTGAAGAAGCTCATAATGTTATAATTCAAGTGTCAGGACAGATTAGGTTAAATGTACTGTGTGATTCCCAAAGGAAAACAAACTTCCAAACATACTCTATTTGCCTTGTTACATGTCATGGATTGCATTAGAGCCGAACATGTAATTCTGTCGCCTAATGTGTTAAAGTTGGCATGAATTTTATTCTCTGTGCAAGGTGAGAAATTACTTAGCTAACAAAACATTTCGTTTCCCCCTCTTTGCGTTCCTTCTTTATGAGATTCTGAATGTGACATTTTCACAAAAAATCCCTGCACTTATTTGTGAAAAATGTATATTAAAACCAAAACACATCAAATGGAAAGAAATCACAGATGGTTTTATTCACAAGCAGTAGAATTAATGGCCTTCCCTACTCTTTATAAATATTGGAAGCAGATGAGTTCATTACTATTTCACTCTAATAAAGAAAACCTGCTTTATTTTGACAAGACATCTACTTATCTAGTGTTTCTACTGAATAATAAATCTATTTTCTTTGAAAAATTAAAGAAAGGTTATCAATAAACAAAAACCTGCCTGGAAAATTTGTCAATCAAAAAAAGTCCAAACATCTTCATTTCTGATAGTGCAGAAATGGAATTCAAGGGATTTTTGAAAATGCCACTAATTTTCAGAATAGAAAGTTTTGAAATGTTTACTTTGTGGTTGTCTTAAATTTTTACATCTTTCAACAAAGCAAGCAGAAAAGTGAAAACATCTGAAAAGGCTTTTGAAAAGAAAAGAGTCAGCACAAGCTGGATAAAGCTGTGGGCTCCTTTATCTTCGAGAAATCTGCACACATGGAGCGGAGTTTAGGACTTTTTTTTTTTTTAAACTATGTGTTCAAACACTTCCCAGTTCACAATCCAGGCTACACCGAGTTTGCCAGACCTTCAAAGTACTGTTGGCAGCCTTTCGTGCGCTGGGATATAACATCTTACCCTAGGGAAGCAAAAGCTGAGTCATTTTTAACCCCAAACAACATTCACTGATGTGGTCATCTTGTTAGTCATGGAAATCCTCTGTTATTTCTATTTATGCTTCTTTCAACACTTATTAACCAAGAAGTGAGGAGGTTTTATTTTAAACTGCAGAAGATGTTTATCCTCTTCAGGGCCACGACAATCAGTTATATGGTTTATCCATCGTTTCAGAGAAAGGAAAAGATTTTGAGAAACTCCCAAGGCAAGTTAATTTTTAAAGCTGTAGGAGGGAGAGGAGAAAAGAAAACAAACACCACCACCAAAGCCACAGGCACACAAAGCCCAACACGACCGTCTAACGCCGCAGGGACCGTCGCTGGCTCCTTCCAGCCCGTGTGCCTGCTGCTTCCCCCTTTGACAAAAGGAGGATTTCCTTGGGGCAGGAATGGCTGGGAGACACCTTGCCGGAGACGGGAGCACGAAGCAGAGCAGAAGGCTGCCGTGAGGTTCCAATTAATTTATCAAGTTTCCTTAGAAAACAAATTCTGTGAATGACAGCCAACATCAACCAGCTCCAGTGTCACCCCACGCTCCCGGGCGGGCGGGTCGGGTCCCTGCAGATACCTGGGACCTTCGGTGCAACACGGAGGGGCCCTGTTGAGCAAACAGCGCCGAGCGCCCGGACGAGCCGATGGCGTGGCGGGTTGGGGCTGTCGCAGCCTCTGCACCGTCCCGCGGGCACCGGCCGAGACCCTGCGCAGGACTCGTGGCGATGGTTGCTCTTGGCACCAGAGGAGCTCTGGCATCAAAACCCCCTTTGCAGACAAATTTAAATTTAACTTGTCCTACAAGAGGGGATCGCTGGTGCTCCTCACAGTGGAGACCTCCTTCCAGCACACCACCACCACAGTAAGAGCAACTCTTTAGATTACGGCTGTTTCCGAAGAAATGCTGCAGAAATGTCAGAGAGGTTTGATGAAGAGCTATTTTTTTTTTAACTTTCAATAATTACGCCCAAATCCTGAGCAGCTGAATTAGGAAAGGCAAAAATGAGAGGCTGAGCGGAAATACTGGGATTTTGGTAAAGTCTGGAGTATTTCAACAGCAGAGCGATCCCAGAGGCCTCGCGGGGGGAGGAGCGCCGTTCACCAGCAGCGGGAGGAAGGGTGGCTCGTGCCATACGAAAGTGGTCCTGGGTCCAACTGCAAACAAAAACAAGGGTTGGGGGCCGAGGGTCCTCCCCGGCAGGCGTGCCTGGAAGCTTGGCCGTAATTCCAGGCAGCGGATACGCAGCCCCGCGCGACTTCCCGTGCCGCAGAACAGAGCCCACGTCCAGTGGCAACAGCTAATTAGGCAGAAGTGTCTTTGATGTTCGCAGGCATCGCCCGCTCAGCGATGGCTCCGAGGCAGCTCACGTGCCTGCCCACCGCACGCCGACACGGGAAGACGTGAGCCGGTGCGTGGGACGGGCCCACTCTGGTTTATGTCCCCCCTGCGCCGCCTCCTCCCGGCCGGGATATTCAATCAGGTGCCAGTGACGGCTCCCACAGCAGCTCCAAGATGCAGTTTCTTAGCTTTTGGGGGAACAAGTGGTACTCGCTTTCAAAAGGAGGTTATAAAAACATGTGCCTGAAGAGGATGTCGGGAACTTGGGTATTAATCTCCTTTAATTCAAAGACCACTCAAAATAAGTGAGACAGAAATATTGGCTGGGGTGAGAGAAGATGCCAGAGGTCGTATTGTGCACCACCAGCTTGGGTCAAGTTCAGAAGAATAATTTAGCATGAAGAATAGCAATTTTCAGTTTTAGTGGTGTGGTATTAGTCTCTCCCTAGCTGAGAAGTCCATTTCCCCCACACGGGCTCTCTGCCGCTGGCCACACGGGTACCTGCCTGCCTGCAGCAGCACCGGCGCCGCAGCCACCGCAGCTGGGACCCCGGCGGCTGCCTGCCCGACCGATGGGAGGGCTCTGCCCCGAGCCGAGCGATGCCCTTGCTGCTGCCGGCACGGTCCCTGCACCAGGTTTCACCCCATCCTGCCCAGTAACGAGGCGTCTCCCCACTGCTGGGAGGCGGCCAAAGGGACTTCACCCTCCGGCACTGCAAGGACACCAGGCACCGGATCCCATCGCTCGAGCCGAGGCCTGTCCCGGCAGCGTCTCTGTGGTGCCCTTGGAGGGCTCAGAGCTCGTCCGAGTACAAGCAACGCAGGACAGACTGTCAGTCACAAAAGCAGGGCACCTCCCCTGCAACTCGCACTTCCACCCTTAACTGTCTCTCTTAAAACATGGCCCTATTTCAGAGTAGATTATAAAACCCTGTTTATTTCTGCAGAATCCCAGTTTGAATATTTGTAAAAAATGAGACCGCGGAGCCCGGAGCTGGGTAGGGCTGCTCTCAGCCTGCCGAAACGCTCCCGCCTGGCCCACGTGCAGCCTCCATCCCCGCTGCGCCAGCTCGGAGCCGAAACGCTGCACCAGAGAGCGGCTGCTGGGGTGGCCTCCGGGCGAGAAAGCCCTGCCCGCTGCCAGGTCGCTGTGCAGCAGAGCCGGCAGCGGCCAGGGACGTGGGCACCAGCGGGCTGCGGTGCGGAGTCGTGCAGCCCCAGCAGGCTGCACCCTGCTGTCACCTGCTGCGTGGGGCTGCAGCAGCCATCGCCGCGCTGGCTGCAACACCCGGCGAGAGCCATCGGTGCCCCAGGCTGCGGTGGCACCGGCACCCGGGGCAGGGGGAAGCATGTCTGCACAGAAAGGCCAGGGGAAAGACTGGCCGTGCACAAGTGCGCACGTGTTAAAAAAGAATTAATTCAAAGGAAGCCCGTGCTGACAAGTCAAGCCCGCGCTGGCGTTTCCAAGCTTTGAGGCTGACTCAGTGACTTTAACTTGACCTCCTCATAATTACACACAATGCAAATTTTGCAGCTAATAATTATGAGTGACTAAAGTTGTTAATCTTTATAGAGGATAAACCAGCGGTATCACTGACATTGCCATCACTTACTGTAGTGACAGGCTTACTGCCACTTACATTTGGGACACGGCCTGTGTGGCCGTGTAATGTCACATGTGGTCCCTTACACTCCCGAAAATGCTTAAGTTGAGCTGTTTTGACTTCTATGTTTTGACTTTGCAGCATATATTTTGAGAGACCATTTTCAACAGATTTCCCAAGGCTTTTTCTATCTAATTTCCAAGGATTAAACCCCACAAACCGAAGCAAATTACCTACAGGGGGCTCATGCTGTCCCCTCTGAAGCTGACCCTTCAGATCCATGAACAGACTGTAGCTGCTCCGGCCAGTCGAGAGACCAGCCAGCACTGCAGGCAGTCACGGCCATTCGCCAGCTCCTCCTTGGAGGCTTCGCAGCCCCTGGTCCAACACCGATGCCTCTGCCCCCATTTCTTTATTCTTCCTGTGCCTGAAATCAGGTCCCACCTTCCGCAGCGTCCTTCGCCTTCCCGGGCAGCTTGAGAGCAGAGGAAAAGGCGTCTCAGGACTCGGGCCTCACGTCCCACCAAAACTGCTCAAAAAGTCCCTGTCAGCCCCAAGCAGAAGCAAAGGCAGAGGAAAAAGCACCTGGTGAGTCTCTCGCATTAAAGCCTGTAATCCCTGTTCTCTACTGAGATTCTCCAGTCCAAGGACTGACATGCGTGATGATTTGACATTTTCTTCCAGAAGCGGATAGGTGATGGGAAGGGAGGAACACTCGCCTCTGCAGGACACCGCTGGCAACATCCCCTGGGCGACAAACCCGGCTTTGTACCCTCACAGCGTGCAGGGCCGACCCCGCGCCGTTCTCGTTCCTTAACCACCGTCGGGCAGCGTCCAAAGCCCAGCGCCTGCTGACGTCCCAGCCCGCTGGAAGAAGCATTACCTGTACCAAGCAAACCTGTAATCACATCAAGGATCAGAGGCGGCTCCCGGCGCCACAGCAACAACCGCTACACGGCGGCTCCGGTCAGAATAAGCACCGACTCATGTTTCATTCCTCCTGATGATTTTAACTACTTTCAAAACATCCACGTCTGGGACCTGAAGAAGTCACTGCAATGATGGCGCAGAGGGGCAAGAGCGGCTGGTCCCAAGGGATGACCCTTTCCACTCCTGCAAGTCAGAGCTGCGGTATTTTAAGCTTCTTAAACTCCAAATTTAAAACACAAAGCACAGAGAATAAACTGATTAAAACAAGTTTTATTTAACAAATTATATTAAGAATACAGACTAAGTTATCACACAATGAAACTTCCCTTTGTAAAATACAGGAGGGTCATCTAAAATAAATACAAAATGTAGTAACATTCATAAGATTAATGCACAGTAAATTCACTTTCAATAACCCAACAAAATGCATAGCATCTTAGAAAAACACTTTGCAACTGCATAAAAGGTTTCTCTCTTCCATTTGCATGACATTTAGAACTGTTGCTGTTAGGAAACAATTTCACAATAAACAACCGGAATATCCAAACTGTTTGGTTTCCCTGTATTGAATGAATTGAGCAGCACCTTACTGAGCTTCTTCATGAGCAGAGGAGCACCCTCCCTACTGCAACGCTGTCAGAGTTTTATGGCTCAGGATAACTAACACCGACACTGCTCGGCTGCCCCGCTGCTGGGAGAGATTCCCATCTGTTCGCCAAGGCTCGAAGGCTGAGGTAATTATTTGAATGCAGCGAGAGGCACATGCCCTTCAGGAGGAGCAGGAACAGCTCTCCGGTGAGCCGCTCTGCCGGCAGCCGCGGGACGTGCCCGCTGCCACCCCGGCCAGGCTCCTGGGGCTGCTTTGGGAGAGCGGCCGGTGGGCGATCTGGGGAGACAGAGCCCGTGTTGCCCGAGGGCAGCGGGGAGGTGAAGGCCAACGTGGGACCGGCCAGCTCCAAAGGCGCCGCATCCCGTTTTCCCTCCCCCAAGGAGGTTTTCAGGGCCCCGCTGAAGAGGAGCCCAGACCTGCGGACGGACGCTCTCGCCACCAGCGTCCACCTGGCACGTGCCGTGCCCGTGTCGGGACTTCCTCCAGGCTCTGCGGTGTGTGGGTTCAGTCCGGAGAGCTCAGGAAACCAGTGGGGACAGGGGCGGCGTGAAACCAAACAAGCCCAAAGCTACAGACTACCAACAACCTCTTACTACACAGGAGGCTCACGGGGATCCTCTCCTACAAACACCACGGGCAAACTCAGTGACAGTCAAAGGGAAAAAGTTTGACAAAGTTTATTCCTATGTAACTACAGCTATGAGATGCTCCCACAGGGAAGGCACCTGCTACGACTGTCCACACTTGAATTTTATCACAAAGTTCACACTCTACGTTACTTTCTGGACTAATTTCTTGCCTTTCCATTGTTAACACATTAGACGGCACAGCCTGGCCTGGATGGCCCACGAGTCATCTCGGCATGCTACCTGCTCTTTGCCGTGAGAAATCCAGGAGGCAGCGTGTCACTACTAATTCACATCAGAAGGTGTATTTTACAGTAAGCAAACCCCTCACTGCTGCTTTTCTGTCTCTGTTGCAGACATACAATAATTTGGCAAACTAATTTCTCCATCAGCCATAAGGTTAAGCTACCTAGAGACTAGTTTTGTTCTAGAAATAGAGGTAAGGTAGCCAAGCACATCTGGTAAAGCTCTGCAAATCCACTTCTCTTGCTTTCCATTGACTCGTCCCCTCGCCTTATGCTCCAGAAGGCTCCTCCACACCCAGACAACACCAACATCAGGCTCCCTGGGCCAGTGCTACCACAGTCGCCTTTTGGACAGGGAGGGAGTAAGATGCCGGTACTGACCACGGCACAGGCTAACGGGGAGGCCTTGCTGCAAGGATGCAAGGTCCAGCCTTGCGATGAGTTGCCGTTGAGTACAAAAGTAATGCAACAGCAAATAAAACCTGCCTGTGGAAACGCTGACCCGATGCCCGAGATCTCGGGAATTCAGAGGTGCAATAAAAAAGCTTCTTACAGTCGATGGACTGAGAAGACAACACACGCAGTCAACCACCCTGCATCGTGTGTCTCGCTGTGCTTCCAAGCACTGGCTCTGAGCCCTCTCCCCTCTGGAAACGCAGTTTTCCAGCCCTCCGTCAGCAGGTCTGAGCTCAGCTGGACCTCGGCAGCTGCAGCTGTTTGCTCAAAACACCTCTGTTGCGTTTGTACCACAAGAACTGCATTTGTACTACTCATGCTTTCAGTGCAGGGCATCCTTGCAGCGCCACAGCGCAGAAACACACTGTGAAGATCAAACTAATCTCTCAAGTTTCTTTGCAGATGCACCCCTGAAGCAGCTTTGCTAGCCCAGTGTAAGAGAGGGAAGAGCGAGAACCAACTATACAAATATATCCTGAAGGTTTCTTAGATGCACGTCCCAGGTCAGCGTTTTGAGCCATCCAGTGTTTCTTGTAGGTCAGTGAAGAGAAAGCTGAGCTCACTATCTCTAAGAAGGCTGAGCAAACCTAACTGTGCTATAAAGTTAAAGCACCAATTTTACCTACTGATGCTCTGTAAGCTAAATCTCACAGGAAGGGACTTGAAGCTACGCACCCATTTTTCTGAGACATGCCCAGGGAGTGACCCACTGAGCACGGGGCTCAGCAGCTCCCCGAGCCCGCTCCTCACCGAGCGCTCCAGCTGCTGCGGTCAGCCCTGCCCTCGGCACGGGACGACGCGGCTCGAGGAGGGGCTCTGGCAGCCATCTCCCCATCTCCCGGCAGCAGGAGCTGCCCCTGGAGCTCTGCAGACTCTGCGCTGGCTGCCCTGCGCCAGCCCGCAGCCCTCACTCCTCCAGCACCAGGAGCAGGGAAGGGCAGCTCTCTGCAGCTCCTTCCTCCCCAAGCTATGAGGAACGCACCGCTGCAGACAGCTTCCACCTACCTGCGGTGTCCACTGGGCCACAGGAGGAGCTATAAAGGGATGCCACAGAAAACCACACAACAAATTGCAAGCAGAAAAATAGAAAGACAAAAGATGGATGAGATGGGCATAGTACTACAGCGTGGAGTGGATTTGAACTTCAAGTGAACCTGAGCCGAATGACCAGGCTGCCATGGTATGTTCATTTGTCGATGTCGGCATCATCAATCTAGCCTTTGTGAAGCTTGGCAGTGAGGTCTGGCTTTGCTTTCCTGCAGGATAAATAAGAACTAAAAATGGTGCTGCAGCCTCCAAGTAAACGAGCACTTCCAGGGGGTCACCCAAACCTCCAGAGCTGGTGCAAAAGGCATAGCTTTAATTCTTTTGCCCAAATGTGACACACCTGCAACCAAATTGGCCTCTGCTTTCCAATCACACAGCCTTGCTTTACAGAGGCAGTTTTAGAAAATGATTTACCTGATCGGAAGAAGTTGAAGCAAAGACTTGGAATCAGTCTGTCCTGAATGTTACGGTATTTTGTGCTCATTATCCCAGCAGTATGGTATGGTGCCTTAAAACCAGAAATGAATCTTTGGACAAGAAATATTTTACATATGTACAAATAAAAAATACAAGCTGACAGTACAAAACCTACTGTTAGTCACCGTTCTGTCCAACTGCAAAATGCAAGATCAATCAAAAGCAGTGCAAAGCAGGTCAGGGCATACGTATGACCCAGACTGAGAGCGACAATACTGTTATTTGTTACTATGGCAATTGCATTTCAATAAGGTTAGGTAATCAGTATTTTACAATATAAAAAGTTGTATGTTTTAACACTTACTTAAAAATTGCCATTTTGCTGCCATGATGTAGCTTTGTTCTACAGCAGAGACTTGAAAAAGCAGCACAGAGTCAGATGGGCACTTCTAAACAACTTATTACAGCAACAGACTTCTCCAAGACATGCATTTGACTCGGGAGCGAGCTAAGGTCAGCGATCACAAGGAGGCTGAGGTCAGGGTTTAATGCATCCCACTCTCATCCTGCACTACGTCAGAGTTCAGTGCTTCCCCAGGAGCGCACAAGAGAACAGGCACATCTCTTTTGTTTTAGCAGCTAGTGGGGCAAATATTAGAAAACTGTCCAAAGTGACGGGCAGGTGACAGCATCCACGTTGTCAGCAGGGCCCCAGCTCTGCAGGCAGCTCGGCCAGGGGCCAGCGGGCGCTGCTGGGGCTTGCCTGGGCTGCTGCCAGCATCCAGCCCGGAAAGAAATACAGGATGCTTGTCGTTCTAGGTCCTCACGGACACACGGACACCCTGTGCAAAGCGGAGGTGCTTCACCTCAGGAACTGCAGTGCAGCTTGTGCTCTCTGTGCCCCTCCGCCTTGCCAGTGCCTGGGGAGAGAGCCCAAGGCAGGTCTGAGCGAGTGACCCGGGCTCTGCCAGCCTGCAGCGAAAAGAAGTGATCACGGTCTGGGGCTGATCCCAGGCGAGGCATCGAGAGTCCACCAGCTCCACGTCAGCTTGGGCGGGATGCCTGGGGCTTGTGGATTAACCAGCCATATCTTTCACTCTTCTTTACTTTTAGAGCTCGCTGCTGAGCATTTCTGGATGGTCCGCGAGCTCGTGGCTTGCTGTTCGCAGCAGTTTGTTACAGCTGCTTTCTGTGACTGTCCTGCAGCAGGGGTTACAAAGTGGGGACAACCGAGGGGCTGCCGTCAGGCTCCCAGTCACGTACTCACGTGGAGAGGCGACCGCGGCGGCGAGGGAGGGTGGGGGCAGCCGCCGAAGGGTTGTGCAGTCCCAACGCGTGGAGTGGTGTGTGCAGGAGGAGGTGGTGCAGCGCAGGGCGGACGACGACGGCCAGAGGAGCAGAGGTCTGCCGGGACGGCCCCGGCGCCGCGTCCCGCGTCCCGTTCAGTAGTATGCACGCACACGCCTGCTCCAGCGCCGGCGGCCCCTCTCAGGACTGCGGGACCGGCGGGCACCTGGTGGGNGCCAGGGCGCGCAGCCACGCAGCCACGCTCCCCGGCCCGTGCCCGGGGCGAGACGATACAAGCAGAAGAATGAGGTGAGAACTGTGCCTGGCAGCACCCTGAGCTGTGATCGCGTCCCCCTGCCCCAGGTAGGGCCACAGCGGGTGAGCCTGCCGGTGCCACCTGACCGCACGTCAGTAACTGCCCCGGGAAGGATTCNCGCCGTAGCAGTGCCATCTCGTGGCACGCCGTGGGCCGCACCCCGACAGCCCCAGGCCACCCTGGACGCTGCCGTGGCCCCTTGGCATGCCACGGCACCCCCAGGAGAGGCTGGGGCCGCGGGGGCTGTCCCGTCGTGGGTGTGCGGCCGAAGCGGAGCGATGCGCTGGGGCTGCGGGGGCACANGCAGCCACAGAGGTCACTGCAGCTGGCTGGAGGCTGCTGCAGCCCGAGGGACGACCCTGCAGCTGAGGGACATCCCTGCTGCCGGCTGGATGCAGCCGTGCAGGCCTGGGCGCCGCAGCGCGTGCCGAGTGCGCCGTAGCAGTGCCATCTCGTGGCACGCCGTGGGCCGCACCCCGACAGCCCCAGGCCACCCTGGACGCTGCCGTGGCCCCTTGGCATGCCACGGCACCNCTGCGCGCGTGGGGATGGAGCCGCGGTGCCGGAGGGGCTGGCTGTGCCAGGGCTGCCGCGGGCTTGTCCACGGTGCCAACGGTGCCAAGAGCATGCCGGAGCTGTGCGAGGGCTGCACGCTTCTTGTGGAGAGGCGAGCCGGACCCGCTCCTCCAGCCGGCTCCCGGCTGACGCCGCCTTGGCCTTCTCCGCTCCAGCGCCGTCCAGT
>WEKW01007954.1:273341-288369 GCA_013389905.1 Sula dactylatra | reverse complement strand
CACAAACACATAAAGATGTCAGCTCAAACTGTTTACTAATTAACACTTAAAAAGACACAAATTAGATATGCGTGGCTAAGAGCAATTATAATCAAGACGAATTTCTCTAGTCATTTGGGAACTGAAAAAAATGCCTAATTGCTGGAACCAATGTTTTAAAAACTGAAATCATGCCAGTTAGCAAATATGTTCATTTAAAGAACATTTCATGTGACTACACTCTGGAGGATTGACTACAAACATGAGAACAAGGAAAAATATTTCTGTATAAAATTAAAATTTTAAGCTCTTTTAGATTTACAACTTCTTCATTAAATATATTTGCAAAGAGCAGCCCATGAAAACTTGTCGCAATTAAGTGGTTAAATGAACTGCCTTCCTTGTCAGTTTAAAAGGAATGATTAATATTAGATGCTCACTTCACTAATTAGACTCTCTCCAGACTTTTCGCTCAACGCCAAGCTAAAACAAAGACAGGGCGCACGCTGCCAGCGCCCCGCGAGCGCGGGAGGCCCACGGCAGCCCGACGGCTGACCACGCTGCTGACAGCCACGAGGCACAGCAGCACCCGCTGCCGGAGCCGTGAACAGACCCGGGCGCCGTCGGTGCTGCCTGCACCGCTCTGCACCGCGCAGCGGCCGCCTCACCCGCCGAGACGCCCGCTCGGTGACGTTCCCCTACCCAGGGCAGGCAGGGCCAGCGAGGACAAACCCGCTGCACCCTGCAGGGAGAGCCAGCCCCAGCGCTCTGCTCCTCTCCGTCCCTACCGCCACCAAAACAGCTGTGGGCAAACGGCGCCCTCAGCTTAGACCTGCCTTCACCCGCTAGGCTTCACCGCCTCTTCATACACCACTTCTTCATACGCTCCTCAGGGCACAGCTGTGCAGTCAAGGTGCAACGAGATGCCGACTTCAGGTGCAGCCTGAGTGTGCAGCACAGGATTTGCACCTATTTTCATCAGTTTTCCTGAAAGGGTGAAGTCCTTTCACTCAGCTCGCCTCACAGCCTGCAAGATGGGTGCATACATCTGCAAATGCGGTGACAGAGAGCAATAACTCTTGGAATTCTTTGGGAATATTTTTTGCAAGGCATCTAGCTCCAGGGAAAATGTTCTCACTGCTTTGGAAATCCAGAAGATTTGCTGTAATGGTGCTATTGCTTGCAAGGGAAATAAAGCCANAGTCCTTTAACTCAGCTCGCCTCACAGCCTGCAAGATGGGAGCATACATCTGCAAATGCGGTGACAGAGAGCAATAACTCTTGGAATTCTTTGGGAATATTTTTTGCAAGGCATCTAGCTCCAGGGAAAATGTTCTCACTGCTTTGGAAATCCAGAAGATTTGCTGTAATGGTGCTATTGCTTGCAAGGGAAATAAAGCCATGCAGAAATTCACAATATTTATATGCGTAGCTATCTATGTGCAGACAAGATGCTTCATCAAGGAATATGGGCTGCATAATTATACTTTTCATTACTCTGAAACATATACAGCCTGTAATGGAACAGGAGGGTGTGGGGAGAGCCAGCAGGTATCACCCTCTCCTCCCAAGGCCACGCAGACGGCTCCAGGCCTGCGAGGGGCACTGGGGAGGGCTGCACAGCCCAACCCTCCGGGCAGCTCCCCGAGCTGCCGAGACCTCTCCCCGCACCAGGTGACACGCAGAGGACTGCAGAAACAATCCAACGCCACTTCGCTTCTCCGGCAAAAGGGACGCACTGCCCCGCAGCCAGCTCCTGGCGAGAGCTGGGGGATGGAGGCAGGCACGCGTAGGGGCCACCAGCCCTGAGCACTCCTGGCTCCCAGTGCACGACGCCCTCGTGACAGATGCAGGCAGTCCTGAACAGAAGCACGGCATGCGTGCCGCACGGCAGGACCGCAGTGCCTGAGGCAGCGGGTGCTTCTGCCAGCGATTGCCCCCTGTCGGGCAGCATCTTCAGAGCCACCCTCACTGCTGCCCTGCCCCGCTGGGTGCCTGGAAAGCCCTGACAACCGACCACCTTCTCTTCACACTCAGAAAAAACTTCCAGGCAGAATAGGATGGGTTTAGGAAACTGGACTCACAACTGGAATCAAAAAGTAAAGAAGCCACAAGAAGTCTGGAAGTTTTGCTATGCCATCTTCTTACTCTTTGCCTTTAACCCAGCTGGCTGGCACAAGCGATGTTTGTGACCGATGGTGCCCACAGCAGCACGTGCTGCTGAGACTATTTTCCTCCTGGTCTGAGACTTCAGCTGAGAGGCAGCCCTTGCAGAGCAGGTGGCTCCTCGGCACCACGCAGCCCAAGTCATGCATGTGCCAAAACGCTCCCTCAGGAGCGCGAGACCATCCTCGGTTTGATGGCTGTCTCCTCCCTGAGCTGCTGGAAGACTCATGCTCACTGAAAGTGCAGCCTGTTTCTCCTGGTAACAAGTCACCAGCACCATCAAACTGAAAATGATGAAGTAGTTCACCTGATGTTGCTTAATCAAGTTCATTTGCTTCCCTGAGATGCAAGAGGCAACCTAACACAAACAGCATCCTGCTTGTAACATGTTTTGTTAATAAATGAGAAAGAAAGGTTAAATAAGAAAGACATCTGGGATTAAACAGAGGGCAGCAGACTTTGCCATTAGATTCAACACCTAAAGCATCCTCACCTGGCACAAATCACAGTGGACATCCCTAATTCTGAGCTTACTGTTTGACTCTGCGTTGACTTTACCCACCAGCAGTGACTTGGGAAAGACAAGAGAGGCCTTTTCCATAAGGGAAGGTATCTTACAACAAAGTGAACACAGCTCTCATGACACTTTTGCTTAGTGCCTGGCTGGGTACCCACCTCCTTTTCGATTTCTGCAAGGGTTTTGATTGTGATGCCCAAGAGATCAACCGGCTGCATCTGGCAAGAAAGAAAAGAAAAAAAAAAAAATGTCAAATTTAGGTTTTTTTTGTTTGGTTTTGTTTTGTTTGAAGTCAGCAAATACTCTATCACCAGAGATTTAGAGGCACCATCTGTAAACACATGCCTAATCCTGTTTCCCAGCTCACCACAAGAGTGAAGAAGCAGAAGGTGGGTTAGGGATAACAGCTCTAACGCCTTTCTCCCTAAGCAGGGACAGCTGACACTCATCTCAGTGTCGCTTTGCACCGGTGGATCTTTAGCCACCTCCCTGCCGCAGGATGGCTGTTACTGGAATGCACTTTGTAACACCCTATGGATTTTGTATGGCCGCAGCACGTAGGTGTGAGCTGCACCGGCTGTGGGAAGCCCCGACCAAACTGACCATATGGTGGCAATGGTGTCTAAAGGATCCGAGGGGAAGATTAGCACGACCTAATCTCTCTGCATTTGTCCTCGCAGCAGGGACTCCAGCTTTCTGGGAATAACGGCCCATAAACAACCCTTTCAGAAAGCAATGGTTGTGAAAAACCGTGTCGGCTGCACACACAGGTTGTGTCAGCAGGAAGAAGAAAGCACAAAGTGGAGCAGGACATGAAAAATCAGATACAGCTGATGGCTCAGTGTTTGCCACAACAGCCTCTTGTAAACTGATTTTTAAAGATATTATTTTAGGATTGGATGGATTAGGGAACTGGTAATGGGATGCCGAGCCTTTGAGCTCTGGATCACCAACTTAAATTAGCGCTGGGCCAGCGATGCTCAAAAGTCATTCTGAATTGGGACTGGGGTTTCCGTTTTGGCTGAGCAAACCTGCCCTGCCCAGGCCGTTGGCAGCACCGTCCGCTGGCACGGCAGTGCTCGGCACAAGCAGGCAGGACACGGTGCCCTCCCGAGCTCACTGGCTGCCAGGCGGGAGCCGTGCTGCCGGCAGCACAGGCACGCCGAGCAGGACTCCGCCTGCGGAGTGAACTTGCTTAGAAACGTGCCGTATGTGAAAATAACCCGGTCTGGTTTTTGCTGCTGCACTCGAGACACTTTGGCTCAGATCATCTCTCATGCCAGAGGGCAATGGGAATCCTAAAATCATTTTTCCATCCCCGCTCCTGCTCCCTGGAACCCAGCCGAGGTCCAGCTGCGGTGTCATTAGGACACAGCCGCCGCCGCAAACTTTCCAGGCTGGAACTGGTGAACGGGAGGCTCCCCACCAAACCGGATTTCAGCCAGTGCAGCTGTGGCAACCCTGCTACCCCAGTCAGCTACAGCCGCTTGAGCTCCACCTGCAAAACCACCAGTGCCCACCACGACTGAGTAGCTCTGGAAGACCCTCGCCCACACGCCGCTGCCCGGCTCTGCCTGCACAGGGTATGGAGCCGCAGGAGCCTCGCGGCAGTGTGCTGAGCTGCGGCAGCTGCCAGTGCCGGGGAGCACCACGCCGTTACCATTGCCTTGCACTTCTGGGGTGCACAAGCAAAGTCGTAAAGCTGACTGCGCTACGCCATCTCCCCAGCAGGTTAAAGCTACGAAAGCTGTACATTTGCAGCTTTCTTTACAATCTATGCTAAGAAATTAGAAATGCTTCCAGCACCAGAGAGTCCCATTGCCATTCCTATTTGTGATGGTGATAAACCTTGACCTCCTGGGAGGATTCAGTTTTAGAAGTGATCTGGCAAAAGCCATTCCCACCCGATGGAAAAGTGTTGTGAAGCGCAACCTTGGATCACCTCAAGCACTGGGTATATATTAGGCCCCGCAAAAGAAAAGCTCCAAGAAGCAGGTAATTTGTGTTGATGCTTTGTGATCACTCTCCACGAAAAGATGAATTTCAGACACTGGGAGAACAACGAAGGCAACTCACCCCCTCAGGAGCGCAGGCAAACTTCTCCGAAATCATAAAAGGCACTCCATCCATTGCTGAAAGGGACAAAACAAACAGACACGTCACATTTCCAGCTGACTTCTGATATGCAGCTTCACACATTCCCCGTGACAGATCAAGTATTCATGGCATTGACACATGATTGATAGCTCATAGAAGTTATTGCCAGCCTCTTCCTCTCCCTAACCCGCCAGTGGTTTCTCTCTGTTCGAGACACAGCTGGCTTAGTCCCTACCAAATCAGGAATTCAATGAACCTCCCTGCTCTATCCATACACAATTTCATGGTCTCAATTCTGAGTCTTCCAATTTGGTTCAGGTGCCAAAACAGGACAGTATTTGAAACTGAAAACACAAACGGTTTAAGAGGCCAGGCATCTATTTACCACTACCACACAGAACCATCTGAGTGAGCTTGGCGGCGTCTGAGCAAGAGGAAAAGGGACATGCCTGGCTCGGGTGACTTGCACCTCCCCAGAGCAGTAAGCACTACTACCTGGGCAGAATGAGAACAAGCACCTGGGGCCAGGCACCCTCCCTGGCCTGGCTGCTGCAGTGCAAACTCAGTGAGCAACGGAGCGCAGACACGAACCGCATCTGGAGGATGGAAGCCAGGGGAGTATGAGGACAGACAGAAGGACATGACAGCACGCGGCACAGCCTCGTGTCACTGGGCCAAGCTCTCTCTGTAGCACAGCCTTAAGGATACTGAGAGGATCGTTTGCCCCTACATTGTCTTGTGTGTTCTTCTTAGACAGTGCAATGATGTTCAGTGTTTCTGTCTTGCTACCACCACCTCGGAAATTTCACAGAAACCTCCCACAAGACGTGTCAGTACAAGGGAGACACTTACTTTTAAAACACGTAACTCAGCGTTTTCCTCACAAGACTGAAAAGGGCGCATTTCTAAGGCAGAGTGCAGCCCCAAATACACCCGCTTTATTTCAGTTACACCTTTAACATTTTAAGCCTTTAAATTTCAGCTCTGAAAGAAATAAAAACTTCAAACTAGAGCAAACGTAAGCCCTGAAATGCCCTCAAGTAATCCTCAAATAGGGTTTTCTTTCACCAAGCATGTGTGCCCACAAACACGGCGTTTCTCTGCTCGCTGTTTGTAACTACCACCGCTGTGACAGTGATCCATACCACGTTAGTGATTTAACAAGGGTTATTTAAGAATACTTAGCATTTTACATTTGCTTTGTGTATTTTTGACTTAACCCCCCCCCTCCGCTGGAGTCATTTCATTATCAAAGGTGCTATGTGGCAGCCACAGTGCTACATGAAACGAAAGGAAACAGATGAAAAGCAGCATCACCAAATCCAGGAAGTTTTGAACCTGAAAGACCATCTGCATTTGTTATCCCGACAGAAACCTGCTTTGATCAGTCACACGCCGGCTTTTGTAAAGTAATTTAAAGACTAAGCCGCGATGAGCGTGCACGTTCCCCCGGCAGCCCCCGCCGGACTGCCTCCATCCGTCCTTCGGTCCTTGCGCGCTCCAGCCCTCCTGGAGCTCAAAACTGCAGAGCAAAGCAGCAGATGAAAGCAGGGTGTGCCAAAAGCTCAGCAGCGCAATTAGCACTCTCCTAAACAAACGAGCTTCAACAGAGCTGTAATTAAGCAGGCCTGTAATTAAGTATATGCCCTTTATCATAACGATCATGCTTAAAAATGGCATGATGCATGGAAGTGTGTTATTAATGCTGCACTCCCAAAGCGCAGGAGCGTGCACAGGAGCCGGCGTGTCAGGCCCGTCACTGGGCTGCTGCTAAAATACATTAAAGGGAGAAATCGGAAAACAACACAGTCATTCAATAGCTCTTTTCGCAGCCAGGCACGAGAAGTCACGAGGATTTAAATACCCACCAATTCAGGAAACTTTACAGAAATAAAGCAGCAGGCCGCCACAGCCGCCGCCTCCCCCAGCGCCGGGAGGCCGGCAGCCTTCGGCCCCTCGCCCACGGCTTGCTGGGCTCCGGGAGCCCGCGGCGCCAGCCTGCAGGTGGGAGCTCTTTGGGCGCATGAAGGGCTGCAGGCAGGCGGTGGGGACCCCCCCGAGACGCGTGGGGAGCGGCTGCTCGTCCCTCGCCTTTGGTTCCAGGCTGAACGATGGCCCTGGACAAAGCAAACGCTTCGGAGAAAGGACACCCCCGTGTCCCCCACCTCGCCCTCGGAGGTGCTGCCCGCCATCCCGCAGCACTGGCCACAGGAAGAGGGAGATTCAAAGCTACTGCTGCCTAAGAACGTTTTCTTCACATTGACGAGGACTTCAAGGGTGAGGCACCCACCTTCCTTTTAGGAGTGTAAATCCAAATCCAAGAAGATTAACAAATGCAGTGACCGTTTGTTCCACCTCAACACCGAACCATCTCACATTAACGTTAGCTTTCATACCTTGTGGACAAGGCTGCGTCACGCGATGTGAAGAGCGTCCTTCGCAGGCGTCCCGTGCACCGCGCTGCTTTGAACAAAACCCCAGCTGCAGCAACGCGTGTTTGCAGCGATGCACCGGGGAGGTTTGGCGCTGTGCACCCCTGCCCACCGCACAGCGCCTCGCCGCGACAGGGCCGAGCGCTCTCCCGAGGCCGGGCTGCAGCCCTGGTCCCTCCCAGCGCTCTGCAGTGCACTGCTCCCAGGGCAGCCCTGGCTCCATCCCGCTGGTTCGGCAGCACGCGCTCGGCTGCGGCACACACCCTCTCTCCGCACAGGGCCCGCCACTCCGTGTTTCGCAGGTGGAGCGCGGCACGAGCAGCAGTGCTGCTGTGGTGGGGCGTGCAAGCTCACGCTCGGAGCTCGTGTGGGTTGAGCCCTTAAAAGCGCTCCCCTGCCACACACCAGCTCACCGAGACTTGCAGAAGAGGGAAGGCGGTAACTGCAGGAAGCAATCTCCAGGGCCAGGCACCTCCAGCAACAGGCAGGAAAGAGCTCTCTCGGCGGTGCCGCAGCCTGCTGGGGTGTCCAGCGCCACGGTCTGGGCACGGGCGCCGTCGCTCCCGCTGTGCACCGTGAGACAGTACACAAGTGCCGTTTACAGCAGCCAGTTACTTTCATAATAAAATTAAATGAAACCAGAACTGTAGGAGGCTTTTAATTCCATGTCCCTTGTTCTGATGTTGTGCTGTAAATAAACATCATCAGCAGCCTCTGATTCCTCCCTTTTTCCTTCTTTTTTTTTCCCCCTGTTGCTTTTGAAGCATTCCTGGCAGTCTCTGATGAGCAGAGCGCTGTGCTGAGATTCTGCCCGGTGTTACCATTTTCATGGGAAGCATCAAGACTTACCAGCCAGGCTTTGGCCGGGAGCTGCAGCTCTAGTTTTAGTCTGGCCAAGTGCTATTCAGTGCTCCTCGATGGCAATTTGCGCCATGTTCAAGACCAGCAGACGGTAACACAAAAGGATGAAAGGAATCGGTGCTGTGGAATGCTGAAGTACGGCTCTCTTTCCAAAGGCAACATGTACTGATACAGAACAAAAACGTGGGCAAGGCCCCATTTTTACAGCATTACCACCGCTCATACCACCACAGGAGTAAGCTCACGCATTGACCCACGCAGGTTTTAACATCTTCGGAAGGCGGTAACTTTAAAATATTTTTCAAGACCTATAAAACGCTTGCACCTTGCACGTGTCACTTAAAGCCTCCTTGCATGGGTAGGCAAAGCTGCTCTTGCCCTGCACTGCTCCGAGCGGGGCCAGCGGCAGGGCCGGCAGGAACGCCATCTCTGCCGGCGCTTCCCGAGGCAGCCGCAGCCCTCGGGCGGTCACGGCTCCCAGCCCTGCACGTGGAATCGCCACTCGCCCGCAGAGCCTCACCCGCCAGAGGATAACCACGGTGCCGGGGCCCGGCACCGAGGGGCTGAATCCAAGAGGCAGCAGGTTCTCCCCGTGCAACTACACCCACGGCATCTCCAACAGATTAGGGACGTGCCTGTGCTCTTCTCCCTCCCAGTGGACCAAAATAAAAAGGGATTTCAGAAAGAAAACTGTTTCCAATGGCTGGCTGCTGTCTCCCAGGAGCAGCTCCTCCCTGGGGGTCACATCCAATTAGCTCAGTCATTGCAATTAGATAAGGGTTGAGAGGAGCCAGCGGCCAGAACCGTGCTCCTAAAACCAAAGCCTGAAGGACCGCGTCCCCATGAATCCCCGACGGCAGCCGGGAGGAGGCTGGACCCCTCCACTGAGCGGGGCACCCAGAAGGGCACCGGAGCCACCCCCTTGGTCAGTGCAGGACCACCAAAAACCACAACCAACTTTTAACCGGTTACTTCTTCATTATAATTTACTAAGACTTACTCTCAGCCTTTAAAGGGCAGGCCACAAAACTCTATAAATACAACTTGTTAGCTCGCTTAGAAATTCTGTTTTTAATCTGAAAAAGTACTGTCACCCTCCTCTAAGCACACGATAGATGCTGCCTTCTGTGCTGTAGACTCCAACTAAATCTCAGTTGTCAAATTAGTAATTCATCTTTCTTGAATAACTATATTTTCAGCAAAGCTACCAGATTTAAATAATCAGACCTGCCAATGCTACCCTAATTTAAACATGCTGACGAACTTTCACAGGCAGCATCAGCTAACATAATGAGTTTCTGGATGACAAAGAACTTCAGACCATAGTTCCCTACACTACCCAGCGTAATAAGCACTTGTTCTTTTCTACAATGCGCACATAAAAGAGGAATCTAAATAATAATTGCTGTAATTATCTTGAAAAATATGTGGTGATTAATGGTGATTATGAAAATCTGTATAATTGTTCATTGAAATCTCCAACGATCAGATGCTTTCTTGAAACAGCCATTAACGAAGAACTTGGGAACACAAAAAGCATCAAAACTCAAGCCAAGCTCCTGACCGTTTGAAGCGCGTGAGGATGCGATTGCACACACGCCTGGCTCAGCTTTCACCCCTCCCACGAACTCTCTGCAAGAGGTTCTAAGATGTCCATGATGTGATGCATATGTCATTGCGGTTCAAAGCACGAAGTTCAACCTGTTATTTATGCAAATAATTAATTACTCTTGTATCCAACTAGCAGTTTGTCATGACACATTAATGACTTGATAGACTTCTATGAACTAGCGAACACAGGACAGCAGAGCGCTTTTATCGTCATTTAATTTAAAAACGATCCTGTGTGAAATTATCTAGTCGTGAGTGATGGAAGCATAAAGAACAGACTCAGCAAAGCTTCTTTTGGATCATTGCTTTATTAATGGTAACGTCAGGGAAATGAAAAATGCTAACATTGTCATATTTAGCTCCTGGGTATAGATGAATAGCTGCCTCAGTGCTTGGTGGGTTCAGTTTGCACACTGCAGTGAGCTCTAATTCTTCACACCACTATTGTGGGGATACACAGCCATGGAAGAGTTTATATACCTCAACTCTCAAGGAAATAACAGCTGTTTCTGCATTTAAATTCCCACCATAAGCTTTTATAGCTTTAGATTTCTTTATTGCTATTTTTGGATGGCCTTTTACAGTTGAATTTTCAACTGCTGATATTAAAAATATTTAAATAAATAAATCCCTGGCAAAACACTCTCCTGCATGACTTTGAAAACTAAGCGTTGCTAATCCAAACCAACAAAATCACCCCAACACTGAATGTACTATTGCCACCTTTAAAATTTAAGTGATCTTAGATTTTAGAAAGAGCTTTCTGTAATACTGCAAGAGTCTTCAGATTTTCCCCAGACCTGAAATGCTAGCAGAGTGTTTATGTTATACCAAGATGAATATCTCATAAACCAGCCTACAGTAACACCATAAAACCAGCAAAGCTCACCTGTTTAGAGAAAACTTAATTTTCAGCTAAATGACACCAGAGGAACGTGGAAGCGGTTGAGAGCCGGGGGCTGGCATAGGGCGCAGGCATGGCAACACTCGGACCGGGCGGCTGCACGCACCCGCCGAGGGAAGACTGGGGGACACACGAGCCCCCGTTCTGCGTGGGCACCAAGGGCTCCCTCCAGCAGGGCTTGCTGCGCCCCCCAACACGCAGCCCGGCCTCGTGCGGGCGAGAGGGCACCCCAGCTCGAGGGAGGGCCCTTCGAACGCCTTTCCGCACGAGCAGGAAAGCGCAGCCCACGCACAGTCCCGTCCCTCTGGCCGAGGAGGCCCTTGCCATCAGGAGCGGAGCCCCGCGTGGGTGAGGCTGTGACTCAGCCACGGAGTCACCCCGCGGCAGATGGAGGTGGCTCTCCCCCGGGGAACACCTACTCTCTGCAACTGTGCCTGTTAACTCGGGGCGACAGCGCTAGGCTGACAGCTTTCCAAGGAACAGGACAGGGACTTCCCAAGCCCTCGCGGGGCACGCAGGCCGCGGGGTCCAAGGCCCACCTGCCTAGCAGGGCTGCTCCTGCCAGCGGCACGGCCCTTCCCGGCCAGCCGGCGCGCCAGGACTCGCGCCTGGGTCGGCTGACGAGCCCTGGGGAGCCGGTGGGACAGCCCGGCGCTGGCCGGGTGCGGCAGGGACCGAGACATCCCGCCCTTCACCCCCCCCAGCCCCTGCCGGCCCAGCACAGCCACGCCGGCGAGCCTCGTGCTCAGCACACACGCAGCTCTGGCTCCCGTTCGTGCCTCTCTGCTTCCCACCGAGCGCCCCGGTGTGAGGTCTGCACACCTGAGCCTCTCCACCCGCGCACGGGACACCTGCACGAACCCAGGCACGGTACGTGATCGCAGTACAGGGGGAAGTCATTCAGAAGTACGGAAAAAATGTTTTACAACAGTCTGCAATGCATCAAGAGAAGGATGCGAGCTTCTCAAAATAAACCGCGCTCTCCATAATGTACAGCTAAGCCTCCTACTTCTGTATTTCTGTACACAATAATTTAAATAGCAGTCTGAATAGTAAACATGTGTGTGTGCTCTCTGTGCTACCGTGCACCGAGTCCCAGATGGAACACCACCACTCTGCATTTCCAAATCACTAATGATAGCAAAACCTCAGGGGGAAAACAAAAGCAAACTCTCCCGCGAGCTCCTGCCAAGCCGGCTGCAATCAGGAATGCTGCGACCGCCCCAGGCTGCGCTCCCTGGCTGCAGACACCGCCTCCAAAATGCACACACTTCTTTATTAAATAAAGAAAAGTACTCAAATATTAAGACATTGACTCCATTTCATCTGGCTCCTCTCCAGCGCCTTTTCAGCTTACCCAGAGCAGCCCCACAGTAAGGGACCCCTCGGATGAGGGGCAGGGGAACGCAGAGCCGCCCCCAGCCCAGCAGACCGCCACGACACGACAAACCAGCCGCAGCCCGGCGGCGTCTCCAAGACATATTGCAGTTTACGCTGTCGCTCGGGCTCGCCATCTGTGCTGTTCCCACAGAGGCGGCAGTCACCGGCTGTGCTGAGGGGATCAGCGGGTTGCCGGCCCTGCGCGGCCGCTTGTTAGTCAAACGTGCTGATGAGAGGAGACCAGAGCGGCCAGGACGGTCCTACGCTCTGCTCCAGCGACCGGTGCCGCAGGCTCGGCTGGCAGCGCTGCGTGGGCTCTGCCCGCGCACCCGGCCCTGCTCCGGCAGCCCCTGGCCGGCCCGTGGGCAGGGGTGCAGGGCTCAGCCTGCCACCTCTCCCCTTGTTCAGCTCCACCGGACCAAGGCACAAGCCCAAGGTCACGGGATGGCCCCGGAGCACCGCACCCAGCTCCAGGGGCAGCCGCGCTGCTGGTCCTGCAGCTCCTGGAGGGAGCAGGAGCTCACACCAGGGAAGCGTCGCGGGGCAGCGAGGAAGCGGAGGCGCAGGCTGGCTGGGAACGTCCCAGCCCCGTGCCCGGTGGCCAGGCCTGGGCCAGGCACTGGGACGGCGGCAGCACCCAACCACGCGATGCTCGGTGCGGTGAGCGGGAGAGCAGGGGCCTCCCGGGCTGTGGAAGGAAACCTCCACAACGGGAAAGGTTTACAGCTTTCCTGTTCGCCTTGAAATGACTTTGATTAAAAAAACAGACCTGGACTAAATTTTCATTTTTGCTAATTTGATTGTCAGCCTTGATTTTCTCTGTTTCCTGCATAGCTCACGACACGGCACAATTAGTTCTCTACTGCTAGATCAAGCCACGAAAACACTTGAGAAAATACTCCTGGTTTTGATTATTTTCTTTTTTAAATAAAGTGAAGGTTAAGTACTGCATGGTGACGGCTAAGTAGTACCTCAGCGCTGCGGCTGTATCAGCACCAGAGAACATGGAGAGACTTCAAACAAGCTCTTCAAATTGCAAGTGTTTAGGAGCTCTTGATTTTATTATTTTTTAATAAAATGTCCCCTTTGAAGTCTCCGCACCACACTAAACTTCAAAGATCACACCTAAGCATGTGCTACTTCCAAGCAACAACCCTTAATTAATTAGACCAGAGCAGATACAAAACAGGGCACTTGTGCGGGGCTGCGGCAGAGCCGGGGCAGGTCCCGCTCGAGGACAGGGAGGCGAAGCGGAGGTACTCCTCCAGCCTCCGCGCACGGGCCGCTGCGCTGAAGAGAAACACAGACACTTTTCAATTACTTTCAGCTCTAGCTGTAATGATAGACAGACTCCTTGGAAGTCATTAAACATGTAATGTCTGTCTGCCGCAGAGAGGCAGGGAGGCGCAGGCAGGCAGGACTCAGGCTGGAGCAAGCAGTTGCAAAAAGCATCTCGGGAAGCACCCACAATAGCTGCAGTGTTCCCTGGCCGGCGGCTGTAAATTTCTCCCTCCTGATGAGAGAAACATCTTGTTGGGTAACGGCTGCTTCCTTCCAGCACTGGTATTTTTTGCACTTCAGTCATTTCAGTACTGCAGGTTAGGAACAGGGTATATTAAAGAAACACACTGCATTTTGTTACAATATCTGGCCCTGGAAGCTTTGATCTTCCTTTGCTGAGACACCTATGGAGATGGGATTTTGTACAACAGGGGCAGGGAGATTGTCACTGCGAGGGTACTGGGGTCCCCGACTTGCAAACAGCTCTGGAGGGGGGTCAGGGCACCGGGCAGCGGCAGACGCTCACGCACGCACGAGGGCTGCGATCCTGCCCAGCACCAGCACTGCGCGATCTCCAGCCGTGCAGTGGGCGACCAACATCTGTCCCACAGGGCTCCCTGGGGAGATAAGGGTGCACAGCACCCTCTCTTAACATGGTTTTTTTTAAAGAAGTCCAGGTTTTTTTGAACACACAGGCAGCTTTTTGCTTCCAATAAAAGCAGGAGAAAGACGGATCAGCTGTCCTGAAAGCACCACGCTCTCCGCACCGTGGGCACCCCTAAACATGAATGGAAAGCAGAAACTCATCACAAGCATGGCTACAAAGGACGTGGGACTCCCACCTTCTGCCTGGGAGCTCACTGAAGCACAGAACATGTGCTCCTGCCATCCGGTGATGTAACGGTTTTCTAGCCAGAAGAGCCTTGACAAGGACCCAAAGCTGAGGTCTCCAGCGCAGGAGAGGATGGCAGGATGGCAAGGGCTTGGAGGCCGTGCTGCAAGGGACGCCACCCAGCTGCAGGACGCTGCACCGACCACCGAGGTCTGCGGAGCCGAGAAGATGGGGGGAGTTTCCTCGTCCTCCCAACAGCCGGACCACGGCGCCACAGCCCCGCAGAGCCAAAAGCTCTTCCGCAGGAGGACATCCACCGTGCCACTGCACAGCAACTCGGGATCCAGATCTCCTAATGTAATTTAATTTTTAAGTGCTCAGAATCATTAGTGGAGCCACATATTTCTATCAGGTGAATTTCATTTGCATATGCAAATTATATCTAAATACACTGCACCATTAATATGATCACTAATTACATAATAATAGTCACCAATCTCCACACAGATCAAACTTACAGTTTTGTAGCTATTAAGGAAATTGTGCTTTGTAATTAAGATAATCCTCATTTCCAGATGCTAATTAACTATATAATAATTAGCTTCTTTTGCTAATGCAAATTAAGTATTTTCATCCTTATTGGTAAAAGAGTTGCTTATCACTTAAAAAAGAGACAACCTAGAAATAATCCCTCCTCCCCCTTAAAGGTGAAAAGGTAACTCCATTTTTATCAGTCTCATTTGCAAATGCAAATTAGCCCTGATTAATCAAGTCACAGATAAATGCGTCTGTCTCATAGCACGGACGGGCCGCCTGGAGCTTCCCTCCTGCCCTCGGAGGACAAGGACCACTCGTGCCCACAGGCACGCCCGGCCGGGCGCAGCTCCTCTCCCGCAGGTGCCGTGCGGGTCCCGCGGTGCTCGGCTGAAGAGCTCCTGCCCCGAGCGTGGCGGGGAGCCGCGGCGAGC
>WEKW01007954.1:227880-266502 GCA_013389905.1 Sula dactylatra | reverse complement strand
GTGAGGCCACGTCTGGAGTGCTGCGTCCAGCTCTGGGCTCCCCAGGTCAAGGACAGGGAACTGCTGGAGAGAGTCCAGCGGAGCTACGGAGATGGTCAGGGGCCTGGAGCATCCCCCTTAGGAGGAAAGGCTGAGAGACCTGGGCTTGTTCAGCCTGGAGAAGAGAAGGCTGAGGGGGGTCTTGTCAGTGCTTATAAATATCTGAAGGGCAGGTGTCAAGAGGACGAGGCCAGACTCTTTTGAGAGGTGCCCAATGACAGGACAAGGGGTGACGGGCACAAGTTGGAACATGGGAATTTCCACCTGAACATGAGGAAAAACCCCTTCCCTGTGAGGGTGCCAGAGCAGCGGCACAGGCTGCCCAGAGAGGCTGTGGGGTCTCCTTCCCTGGAGACATCCAAACCCCCCTGGACGTGGTGCTGTGCCCCTGCTCTGGGTGTACCTGCTGGAGCAGGGGGTTGGACGGGATGGTCTCCAGAGGTCCCTTCCAACCCCTGCCAGTCTGGGATTCTGGGATTCCTGAGTCAACTGCTGAGCTGTGAAAAAACCAAGCTGGCAGCACCCAACCCAGCCAGCCCGGCCCCTCGGCCCCCACAGCGGTTGCTGCTGCGCGGCTCCAGCCAGGCTCCACGGCCATGTGCCAGCGTTTCGGAGCAAAACTCACAGCCACGCCGAATAGATCGACTGAGCTCCAGAAAAGAAGGAGGAATCTGGAAGCAAACTGCTGCCACAAGAGCAGCGTGTGAAATAAATGCTTCCAACAAAGGTACCCAGACAGATTACAACTCCCCCCTGCCAAGGTCTGCATGATCCAATACAGAAAAGCAACTTGGTTTCCTTTTCAGGAATCCATTGGCTTTGATGTTTTTCCAGATCATTAACATCAGTTTCCACTCTCTCTGCTGCCGCCAGAGATCTGGATTATAAACCAGCCTGGAACAAACACCAGCTCTCACTGTATTTCCTACAGGAGGCTAAAGAGCATCATCCCCTCTTCCCACACCCGCGCTGCGGACAGACCCCGCTCACCTCACCCTCGCTGCCCCAGCCGGGCTCCGCGAGCCCCCAACAGGGGACCCGGCCCCAGGGGACTCTCCCGCGACTTCCACGTGACCTTGTGCCGGGAAGGTTCGCCTGGGTGACCTGGCAGATCAAACTCTGACCGGAACCTACGTTTGCAAAGGTTTCCCTCTACAGCTGCAGCCCAGCTGTCCCACTTCACGATGGCAACTGCTTTGGTCACCTGCCTGCACCGAGTCACCACCTACGGCCCACCAGATACCGCAACGAAACCATCCTGCTACCGATCAGGTCGCGAAGTTTGTTCTGGCCTTTCTATAGAGTGTCTTAAAGAGGTAAATAAATGTTTAAACATAACAATGAAATGTTTATATAAAAATATAATAATAAACAACCACTTAAGAAATATTTACTTCTTTAAGGCAAATATTAAGGTAATAAATATTGGTGCACAATTCCAAAACAAACAGGGAGATGTGGAGGAAGTGCCACCTGTGAGAGCTGCCCACAAAAACATCCTTCGCAACGAGCTGGCAAACACGCACCAGCCAACACCAAGCTGGCAACTGGCCGCGCGCCCCTTCCTTGCTGCTCAGGCCAGTTTCTCCGGGAAAAATCCTTCACACAAGTAACTGTGTCGATAATGCAGTTAAAGACAATTACAAAATAATACTTTTTCAGATAAGAAACACACATAAAGGCATTGCTGCGTCAAATAACTGCTTTGAAAACCCACCGCTCCTAAGCAAACGAATGGTAAATATTGCGGCCTTGTTCACAATCACAAATGCTGCTTTATCAGCAGGTGAAGCATGTGACGTGTTTCGGGATGTGACATCTAAGCTTCAACCCAGAGGACACGGCATTTTTCCTTTGAAAGAGAATGAAAACCTTCCCCTTCAGTTCAGTATCAGCAAACCTGAAGAATGCTAGCGTTTTCAGCAAACAGCAGCCCTAATCGCGGGTTTACGAGAAGTGAGAAGCGGTGTTTGAGCGGTGCACAGCTCCACGCAGCAGCAGCGTGCCAGGCTGTGGGCAGACGGCACAAACGCTGCAGGCACAGGCTCTGGCGACTGGCACGGGGTGACGAGCTCTGCTCTCCCTGCTCAGGGCTGAGAGCTCCGGCAGGCGCAGCTCTGAGACAGGCTCTGCGCAGAGCCCCGACTGCTGCTCCACAAGCACCTCCTGCAGCATCCGGAACGGAACCGAGAACTCTTCAAACGGTACGAGATTCTTAAGCATATTTTAAAAAACAATTCCGTTAACTTTTATACGGTACAAATAGTATGTGCTTCTGGATCCTGTTTTATTTCTATGGATTAACATGACTTGAGTTACCAAACTTATGGATGGCGTATCAGTACGTCAAGCCAACATCAAGCTATCTCTAAGTACTTGCACAAATGTTTTAATTGTTTTGGGCTGACAGCTGGCAAGTATTATTTGAAAATACTACCAACAAACATACATCAAAGTATGTTCTGCTTTTGTTCTGTTGCCTTTTCAGCACAGTTTCCATATTTAAGTGTTCAAAAAATGAAACTCGATTCTATCCAAGGGTAACTGTGATCATCCTGGTATCTCCAGGTTTCTGCTAGAACAAAAATCCTTGGAGATAGGATTACACGACTGAAATTCGGTTTCTGGCTATGAGGTGACAGCTGTAGCAGTACCTGTAAGTTCATACACTTGTAAATTGGTACAGGGAGGCTCTAATTACTTTGCGCACGTATTCTGATGGGGCTGTGCAGAAGAATTTGATACACTCCACGCAATGCGATTTCTGTCTTGACAGTCTGAGAGCAGGTCAAGAGAAGGTATGAGTATTGACTGTCCTATATTGAAACTACATAAGTTACTACGCTACAACCGACAAATGTGTCTAACTGCAACATGACTCAGAAGACGGCTAAGTAAAATTTCAGGGCAAGAAAAGACAACCCTACTCAGCAGCGTGCCGGGTCACACCCCAAGCCAGCGGTGGCTTTGCCCACCTGACTCGTGCAGAGAAAGCTCCCTCTATGGGGAAGGACACAGTTTGGCCCAGCTCGTGATTTCCCAGAAGTCACAGCCGAGACTGTAAAAAAAAAATCTCATTTTGCAAGCTCAGTCACTAGTTTCCAATGCAACATCCTGCCATGTGCTCTGCAAGGTGTGTTAAGACTTTTCCATCCCTAATCCTTTTCCTGAGACGAGTCGGTTGAGTACGTCTCAAACTGGCAGGTTGAAGTGATTCTGAAAGTGAAATCAAAGATTAGAGCTGGTGCGGGGAGGCTCTGCTAGCTTCGACGGTGGAGCGCTGTCCCCCCTGCGGAGGAGGTTGTGCATGGCTGGCTGTGCAACCTCTCCGCTGCCGGCCTCGTCCCCCGGCAGGAGACAGCTTTCGCCAGTAATCAGAATTTGAAGGGGGCTTTCGATGGAAGATTTTGTAATTCAAAAGGTTTACGTTTCAGTGGCACTTACACAGCAGAAAACTTATTGGAGGCAAGATCCCCAAGAGGCATCAGCATACCGGTCTGAAACACACTGTTTATTAACTTCAGAGAGAGCTACAGTGGTATTCGAGCCCATCCAATTAGTGAGGCCTGCAGGAGTATTTGCACTCCTAAATCTCTTGGTTTCTGAAAGGGTTAAAGCTTATTATTAGCATATAATTTACAGGTCCTTTCTCCCAGGAAAGAAATAATGCACAGTAAATGCCACATTCATTTTAATAATACATGTTACAGTCTGTGCCCAACATCTGCACAAAGGTAAAGCAGACAGATTTTTTTGACATGTCCCACTCTGCCATCCAAACGCAGGCTTTTTGTTTCTTAAGTGACGGAAGGTTTAATCAAGAAAGCAGGCAATTCATCAATCGAAACAAGGCTGCTCACACCGCCCTGACAGCACACACATGGTTTTATACAGAAGAAACCTGGCCACCTGTCAGCAGCACCTTTTACATCAGGATATACAAATATACTGAGTGATCAATCCTCCAGCTCTTCCCATTCATTTCTTCGTTTTCTTATTATATTTTTCTTTATGCTAGATGTTGTGCTCATTCTCTGCAGCGATAGATGGGAGACAAGGCAAGCTATGGCTGTTTATACACTATCATAAAAATTTATATCCCCTTAGAGTGACTTATTTCCCTTCTATTTGAGTACCATTATTATAAATAATTTTTCACTTCATTCAGGAATTTTCCCCGTACATTATTATCTGTGGCTGCCTGAGAGGGCTCCCTCTCTCCCTCACTGTCCTTGTGGCTCTGATAAGCCAAAGCAATATGCAGCCAGAAGATGCTGAAGTCTGAAATGAAGGCAGTATGTAGTCACAACAACATCTTAATTAAGCTGAAGGCCATGAAGAAAGACTATGCTGTGAAATACTGAGCAGTGTCTGTCGACAGGTCTGTCTGGAGCAAGGCATTCTTCTTCCAGCAGCTGCCCGTTCGAACACGCATATTAAATCTGTCAGCTCCTCGGCACCGTGCTCCCAGCAGCACCCACAGACCTTTTGCAGATCACCTTAGAAGTAATTCTGCCCTTTGGTCTCGGGTGCATGGCACGGGGTGGGACCAGGGAGCCAGGCGCAGAGGACGACACCAACAGCACAAGTGTAAGCGCAGACGGCGGTGCTGTGCCGCCGCGGCACGCGGCGGGCTCCCTGCGTAGGGCTGCGAGGTCTGGGCAACAGTTTCCTATAGTGCCCTGTCAAAGGCTGATTCATTACTTTACTGTGCAAAGAGGAGTCCCCCCTAACTTTCTGGTCACCCAATGTTTCATTGTCAAGACTGGAAATGACAAAAGGCTGGTTAAGAACTGTGATTACTACTTTCAGGACCATTTTTTCCTCGACTCCAGCTTTGTGATAATAATTACATTACATACCCCAAGGAGTAACAGGACAGTTCCAGTGTGGATCCGGCAATTTCTGCCAAAATGCATTCTGAGATACAGAGTAGGCTCAACAGCCAAAATTCATTTCACCTTCCATAAATAGGCTGAACCCCAGATGGAACTGTCGTTTTCCTTGACTACTGAGAAAATGGATGACTACAGACAGAGAACCGAGACCACGCTGCAACTCTTGATTTCACCCTCCTTTAGAGCCCTCCCTTCCTGAACAGCCCATCCTGTCCCCACCACAAGAATTCAGACTGAGGTGATACCAAAACTGGAAGATAAGAGACCGTTCGGAACAGCTTTTGTTTCCCTGCGCCAGCACCAGGAAACCTTCCATTTTGCTGAGAGCCAACAGAGGGAACCCGCAGGCTCGTCCACGCGCGCAGCCGCCCTGGCGGGACCGGCGAGGAGTCCTGCACCCACCAGAGCCCCGGTCACCTTGCCTGCCACGCCGCGACCCGCGCATCTTCCACGCGCCCCCGCCTCCCCTGGCGCCGCAGGCCCCGCAGCACGCTGCGGCCAGGACCCCACCGCGGCAAACCACATCCCGGCACGGCAATTAGGGACGGCAGTGGAAGCGCATTAATAAATTTCCTGTTGCCATGGCACTGCAGCGAGGCACTTGCGTTGCAGCGCAGATAAAACGGACTGGCTGCAAACTACACCGACGTAACAGGAAACTTCAGAATGGTTTCCACAGTGCGTCTGGGGGCTAATCTACCTCGGCAACGTTGAAGCACACAAAGGGAATTGTCACAGCACCTCATCACGGCTGCTGAAAAGGCAGCAGTGGTCAGGAGTTATGCCTGAAGATCCCTGCCAATGCACAGGATGTTTCATATGACAAGGCCCTTTCTTCAGAAATGATTCACAGCTGCAATAGCCATTACAGCACATGTACGCACAACAACTTGTATAACAACGTGTCTGGAGGAGAACGTGCAGTTGGGGGGCGCGGGGGGAAGAGTTATATATACTTTGACTGAAATGCGCTCACGCAAACGTGGAGGACTAACACCATGCCCGGTTTTGCAGGCCTGTTTTGTGCTTTGCCTACAAATACCTGGTAAAGTATTCAGGTTCTTTGCAAACCAGGTCATATCTTCCCAGGTTGCACTGCAAGCAGAGGCAGTCCATGGGAAGTCCTAGGCAGGGTCGCTCAGTAACATTCATGCAGAGCCGCCTCGCTGTTTGCACATTTGATGCTTTCTCACGAGAGAAAGCGCAGCTTTCCATCCTCCATGCAGGACCGTCTCATGTGAACACAAGAACACGCCTGCCCTTACACTTCTAAATCTATTAGGGCAGGAGAGTAACAAGAAAAACGAGTACTGACAAGAATTATGCAATTGTTATATTCCATCTATTTAGGAACCCGAAGCTGCAGTTTCAGTCAGAGATTACCTTTTAAATAACCCTTTGATTATGGTACACGAATTAACGCCATGTTCCCATGTTAGAAGTGTCACTCACTATTAATAGCAAGAACCTGTGAATGGCACATTTTTGCCATCTTCTCTTCCCCGATTATGCACAAGCACTACCTATTGTACAGCCCGCTGAATCCACTTTCTGGGTTTCCAAACTGTCCTGAAAATCTCCTTCAGCCAGATGAAGGGACTGTACTTTCATTAGGTTTCGACAGAGTCAGGTTTAAAGCCAATATTTTTCTCCTCTTGCAAAAATGACATAACAAAGAGAAAACTGTCGCTAAGTGCGATTCTACCATGCCTATCACAATATTTGTTCAGGTGTAGTATTACTCCAAACAAAAATAATTCTAAGGAAAACTCTTTTGCACCCCAGCACTACTCAGCTGAAGCACAGAATGTGAGCTACCCCCATAAGAGAAGAGGCAGGTGAAACACTCTGCTGTGCCACAGCTGCACCTAATGTTTTTCTTTAGTTTGCATAACCGAAAGTCCTTTTGCTGAGGTTCAGGAATAGCTTCCATACCACACAGCACTCGGCACAGCCAGGAGCGACAGACTCCATGAGGTACAACTCTGTAAAGCATCCCTGCCTCTCGCTCCCAGAGGCATTTCTTCCTGGGCCCCGAGAACCAGGCTACATTCCTTTTTAGCTCACTCCTCCTTCACGAAAGCAAGCACTTAAAGGCAGGACCTCCTCCAGAGGAGCAGAGCTGTCAGGGGCAGCTCACACAGACCCCAGCTCCAAACAGAACCCACTGTGTGGTCCTGAAGCACAGTAACGAGTACCTGTACCGGCATGGGTGAAGGAACGGGCTTGATCTTCAGCACTCTAAACACACATTTTCCCTGCAGACTAGTACCAGTTAAAAATAAAAACCAGCTAAATTATTCATGGGTAGGTTTTCTGCACATTAACATCTGGAAACTATCACTAGCTCTAGCACTTGCATACTAGCCTGGAATGGCAAATTTGCCCTAATACCGGGGAAACAAATCTGTACAGTGCCAGCATTCAGAATACAGAAACGGGGAAAAGTAAAGATCTCATCTGTTTTTAATGTGTATGTTGAGTGTAACAAAGAATAGTGTGTACGAAACTCATCCTTGCTAGGCAGGACAAAGCCTCCGGCGAAACAGGCAGAGATGTCGTTTCTTATGACTCACCTGTGAAGATCATGAAACAGATGAGCGGCAAAGTTTGTGTCGCTGTTGCTTTCCATCAGAGGTCTCATCTAGCACCTCTGCGGGCAGCAGCATCCCTCCCCGAGGGCTGCGATCTCCCCAGGGGTCAGTAATGTTTGTTGCCAGTAATGTGTGCCTGGGCATTTTCCGGGGTCTCTCTGTACCCCTTCTGCTCTTGACACTTAAATGGCACTGAAGAAAAGCTGGACACATGCTTCATGGGTACCACACACCCGGCTGTTTGCGCAAGCAGGACTGCTTTGCTTGGTTATACAGAAGAGCAGAGGAACCATTGCATGCACCAGCTTACCTGATATGGCATACAAATTTGAGTGCTGGTGCTCCAAATCCAGGCGAGTGCTGTGACTTTTCCCTCGAAAGCTGGCAGGGAGCGTCAGCGAGATATGCCTAAAGAAGAGAGATGGGAAATGGAGGTGACGTTACTACAGAGTAGAAGATACTGCTGCCATCAGTTTGCTCTTGCCTGATGATTCTGGGCAGGTTAAGCAGCAAACACCAATTTTAACATTGCTTGTAAAAGCCAGAGCGGTCCCCGAGTACCAGGAGGAGGCCGTGGTGGTGATTCAGCCAGTACAACCAAGGGTTGTTCAGCTGCTTTACCTGCTCCTCAGTCCAGACAGTCTACAAGCTGGTGCAAGCCCCCTCCGCCCCACTGAACACGGGACTCGGCCAACAACCAAAGCGCTACGGAGGCAGCCACCCACCCTCCGGCAGGACACGGCAGCGCCTTGCGAGCCGGCGCCTGGGGACAGCCTGCGCGGTGGCTGGCGAGCACAACCTCCCCTCTGCAAACACAAGTTTCAACATAAGGCGTCGAGAGCGTGCCTGAACACCCTGTGGAAGTCAACCACGTTTCCTTCAAGGCAGAAAGCGCTAACAGCAAGTGCTTTGGATTTATCTGTGCCAAGAAGTTCTGAGTACATTCATAAATAAAATCTTTGAAACTCTCTTGATGACTAAGGCCTGCTCCGAACCTACCCAGAGCCTGCTGCACGCTCCCGTGCTCCCCGAGGCACGAGGTGATGCACACGTTGAGCTTCCCTACACCAGCCCCTGAGAAAAAGGAAGCCAAATTTCACTCGCCACCTCTCTAGCTGCAGCAGTCCATGACGCCCTCCCTCCCAGCAACGCTCTGCCCAGCATTCCTGCAGCAGAGAGATATTTTTACATCTTCCATTAAACCTTCCTATAAATAGGAAAAAACAGAGCTCATGGAAGTGAAGTTTAAACTACTTTCATTTAAACTATTCAGTTGAAACTATTTTGGCTCAGAGCTTATTAAAAAGAAAACCCAGCACACGGCAAGCCTGGACACAGGCTAGAAGACGAGGTGGGCGACCTTCTCAGGAACACACGGAGTGGGAGGGTGGGATGCAACACCCAGCAAGCCCCAGGGCTGGAGAAGGGGCTGCACACAAAGCTGCCGGAGCCTGGAGCTGCTCCGCACCAGCCTCTGGCACTGAGGATGGACCCGGCCGCCCTTTGGGCAGGGTGCAAACAGCCAGTGCCAGCACCCCCACCCAGCGGGACACAGCCCAGGAAAGCTGCCCGGGCACGGGAGCGCCGGGGCTTGGGAGCGCCTGAGCAAGGCTGCTCACTGCAGCAGACGTGGCTCTGCCTTTGCCGTCACGCTGCCCCACGTCCGGCCAGCCACGGAGCTCCGCTGAGAAGTCTGCCGTGAGAAAAGACTTTTTGCTAGTAACTGTTATTGATAGCCCACAAATTTCTATGCTTTGATGAGAGATTCAGGCTTTTCCCTTTTAATTCAAGTCTGTATTTTTCTAGTGCTGATCCCGGGTCTGTGCAAATTTTTAGAAGATGTTATCATTAATCTTCTGGACCCCGTTGCCATGCATAATGAAGATGCTCCCTCTTCACAGAGAGGCTTAGCGTAGCATGAGAGCAGAGGCAGCAGCTACCATTTCACTGGAGCGAGAGCTACTGGACACGGCAAGACCCTTGGCCAGAAAAGCCAGGCGGCCTTTGTGTCCTCTCACAAATGCACTATCTGCACGAAAGGGCCCTGTGTATTCTCCAGCAGAGCATCAAATCCATGTTCTTAGCTAGCAAGTTTTATCTATCGAGCAAATCATCTGGAAATTATCTGCCTTTAAAAAGAGGACACACTTTGTGAAGAACTATGTATTTTTAGAGCTTGATGCAGCTGATGGTGAACAGCACGGATAAAATAAGAAAAAGCAAGCATCAGTGAGTTTGCTCGTGCTTCCCAAAGCTATTTCTAACCAAAAAAAGATGGTGTGAAAATATTTTCAAATTTGGCTAACAGTTTGCTGTTTAAAACACAATCCATATGAGACTCTTTGTGAGCAGAGGCAGGTTTGTCATGAACACACTTTAAAACAGAAGACCACTGCCTGTAGGCATTACACACTTTTCATTTGTTTTTTAATAGCAGTATCCAAAAATACTTTCCGAGGCACCAAAACAGCTAACAGAAAGACTTTTGAATTTCTCTCGCTTGTACGGGGGACTGCTTTCTTCATCCCAAAAAAACCCCAGCAGGAATTGTTTTGGAAGTAAACAAAGCAGATCTTAAAAAGCCCGTTTCTGAGCGGAGTATTTTAAAAGTTTTGACCAGCTTCTGCTGCAGGAGAGGCTGACCCTCTTCCGCCTGGACAGCCCTGTTCCACAACCCACCACCAAGCTGGCCAGACCACCGCAGGCGGCGAGGGAGGCGACGAGCATCCCAGCCCGGCCAGAGGGCCGAGGAGAGCGTCCCGCAGGCAGCTCATGGCAGGCACTGCGTACGCACCACGAAGGAGCCGTCCCGCAGCAGCCTTCCAGTAAAGCTCTGAATCCTTAGTTTGCAAAAGGCTTCCGGAACCAAGTCCCCGGTTGCCACAAGTGTGCCTGGCAGCTCACACGAGCACCAGGTTTCACAAGTGCCATATGCTGAAGCAGCGCGCACGTTCCACGCGTGTAATTAAAATGAATCGCTCGCCATCCGAGGGACTGTGACCACACACGCACAAATACAGCGGCAGAAGATGACGTATCCAGACCTCGCTGCCTAACACTGCAGGGTATCCTGTTTGCTCTCCATTGCAGACGTATCAACATTAAAAGACACACCGAGGTATTCCCTCGCAGCAGGGGGAATTACAAAGGCTACGCGTGGGGATGCCCCGTGAGCCCTGCTCTCCGCAGGCCGGCGCTCCTGCAACTGCTCGTGGGGCTCGTGAGCCGAAAGCGCCAGCCTGGCCGCCGCAGACACCGGCCTGCCAGCACCGCGGCGCTGGAAGGTGGGCTGTTATGAGGGCGTTTGGAAACGACGGCCTGCGCCCCAGGTCCGTGGCCACCGTCCACCTCTGAAGCAGGACGAACGGGCATTTCGTCACTCCCGCGGAGCTGCACCGAGGACAGCCAGGTCTCTCCAAGGAGAGCATTTAGCTGCGAGACCACAAGACGGAGGGCAGTAACTGCTAGAAGGAGATCAGCTCTCCCCTTCCCCCTTCCCTTTTTTAAAAGCATGACATTGTAGGGAAAAATGGAAAACAAAGTCTAATTTATTTTAAATTAATGCAAACTTTGGCCAGGATCAATATAACTTATACCTACTAAGTTGATTGCATAATGCATTTTCCTTATGCGTTGTGAAAGCCAAATCATTTTGCATTGTAGAAGACAAAAAAAAAAGCTGCCATTGAAAAGCAAGAAAATCCAAATTACAAAGTCCCCAAGTTCCTAAACACATATCGTGAAAGTATGTGCAGCTCTGCAGCATATGGCAAATCAATTACTAGTTTAAATTTTAAAACAAAAACATGGTAAATGTGTTGCAGAAATAATCAAGAACAACGGTTTGGTTTAGATTACAGCGGCCACTAGAGTTTTGAATACAATTAATCATCATTCCAGGCAATGGGAAGCCATATTGACACTTATTCCTAATTTGAATATTTAATTAGGGTGAAGTTCTTCATCAAATTATCACAGAACTGGGAGGAAAGCCTAAAAGATTTAAACAATTACTACCTTAACCCTTCACCAACTGCTCACCTGTGAGCACAAGAATCTTCTCCCCGTTCTGCAAAGCAGGAACACGCTCAGGCAATACAAAAAGACAGTATTTAAAAGACACTACAAATACCCTGGGAAAGGTACACGGACATTTGGCATCCTACCGGGCTCCTTCGGAGATGCCTGACTGACACAGGCTTTTGACTACCTACGCTCCTTGACCTTTATCAGAGCAAAGCTTTCAGCCCAGATGTCTTATTTTAGTATCAAGTACACTTCCTACTGGGGCTTCTGTGGCTTTTTGGGTTTGGTTTTGGTTTGGTTTGCGTTTTTTGTGGCCGTTTTATTTATTTGACTGAACAGCCTGTCCAGATTCACCCGCCAGGTTCACGTGCCGAGGGACAAAACCCTCTTCTGAGGGATACCGAAGCGGCCACCCACGGCCGACCCGGCGCAGCCGCCCGGTCCTGCCCGCCCTGCACCGGAGGTTTCCCAGCCCCTGCCCTGCGCCAGGAGCTCACGGGACGGGGCCGGACCCCGGCGCTGCTCTGGACCCACTGCATCTCCCGCCACGCCGCGGGCATCCTCCCTTCGCACAGCTCTGCCTCAGATCACTCGAACATCCCTTTATGTGCTGTATTAATCCATATAAGAAAAATCTCTTTTAATGAGGAGTGATATAGTTATGAACTCTCTAGAGCCATAATTAGAGCAAACTAATTGAAGTTGTGTTTTGACACACTTTCCAAATTCACGGGTACTGCCTGACATATTCACAACACTACTGCTGCACAGCCATGGCGACAGCAAAATCATTAGGCTAATAACGCTTATTTGCATTCTTATCATGCCAGCAGCGTGCCGTTAAATACTGCTTCAACCAGTGCTCGTTTACTCTGAAAGTTTCCACTGAAAGATATTAACAGTAATTATTAGTACTTTAGTGAAATCTCTAACGTTAAGGAATGGCAACTCACAGTAACTATCCCCATGCCAATTATTTCCCTTTTGAACTGTCACAACTGTCTTCCTCCCCACCGAATGAAAGCAACAAGGTGGATTTGGTGCTGGAGGGAAGGACAGACGGACACGGACGTCTGCCCCAGCGAGGCCAGCCATTAGGGCTCCAGGTCGCTCTCTCCAACACTGAAGTGAAACCCACACTGTTCCAGCACGGGTTAAGTACAAAAAATATTTTCTCCCTATCGTATGATAATTTCCAGGTAGTTTAGGATGAAACAACTGCAACAGCACAGTTCAGGACGTGGTAGATTTAATTACTCTCTTAACTTTGGGTTTTCTTTTAGTCATTAAATCCGTGGAACAAGTCTACATACGACGGCAACAGAAGCAGCACGTGATGAGAGAGATCCTTCACATGCTAGCAAAGGCAGTTTGAGGTCTGCGCACATTATGGCCACTTTTTGAATGTTTTTGGAGAGAAACTCGCATAAAACAGGCCCAGGAATGCCCGACAATTCCAAATCAGTTATTAATAACTGTCTGCAGGAAGGTGATGAACTGCTTTTGAAGTTAGGGGGCAAGTACTCATAAAAAGTAACAGACGATCATAAGGGGAAATGCCAGATATCAAAGGATGCTTCATAATTCATATAAAAATATCAACAATGCACAGCAAAAGAACCACGGTAAGTTTTTGCTTTCCAACTGGATTGGATGAGCACGGTAGAGAAATCAGGCAAAACTTTTAAGAACTGCTCCACATTATCAAATACATTAGAAACCATCCTGCATGCTGCAGACTGGAATTGTCCTGTTCTTTGATGTACCACTGTCATGACTGCAATTCATTTTAAACAAACCTAAGAACAGTGCCGCCAAAACCGCGGTCTCATGGGAACACCTTCGAATAAAAAGAATTGTATCCGCCATAATCAACGGATTATGCAAAGATCACGTCTCCTGAAAAACCGAGGACCGAACAATTAAATTCCAAGTGGTAGAAAGCTGAAAACACACCTACACGCAGTTAACATCAGGCTGTAGCTTGCAAGAAGCGTAATCCAACTTGAAAGCTTTGCCTATGGAGGAAGGAAAAAGCCCACTTGTAAGAAATGAGCTGCTGGAGTTTCACTGACAGACATCAGAGGAGCTCTCAGCGACTGCTCACTCTACCAGAATGCCTTTTCCAAACTGCAGCTTACAGACAATGCCATAGCAGATATCTATGGCTCCGGCGGTGTCCAGAATCCCATCTACAGTATTTATTCACAGTCCTTAACTTTTCCTGTGCTCAGGCATTGCGATGCCAGAACACCTACCTCATACTCCAAAGAACTGCAATGAAAAACAAAACTGTGAGGCAAGAATCACCTCGGGTAATGGACTTCATTCCAGACAATCTATTCTAATCGTGTAAACCAAATATTTAAATACTTTCTAAAACCTTCCTGACCCTTCCCCTAAAACAAGCAACATATGGGCTTTGCAAGCATTTCATCTCATTCCAAGCTACTAAAATATCCTGTTTCCCAAAAATCAATGAGAGCTGGTGGTGCCAGATTCAGATTTTATAAAAGCCCAAATGCATGAGAGAATGAAAAAGGGAGTGAGTTATTCTTTCCACTTTTAGATTTACCCGTTTAATTTTCCCAGCTGCAGAAAGAGAAGAAGGCCTGTCTGCAGCACGCGTACTCAATGCGCTACATACAGCGTGCCCCTGCGTATCCCCCTCCCGAAACGACCACACCTCGAAGACAGGGGAAAATGATGTTGCGCTATTCTGTCAAAAGTAAAGCAATCACCAGCTGAACAGAACAAACCCCGATGATGCTAACAAGGGAGCATGATCTACTGCAGACCAGCAACCCAAAATGTAAGGCTTAACGCAGAATGAAGCTCCTGCAGCTTCCTCTATACAGGGATTAATTTAGATCAGAGGACTTAAGTAACCAGGATAGAACAGCTGCCAAACAATAGAAGAAACCCAACAAGTTTAATTTACACTGCTTGGAAGTCTGAGCTGTAGCCCATTAAATTGTTATAGGCAGAGGACTGCATCAAAGAACTAAGACCTCATACTGTAAGCATGAAGTGCTTATGAAGTGGTTGTCTTAGATGAGCAGCGCGGTGTCTCTGGAGGCTGCAGCGGGAAGAACGCGGCTTTCCACATCCTTCACTAGCTACTCTCCAGAGTCAGGAGTTTTCAGATAATGAAGCAGTAGGGAAAAATTGCCAAGCAGCAGAAATACTCCAAAAAGATAAATTACACACGGTGTAAGCTTCCTCAGTTAGGATTTTAAATTCTGTCAAATTAATCAGCACAACAAAGCCTGGGCTCACGCGCCTGACGAGAAGCATCCCTCCGAGGAGAGCCTCTTGCCGGGGGCCAGGCGCAGAGGGGGGCTGCCGCCCAGGCAGACCCCACAGCACCAGGGTGCTGCAGGCACAGCCCAGCCCGCGGGGAGCAGCGATGCCTCCCCTGCAAAACCTGTTAAACAAATATTCCACATAAAGACTCATTTGGGAAGAGCACGTTGTCAGCACTTTGCCAGTAATAAATAATGACAGTCCAAACACTACTAAAAGCAATAAACTCAAGAAGTGTTTTGGAAAATGGTGAAAGTGATTGATTTAAAGAAGGAAATATCTGAACACAACCACATGCACTTCAGGGTGAAAGCGCAGATTACAAATCAACAGTGGCAGAGATCATATTAAATAGCAGACAACACAGAAGTTTTAGGGAAAAAACGCTCAATTCCCCTGCAGGGCTTATTTAACAACTGAGTATATAGCTTCTTTGAATGAATACCTTCGGTTTGTACTTAATGACCCTACACTATACCCTAAAGAAAATATGCCCCCAGGAATATTACTATACCAGGAACAGAGCTCTATGAAGAATAATTACTGTGAGGATATCGAGCCCTCTTCGCTCAAGAGCGCTCCCCAAATTTTTCAATGCATCCTGAAAATCAGCTAAATCAAACTTCTTCTAACTACAGCTAATGTCCCTCTTTCTCAGCTGCTGCAAGGCATTCTTGTGCCTGGAAACCACTCGTATTGTTTAAACGTTTTTTCCTAATCATAATTTTCTACCACTAAAACATACTGGACTGTGACCAATTTTTGCACGTCTTCATCCAGCTGAGTTGGATACAAGCCATACGGTCAGTGCAGTTTCATAACAAATTCCTTATGGGAAGCAGACTCTGGATAGATGTATGCCAGCACCCCTTACCCACTCAAACAAACCATCATGTTCAGATTTGCACAGTGTACACGCGTCACGGACATTTCATCCTCAAATTTTGCCTCTTACCATACCCACCGGAATGGGTCTATGGAAACACTTCCTCCACGCTCTAACTTATTGTTTCGATCTCACTGGGTTTTTTTTAATCCATAGCTACTGTGATGTGAACCCAGCCCCTGTAGCATCCTTGGCCTCTTTTAAGGTACATAATTTAAAAACTAGGAATATTGTGCTGTATTTCACAATACAAGTGATTTGAGCATTCAGTGCCAAAGAATACATTTTATCAGTTGTAAATCAGAAAGTAGTTTTATCTGAGAGCTCTTTTGCTGAAACAGAGTAGAAAATGGTGCTCCATCAAGAAGGAAGCATTTTGTAGAAAGGATCAGACTGTCAAGAGATCCCACTGGCAACGTTTCTCAGAGCAGTTTCCAGTCAAACCAGAAACATCCATCCCAAAGTACTCCTTATTCGGTAGCATCTGGTTCAGATGAGGGACTTTAAGGTAGACCCCCACCACCCTGCAAAAGCATCCTGGCCACCAGGCTACCAGTGGTGTCTGCCTCCAGTCCACGGCAGCTTTCTGAAGCCTTGGCTTTGTTCCCCACCGGAGCAGAAAAGCATTGAAACCCTGGAACCTTTTCCTCCACAGACTTTCCATAAAATCTATTTTAAATGTCTTAAAAAGTTAAGATGGTTATTTATAAATAATATTGTTGCTACTTAAAAAATAGGGAAGGTAAAGGGCTTCCCGCTTCCCTTCAGTTAACCTACTGCACAGAGTAAGACTGGCTTATCATCAGACCGAGTTCAGGTCTCCAACACACCGGCTTGTTGGTGCTGCTTTATTAGCTGCCACCTATTGCACATCATCAGCCTCTAGCAGAAAGCCACACACTGATCACTTTCCAAGCTTATGTGACAAAGTTCAAACACCATTAATAAATCAATTTGAAAAAGCAGACTTCTCTGCCTAGAAAGGAAATTCTTACATTCCTTAACATTAAACTCCACTGGGAGTAGAGGAACAGGAGCAATCGTTTCCCTTTTCTACGGAGGGGTAGCTTAACTATTTAAAAGGTAATTTGGAGCATGGGAGGAAAATTTACACATTCTGCTTTTATTTCAGGGGTTTAAGTAGGGCAATTGTTATCTTCTTATCAAAAGCAGAGCAGCACCTCCCTGGTGCAATGCTCCTGCCAGATCAGTATTTCAAGACCTGAGCACTTGGTGGCACAGACTGACTGTGCAGAGCACAGAGAGGGTGCGCAGGGAGGGACGGCTGCCAGCCACGCTGCAGACCCACAGCTGCGAGGGGTGTGAGCTGCAGCACAAATTAGCTGTTTCTGTAGCTTATTAGCCATGCGGATCAGGCAGGAGTTACAAGCACAGCAGACGTTTAGTGGGGCCCCGGGTCTGGCAGAGCGCACAGCCCCTCTCCCAGCAGCAGCCTGGACCCCCGAGGAGGAGGAAAGCAGCAGGGAGAGGTGCACATGCTGCTCTGTCCCTGGGCATCGCCCCTGGGCTGGGGCACAGCCCCCGCGGGCAGAGCCCAGAGGGACCGCCGCCTCCCCAGGACAGACCAGCATGGGGCCCTGCGGCCACGCTGGTGCTGCTGTCGGGGCCGGCACCCCGCCTGTGGCCCCCTCCAGCCGGGGTGGTACGGAGCACTCGCTGCCCCTTCCAGCTGGGCCCCACCTCCAGGCCGGTCCCTCGCCTGCCCACGGTGGGCTTTTCATAGCGCCCGGCTGGACGCAGACCCCCTGCGCCCAGGGAGGCTTTGCCCAGCTCCCCCCGACCACGACAGGCTCACCCCACACTTGCTGCTCGCAGCCTCTCAGGCCAGCCTGGCCACATCGCCTTGCTAACCAGGAAAAAACCATGCCCTTTTGATCCAGTTGGCTCGCGCCAGCTTCGGCTGTCCCCGTGGCTGTGCGCACGGGAGCGGGCAGTCGCGCTGCACCAGCAGTGTGCCGCTCCTGGGGAAGCGACCACCCCTCTCCCCATCCTCTCTTTGGCTCTGCAAAGCGGTGCCTCCTTCTGCCAGTCTGCGTGACGGCTTGTGCCTGGCTGCACCAGGAGCTCCACATGCGAGAAACTTCACCGATCCACTCGGTGTTCTCGACTGCCACCCCACCAGGACAGCAACTCCATCCCAAGCTGCAGCGCTCCCACGCCGCTGGCCTCTCCTGGCCAGGCCAGGAGCCCTGCCAGCTCTGCCACCTCTCCGGGTCACCAGGCACGCTTGGAGGTGCAGTACTCAAGGCCGACACTGTTTGGCTCACCTGTGCGCCTTTCTGGTCAGTCCAGAGCATGAGCAACCGACTCACGATGCCTCCCTGGCAGCGGCGGGCACCGTGAGTCCCACTGAGACCTGCAGCTTGGGCTTACCCCCTGCCCTCTCCCCTGCGCTGCCTCTGTGGCTCTCAATTAGAACAGCCGTGGAGACGTGCCACAGGCATCCCAGGAAGGCAGCCAGAGGAGTTCTGCCCTTCTGAACCAAAACGCCAAGTGCCCAGCCACGCTAACGCATGATATGAATACAAGTGGATTGCAGCAAGATCTTCCTTCTCCCTGGTAAGCCATTAACCTTTGAGATGACAGCCCTGCAAACTAAATGACTGAACGATTCCCAGGGTCAGCGCGAATCTACATTTTCAAAACCTGACATCAACAAGTAAAAGTTGTGACTGAATCCCGGTCTCTCCAAAAGAAAGATTAAACGCCTGTGACACATCATCTGCAATCAGAGCGCTCCATTTCCCAAAGTATCCGTCACAGATTGATAACATCCACGCAAAAAGTTAAGTGCAATTATGTCTGTCACTGTAAAACACACTTCAGCAGCACTGACTGACATCTTGCTTGCAGCTGACAAATTGTGAGAGGGCTGTTTGAATGACGGTGGTAGAGACTCCTGCAGCACCTTGGGAAGGGATGTGAAACGCGCTCCCGAACCACTGAAGCCACATGGGCTCACAAAGCACCGCGGCTGTGACGGGAGCCATTGTGTAGGCAGCCGCAAGGCAAAATGGCTCGACGTCGGCTTTGGGTGCATTCACAGAAGTCGGGGACTTGCTCCCAAAAGGCTGGAACCAGACTCACGGAGAGGAGAGCATCACACACAAGTCCTGCTCTAGCCTACTCCAACAGAGCTTGAGGCACGGAGGGGCTGAGCCCCAGGACACTGCTCAAATGGCTGCGACATGCACTTTTCTCCAAGTCCCCAGCCCGTGCACCGGCAGTCGCCGATCCACAGGCTGGGAGAAGCAAAAGCGTGCAAAGGGCCAGGTGAGTTACTTGTTACTAGCACCTCTTTTAGGGAAGGATTACCTTCTTGTTCCCCAAAGCGATGTCACCATGCACCACGCAGGCCTTGAACACAGAGCAGAGGTACTGAGGAAGTTACATTAAACTCCCACTAGTGACTCAAGTCAACAAAAGCAGTTCTTTAGTAGCAGCCTTCTAGGATGGGAAACTGCAAGTGCATTTCTCCAGGCTGCCATTAGTGCCAAGAAGCTGTCGCAGAATTTGGAGAGAAAAGACAGTAAAGCAGCTTGATGCCTCACACAACGGCACAGTTGTGCTCCACAGCACAGCATGCCATCCTCACTGGGATGGCGAGGGCTGCCGTTAGAGACCATTAAGCCAGATGCCTGCAGTAGGAAACACCAAGGAGAAGAAATGGCTGAAAAATAACATATGCAGTCCAGCACGAATATCAAACAAAGCCTCCCCTTGTGCAGTTCTGACGGCGAGCTGTAACCCCGCAACACAAGCGGCGGAAGGAGCACTGCTGACGTGCAGCAAGCTGTGGAGGTCAAACCTCTGACACGTGACAAAACTCTGATGTGCCTCTATCCACTGCCGTCAGTGACTTACATCATGGATCAGAGGAGGAAACATGGCTGGTACAGAAATAAACATCTCCCACAGAAAAAAGTCCTTCCATTTGGGAAGGTTTTGCTCTGCAGAAGCTCACTGGTGTGTTTTACTGGTTTAGTTTATATCCAGTGTTAGCAGTTGTTCTGAAGCACCCAAGCATACCCTCTTGATTTAATATTATTTTATAATGCTATACAGCAACTGAAGAGAACAGCTTAAATATCTGCCCAGCCTAATGGCAGAATCTCCACAGTGCTCTCTGTTTGGCGCTGCTCACCGATTTTCTCTTAGCACTCACGGCAGCATCAGAATAACTTAATGTTGTTCCTGTCAGGGTATATCCACATGGAATAAACCAGCAAACTGGTTACCAGTGTAATCTCATCTCTCTCTGGTGACGTAAAAATAAGAGGTTACTTGTGACTACATCTTCACAAACATTAAGTGTTGAGTAACTTATCACATGGCTGATAGAGTATTAGAAAAGGCTTTCAAGCAGTATGTGTTCCCCATAATAATGAAATATTTGCAGGATGCACCTTTATATACATTTCTATTTCTTAAAAAATATATTGGATAATAAATAATCAGAGTAAAAAAAACAGACATGAAAGATGCTTTGAATGATCAGGCTGGTGGTGTAAAAGTTACCTGTAAATCACGCACAGGGCACGAGAGTGGAGCTGGCTACAGACAGGTGGTTTTTACTAGGAGGCATTAATGTAACATTCAATTATTCCACTGCATACTGGCTGTTTTAACTCAGCCAAATTAGAATACATTTTATATTGACTATTTTGACATTTGCTTTATTTGGCAAGTAAAACAAAACTGATCCAATTTCCTTGCAGCCATTGTAAACCATAAACTGTACAACAAGAGGTTATAAAATATATAAGCCTTGTAAACACTTCTTTTCAGACTGTCGCTGATGCTCTGAGCTCTAATTTTGGCCCTGTTCCCAATAGCTCTGACGCTGCTCTGCAGCCTTCCCTCCTCGGCCATAAAGTGACCCTTCCACACTTAGTGATTAAGGACCACCATTGACATTCTCTTGCTATGATAATTTTTTCTCTTTATTGTGGAAATCTGCCCAGGCAGGAATTTCTTGCAGACAGAAAATGAAGATCTGTGCTCTAAAATCAAGACATCTTTTTCTCTGATCTCACATGGCCTGTGCTAGCATGTAGCTTGTGTCCAGCAGCGCTTCAAAACAACATATCAGCTCCCAGTGGGACAGGCTGAAATCTCCGGAAGGCTGCTAGCTTTTCATGCCTTTTGCCTCCATCTCTGTTTGAGAAGCAAGACGGCATCTCTGCCTGCAGCATACCTGACAGTACAGGACAGCAAGCAGTGTGCTAAGGCACGGCAGGCGACTGAGCAAAACTCTCAGTGAAAGAAATGCCCAAAGGCTTTGGAGAGTTCAAAGAGCCACCGCCAAGACAGTAGATTTAAGTCTGGGTCACGGGTGAAGGCTCACATGTGCACACCTACCTTAAAAGGATACCCAACAGCTTTTTTGGGAACAGTTTACAGCAGTTTAAAAGCATCACTCTCTGAAATGACCCGTACATCAAGACTCTGAAGGACATGAGTATTTTCCACCCATACGATATAATGACCTTTGCATACAAACTGATCCCCCGGAACTCCCCTCCGGTGCCTCCTTCGAAATTCTAACTCTCAACAGTTATTGTGATACTGTAAATGTATCTGCAGTATACCAAATGCCTAGGGCAAAATACATGTTTGCTTAATTAAGCAAAAGCCCAAAGGGACCCACAGAGACCATGCTGTCCCCTGGGAATAGCCTGGCCTGGAGCTGAGTCGATGAGCCTCATCAGTAGGAGCCCATCACACACTGTGTGCTGTGCTTTCATGGTAAATGCCAGGAGCATAAAGCACACTATTTAACCTCTGTCTTGGTTAGTTTGTTGCTTAACAACACTCTGTTTTGTCCAGAGAAATCCAGCAAGTAAGCTGTCAATACAGGACTACTATTATATGCAAGTATAGACAAGTGCATACATTTATACACACACACAAATATTGTCTATAACCCAGGGAAAACAACCTGGACAGACACTATGCCAGCATCTGCCCAGAAGTGCTGCTCCCATCAGTGGCTGCAGGATGAGCAGTCTGCTCTGCATGCTCAATGTCAGCTGCAAGACTGGAGCAGGAGTTGGGTCCAAAAAAAAGAAAAAAACAGGGCCAGTACCCTCAAACCATGAGTGGAGCGATCCTGGAGAACGAGCAAAACTTGTATCCCTATGCATTAAAATCTGTATGAACACTTCTCCCTCCCCTTGGTCAAGGAGCGAAACCAGCTTGGCTACAGTTCTGGCCCGCCCTCCAGGGGTGACCCATGCGTACTTGGTGGAAACTACATCATCCCGCACAGTTTAAAGCGAAGAAAAGGTGTAGTTTGCTGTTTCCCTTCTTCTGCAGCCTTTTTATTTCCTCTGACTTCTTCACCCGTATGTCTTTATACAACAACAGCCAAAGGAACTGCCAGTAGGCAAATGCTTGAAGGAACGACACAATCCCTCATTGTCAGATCATGCCACAATCAGTCACACTGACGCGGTACCCTGGTCTTGATTCCAGCAAAAGGGGCCAGAAAGCAGAAAACGTACCTCGGCAGGTTGGGAGCTGGTGTCGAAGATGGTACTTGGGAAGGAGGAGTCGCAGGCTGTGAAGATTCATGGTTCCGTGGAACTCTGCCCATCCGGTACCAAATGCCCATGTTGTTCAGCTCCCTGGGTAATCAACACGGAAGACATTAATGCTACAAGCAAATGCCGCTCGTGCACCGATATCAAGCACTGATACGTTTCACAAACACCTTGGTTAGTGAGAACCAGTCTAACTGGAAAAAAAAAGGGGGGGGTCAGTTAATTCCAACATCAAACTCAGTAACGCTTGTACTTCTGTAGACTTTTCTAATGCCAAGTTTTGGTTCTTACAAACTACTACCTAGTAATTATAGGAAAACAGGGCGCTTAGCCTTGGTACAATTGAATTTATGACAACAGCTTCTGGAGCGAGAAGTACTTACCCTATGAACGTGTACTGAGGAGGGGCTTGTTTAGATCTACCCAAGATTCGGATATCACAGATCGCTGCCTCTGTAGAATCTCGAGGGATGAATTTAATGCACAGCCTCTTCTTTCTGAAAGCTATTTCTTCTGCAAAAGCAACCCAGGACACAGGGTGGGTTTTATGCAAAATTAGGGTATAAATGTTATTTATTGTCTCTCCAGATATTAGGCAGATAATTATGGCAGGAACTGGAGCCAAAGAACAGATATATGTCAGCAAACCAGACAGTGCAGTGCCATTCAGCAACTGGAGAAATTTTCTATCAGGAGCTCTCTGTACACTGCGTGAGATTTGTTATTAGGCACTGTGATAAACCAATACTCCCTACTACCCTCTGCAGAAAAGATAAGACATCATGTATGCCACGGAGTACTGCACCACAGAACACAAACGGCAGGTGATTCTTCCACTTCCACATACTTCTCACATTCGCTTCCTCTTTCCAAGGTAATGTTTGCCTTTCCGGCCTGGATAGTCAGATCTAAATATGCCTCCCACAAGCATCGCCTCTAGGAACATACTTGGAAGCTGCTGACACAACTGGTCAGTTTATTCTGCTAAGTGCTTCCAAACCACCAACCAAACCAAGAGGAGGAGCAGGCAGGAAAACAGACTGCCATGCAGAGAGGCTAAAAGTAAAAGCTGTCTGCCCAAATCTCACGCACCCTAACTGTTAATGACCTCTCCTCACTCAGGCAGCAAGCACCAAAATGATACTCCCACTGTGTTTGCCCTGGTACCTTTGTAGGGACAGACCAGATTTGCAAAGCAGGAATTGCCAGGACCTCCTTCGGGGCAACCGTGTTGCACTGACCTGTGTTCAGAGGGTGGATGAATCTGCTGGGTGGCCCTTTCCTGCTATGCATCACAGAGCAATTTCACTTGTTTCCATGTTATCCATCAAGAAAGACTCAAGCCCATCAGAGTTAAGGCTTATCTGTACAATGAATTCACGTATTTGCGTGCTGTCCGTCTGCATGCAGACACAATCCGCGTCCAGCTATGGGTCAGTCGCATGACAACGGGTGGTACTGGCACACAGGTACAGATTTGCGGTGCTTGGAAACCATTGCTCTACCTCACCCTAAAGAGTGCGCAAGAGTCTCAATATGAGCGAGGTGGTTTCTATTTGTGAATGCAGGCACTTGAAAGACATGACAGGTCTATTGATAAACTGAAAATCTAAAGTGCAGACACTGAATGAAAATCTGGAACCAACCAACAACTACAAACAAGTGCCTGCAAAATAAAAACCCTTCAGTTTAATATGAATAAATATCCTCCAGCTTAAAAATACGCTCTCACTTCAACAGATGGCAAGCAGCCCTGTCTCTATAGGCTCCTCCTGTTTTGTAATCCGCACCTTGGAGAAAGCAATCCATCCCAGCCTCTGAAATTTGCTGTCGCACCAGCACCAATAAATGCACAGACAGCGCGAGGTGTGTCACAGTACAGCATCTGTGCATGCAGCTTCGCAGTTACAGTGCTGCTTTTTAAGAGACGTTAAATACCTGTAACCCTGAAGTCTAGTCTTCTGCTTTGGAAAACTAGAGCTTTTGTTTGAAGTGCCTAAAACTGATTCTAGGAGCCAAGGGTTTAAGGCTTCCACATCTGAAAATTTTCTCAGAACCTAGCAAGGAGTACTACGTTTAATATATTTACTACAAGTCAGCTGTCACTTCGAGAAGAGCACAGAAAGACATATAACCACAAATTTAACCGTGAACAAAATCAGTGCCTCTTATTTGACTTTCACAGTGAGTACAAAGCTGACTATTTGCAGTTGTCTTTGGTCTCTTTCACACTTGGCTAGAGTCTGCAGTCTGCAGCAAACTTGGGTTAGGAGCTGGATTCATTAATTACACATGCTTAACCAGAGTTAATTTTAAGTAAACATATTATAAACAGTCAATCGAAATGTGTTCATTCATGCTAATGGAGGCAGGGATATGCACCACTTCATTAATACAGACAGTGCTTCTGCTTTAAGGACTGTATGGGTTGCAATCCAAAACATTTTAAATTAATTAAGAAGTCCCTTTCCACCAGGACTTTCACAAAAATTACAGCAGCACATGGTAAGTGTCCAGCACTCCCAAGGGCAAGCAGGATAAGCCAACGACTCTCCCCCGTGCCACATGTGCCCAGGAATTCTCCAGGGAAAGGGGGTGACCCAGGGGAATGGGAAATGGGCTGCAGAGCCTTTCACTTCTAGGTCACGGGTTCAAATCAGAACCAGGTTGGCAGTGACTGAAAAACCATCCTCATCTGCTGCAGACCCGGATGAATTATTCCCTGCAAAGCAGGCTCATATAACTCTTCTCTACTCATAACTAGGCTGGATTTCATTACTGACGAGCACTGGTACCAGCCCTGCTCCTGAGCCGTAGCTGCATGCTCAGCACCAGCCCATGGTGTCCTGCAGCCCCTCCGCACTCAGCTCCCACGGGGCTTGTCGCCACCCTCCGCACTGCAGGCCCAAAGCACTTGATGCCTGCTGCAGAGCAGAGTGTTGCAGCCAGACGTGGCTCCAGCTGCCGCTGCCATGAGTCTCGGGGGATCCGAATACACTGTTTGCGAACTGCTGGCTTAAACGTTGGAGCAAAGCCATTTCTGCTTTGCAGAAATGAGGATGCTCTTTTCCCTGGACATTCCACTTGTACCTTCTCTCAGCAAGTGCAAACATACCCCACCATCCTCAGCACTACCTGCCAGCACACGGGCCTTCGTTTGTTCACGGAGGGAGGCGTAAAGCCCGTGTGCATGAACCCACCACCACAAGCACATGCCCTTCCTTTCGGTATCCATCTGTGAGCATCCCTCAGCACAGCAGCTCTGCTCCCGCTAGGCCTAGTCCAGCCTTGCAAAATGAAAGAATAACTATTCTTTCCTGCCCCAGAGCTGTGCTGCTCTAGCAGGCGAGCTGGTGACAATCAGGCAGCGGTATTAAAAAGCCTGAAGAGTACAGGAAAACCGAAGGCTGTTTCATAGACTGGATGTTAGATTGGGTATTAGGAAAAATGCCTTTACTGCAAGAGTGGTCAGGCACTGGAACAGGCTGCCCAGAGAGGTGGTGGAGTCACCATCCCTGGGGGGGTTCAAAAAATGTGTAGACGTGGCACTTGGGGACATGGTTTAGGGGACATGGTGGTGTTGGGTTGGCAGTTGGACTTGATGATCCTAGAGGTCTTTTCCAACCCTAATGATTCTATGATTCATTGCAGTCCAGAGCTGCCCCCAAACACGCACGTGTAAGCCAGCCAGCAGCAGTGCGAAGAGCGTCCCTCTGCCTGGGACACAGCCCTCCACCACCCGAGCACACAAGCGCCGGTGGAGCGGCCACTCCCAAGGCACGGGACTGAAGAACAGACGGCAACTTACGTGTATCGATGGTCTCCTGGATGGGGATGAAGCCCACAGGTAAAGTGTCCTTGATATCAATAAGCTTCATATCAACCAAGACGTTGCCTAAATGACTCTTTGGAGAGAGAAAAGAAACAGTTGACTATGACAATGTCACCAAATTCAAACCCAGCTTTTCTCAGCTGCTGAACCCCAAGACGCCTTGTCATTGTATCTGACCACCAACTTTAAAAATGGTAAGGAGGTACCAAGCCAACACTGGCAACTGTCCCCTCTGCAGGAACTACAAGATGATTGACTAGGAGATACCGGACAACTTTCAGCATTTACAGATTCTTACACCGCATCCACTGCTGTACTTCTGGATCTTTGGAAGCACAGCCAAACTCCTCCCTTTGGAAACACGGCATTTCAAAGTATTACCTCCACCAACTCATCCACTAAGCAGGTCACTTTAGTTCTCACGCGCTCTACAGTAGCAACATGACATTTCCATGACAGTAACAGCAGAAAGCATTAAGGGAAGATGGTTCATGCAGACACAGCCAAAGTTATTACATGCATTAGCTAATTAGTACTGAATAGACAAGGTTCTAGCTCCAAATGCAGGCGCACTCCAGAATAACAGGCCATTTGGAACGAAGAACTTCATTTGGAGTCCATATGAATTCTGAACTGATGCCTCAGCCTATTAATCAAGGCTTGAAGAGCTCAAAACACAATTCAGAATGACAGCCTCCACAATTGTTTAGAGACCAGATTTTCTTTGCAGTTCTCGTTAAAGCCAGCATTGCTGCCAATAACTTGGATTCACGCATGGAAGAAAAACACGCTTTAGTTACTGCACAGCCTTTGTAAACATAAACGCAATACAGAACAATTAAAATTTCATCCTAAGCCATCAAACCATGTCAGTGTGTTTTACTCTTACTGGTTGCTAAGTACCTCCTTTAGTTTTTATCTGGCAGAGTATTTCAGTCAGACCTGTACTCTCTGATTATTATGCTGAACTATTTTAAAACATATTGAAATTTGTAGCCTCTGAAATAAGGGGACATCAGGTGTGAGTTTATTTTTTGGAGGTTTTGCATTTCATGGTCAACTCCTCACCAGGGGGGCCACCACGCCTGCAGCCCTGTCCCACCGCACACAAGCGTGGCACGCGTCCTTTGCTCTCGCAAAGTGGCCGAGGCCGGGCTGCCCCACACGGCTCCGTCCCCTCTTTGGCCAGGGCATCTCAGAGCGAGCAATGCTGGGTACTGCGAAGCCTGAATGTATCAGTTAACGTGGTCCTGGCACAGCAAATGGTAGATGAATTGGTCGCTGCTGATTCATCTTTCATGGTTTTTTTATCCAAACTGTCTGGCTGTGTTACATCAGTGTGCAACTTCCAGCTGAACCAATGATCATTCCTCCATCAACAGCAGACAGGTAGGAGAGATGCCTCTGCTAAGTTCGTTAGTTGCTGAAACACTGGGAGTCAGCACTGATGCTCTGCCATATACACGGGAGAAAAGGGCACGAGATTTGTAAGATGCACCATTCGGGACCTCCTTCACCACGACACTCGAATACGAGCAACGTCCTCATAATCTGTCAAATACTGTAAGCTGTTGAGCACGATGATTCTGATAAAGAGACACTACAGACTGTCTCCGTGATAAACCAGGTATCTGAGGTGCTTTAACTCTGCTAACTACAACATGTTCTTCAGGACAAATAGTTCCCAGTGTTTTGTTAAAAAAAAAAAAAAAACCCTGAGCGGTAAAACTTCCAACCCAAAGTGCAGCAACACATCAACATCCAGGCGAGAGGAGCCTCTCCCTCCCAGATGACAGCTCTAGGTCACTGCTACCAGGGAGGACTGAAGCCTTTTAACCTTCAGAGGTCCCCAGCTGAGCAGCACATCATACCCTGTGTGGCTGGAGAGGGGAGGGAAAGCTCTTGCTGGGCAAAGCGGGGACAAGGGCGCTGCTCCCTGCACAAGGGGAGAAGGCTGTTCCCGCACCAGTCCAGTCCCCTCCTCCTCCCAGCCTTCCCACAGCCGGGGGACCAGGAGTGCTGATCAGCTCTGTGTGCTTCCCAGGGGCTGCCAGACGGGTGCCAGCATCTATCGGTCTGGTCTGAGCCTCACAAAAGGCCCCCTCGCACAGGTGAAGCCCTGGCCTCGAGCCGCACGAGCACGTGTTCTGTCTAGCACAGGCAGAGGGGTGTCCTGGGGAGGGAGCCCGCTCAGCCGGCCGGAGGAGGCTGACCAGCCTTGGGAAATCCACCCTCTGAGAAGAGAGGGCACTCCTGCCGTCCATCGGGTATGGCCGCGGTGAGCCACAGGAGCGCCGGCCCCACGCCAGCGCCCGAACACGGGCAGCGCTGCCTGCAGGCTGCTGCCCAGCAGCTCTGCCAGAAGCGCCCGCGGGTCTGACATGCCGCTGACGCAGGGCTCGAGACGGCCTGCGCCCGGGATGCAGCGACTCCAGCCACACCTCGCACACCAGGCTGCTGTGCAGCTGGGACCGGCAGTCCCCCCCCAGCTCCCTGTAATTCACTCCTCATCAATATGAGGAACGTATTCCCAAACTGTGCCGAGCAGAGGACTCATGCCAAAAGCCCAACAGGCACCGACTGAGGGTATTTACACTGTCTCTGGCAGCCAGCAGTTGCTACTATCCTGTAATTATTTCTGACAAGCTTGCATTTAAGGAAGCCACAGATAAACTTAAATCATCACAAATCTTTCTGTTTAATACCCTCCCTACCTGTTCTGGGGCTGTTATTCCTGCTACTGCAGGTACCCCAGGATGAAAAGCACAATTATTGTCCACCCACCCCAGGAAGCGATATTTCCCGTAGCTCTGGAGCTTTATTTTAATCTAGAGGCAGGCAGGGAAGCGGATAGAATAAAGGTCAAACGTTGGAAATTGGCAGCCCCCGGCTTTCCTGTCAGGACCCGTGATCAGCCTCTGAAGTCGCAGTTGCTTTTCTGTTCCTGTCGTTGGTAAAAGCACAAGTACAAAATGGTATCCCCATACCCTAACAACTGAGTCACTGTGAATATCCAAAACACAACGAAAAGCAGGATTACCCACTAGATGGAGTGCATTCATTGTAGAATTAAATAGTTCCTCCAGAAAAGAGGAAGTTTTCATATTAGCCTCAACCAAGAACACAGTAGAAGGCATCAGGCTCTCACTGCACATGGTCTCCTTTCCTCCACAGAAGATGTGGGCAGACAACTGCCACTAATCATAAATTAACTTATGCTTAATAGCCATACTAGAAGATTGCAAGAATATGGTAGCATATGCACAATATGGGCAAATTTTCAAGTATCTGCACCAAAAACAACAAAGAAAGAAAAGCTAATCCTGCAAGAAAATATCTGTGATGTCCCTGGATTCAGAAACTACCATTTCTTTCATCACCACTACTGGCAGCATTTGCTTCTCTAGGTAATTAGAGTTAGAAATTCATCAGGATCATGAGCATGCGGTGCCCATTGCTACAGCAGGAAATGCTAGCATGAGGGCATTGCTGAAATGCAAGCATTCCCTTTTCTGCTGCTTTTATTCCAGATTTTGCCAGCACTTTCTTTCCACGAAGAACATAGACAAAATGCAAATATCTAGCCAGTGCAGCTTGCCTCCTGACTCACCCAAACTCAGTGAAATGCTTGCCTGAATTATAATTGGCTCCATAAAATGAATCATCTTATGGGTAAGAGCACACCAGGCACAGATGCAAATCATGCAGACACTCAGCAAACAGACTTACATTTTCTTTTGAAAATGATCTCGTGAAGCACAGGTATCGTGTGACCTTGGATTTAAATAAGCCATCTTTCCAGAGGTCAGCATCCAAGCCATCTGCTGTTTGTGCAACCTGGAAAGAAGGAGGGAGAGAGCAGACATGTGAGCCAAGATAAACTTAATGTATGTGCAGTACTTCTTCCTCAGACCTCTTCTAATTAACGGTAGCCCGAACTCTCACAGCATCTCATTAGTTTCTTCATGAGGTGCAGTGCAAAGAACTTCCAAGAGGAGGTATAAAAAGAAGTTCTAAAAACACTGTCTCTCGGGAGTCCGTTGATTAAAGACGCTCTGACAAAGGCTATTCTAATGAGGAAAGAGCAACTTTGGTTACAGTCTCCAAACAACAGTTTGGAAAAGTCAGCATATTGAGGCTCTCATTACCACCCTACATGCAAGGGTGCACTGGGGCAAGCTGTGAGGAGGGGTCAGTGCAGACAAAGCACAGAAACTGCCCAATCTCAGTATTATTTTCACAGAAAAGCCATCGAGGAGTTCTGGCTCCCAGGCCAAAAAGCTGCTTCCAGCAGCTGGGGAAAGCCCTGCTCGCTTTAGCAGCAGTGTCGTGTGCGAGGATGCACCCTGTAACCATCCCTCTCCAAGGCAACCCTGCGTCCAGTCGAATCAGTGGCACACACTGCACGGAGGGCAAAGGAAAAAGACCCCGGGCCCTCCACCAAAGAGACAGAGGCACGTGCAGGAAGAGAAAGGCAGGAGATCTCACCTTCGAGCTGATTTAAGGGGTGGGCATGAGGCAGCACCACACCAGGGAAAGGCTCTGCTCTGTTAGCAGCTGGGCTCTTGTCCTGCCCAGTGCCAGCTGGTAAGAGCCCCTGCCCCAAAAGGTCTTGTTGTTGAATAAGAGAGGAGACAAGAAGGCAAACACAAGGAGAAGGGTAGCAGAAATAAGATCACCCCACCAGACTAACGCCCAGCTGATGGCTCCCAACAGAAGACTCCAGCATGGTCTGAAGGTACACAGAAGCACAGCTGAACTTCTGCCTAATGCCTCTCAGATGGGGCAAACCACTCCGCTGCAGCTCTTCCGAGTCTAATCTTATTGAACCGAGTAAGACCTTGGCCCCAGAGCAGCCTGATAACAAAGAGCTGACATTCGTTGTTACTGTTTGCACCCATGTTCTGTTGAGCAGAAACTGCGCAGGGCGCAGGACGCAAGAGGTGTGTGCTGACAAGACCCTCCAATTATCCAGAGTGCGGGAGAGAAAAGCGTGTTTATTGTCTGATCAGCAAAGGGAGCAAAGTGCATTGGCTGCTCTTCGCATTTTGGCAACTGCTGTTCACAAGCCCCTGCTCAGCTCAAGCCCTTGTACGACACGCACAGTTTTTGCGGTCAGGCTTCTGCAAAGAAACATGCATCATTTTTAAATAGTAAAATTTTAAAACAGGATTTTGATGGGATTTTTTTGTTTCCTTATTATTCCTTGAATTCAACTCTTCCCTAAAGTGCCTGTTTAGGAATATATAAAACGTGCGTGCTTCTCCCTCCCCTATGGGTAAGTCCTGGTGAAAAGATATTCAGACTGCTTAGAAAAGCTGTTGGTGTGTAGGGAGGCTTAGCTTGAACTCCAGCCCTTGTTAGAAACAGTTTGAGGGACTGCAACCAGATTTAATCACTTTGTAATTAACATGGTTCGAGTTCGATGTTTCAGTTTTTCTTGTGTTAGCCAGTTTTGTTTTCTTTGTTCCCACATTAAAGATTTTCAAAACTCAACAGGCAGCAATAAACCCAGTCTGCAACCGTAACATCGGTGCTATACAAGTTACTGTCAAATGCACTTTTTAACTAAGTTCTCTAAGCTTTAGGAACTTTACATTACTTACAACAATACTACATAATTTTTGAGGAGGAAGTACATCACCTCGGTTGATATCGCCTCCTCTACAACTCGCTGCCCAGGGCACAGCTGGAGCACAGCTGGCCCAGACATACGAAGGGCTCCTGTGCTGGCAGGCCGGCACTGCCCCTGCTCTGGAGGAAGGGAAGCCTGGCACTGTTATACTCTGACTTAATGATGAAAAAACCCCAAAACTCCAACCTGCGCCACCCACCCTTTTAAGGAACAACCCTGCCGTTCCAACCCATCAAATATCTAGTAGAAAGACTCAAGCTGGTTCTGCGGGGAGGCAGGCTGCGAGGCACCCAACCCACCCCCAGGGAAGCACAGCAGCCCAGGCTGGCTCCACACTCCCCTTCCCACTCCTGCCCCTGCCCAACGGCCGGCCAGGGCAGCGCAGGAGCCGAGCACCGCCGGCAGCTGACGGCGGGACCTGGGTCCTTGGCTCCGGGGAGCCAGCAGTGCCAGGCCTGGCCCGCAGCGCTGCCCCTTGGCAACGGGGTCCCCGCTGAGCCCCTCGAGCTCCCCCGGCAGCACCAGGCAGGCTGCACTGGGCCACCTGCGGAGCCTCGCAGGAGGATGTGAGCAGCGGAGCAAAAAGCAGCCGGGGGTGAGAGCTTGCCAGCACCGGGGCCCCGTGGGAACACCAGCAAAACCATTCCTGCTCCTGCCAAAGTGCGACATTCGCAGGCGACATCCCCAGCACTTAATCCTGAGCACTCTGCCTCTGCATCATCCCGCTGACGACTTTTCCAAGACCAGAGAATGTGAGCATGCATTAACTTGTCAGAAAACTCATGGGGAAAGAAAACAGTACGATATAAACAGGAAACTTCTTACATCATCTGCAGGTCTCCTGCAGGCAAGGAGGATCCCCACCACCTCCTGAAGCAGAGCTGTGCCTGAGCAGCACGGCTTCACGATGGCAGCGTGCCCTCGGTGGAGCAACATGGGAAGGGAGACGACCTGGAGAGTCTGAGGCAGGCCCGTCCAGCGGGGCGGGCGCTGTGCAGCCCCAGCTCACCAAGTCCTCCGCTCAGCTGAGAGGCGAGGAACATGCGGGACGGAGGACACGGCACCCGGCGCTGCGCACCCACTGCCTCAGCCACAAGGAACGTCCTTCTCCTCATGGAGCTGGGGGAAGACACTCCTCGAGCACGTGCTACAAACAAATGGACCTGATGAAGCGACACCCAGCAAGGAAGGTGTCCCCCAGCCACCCCTCCGAGCGCGGGGTGATCTGCCTGCCGCCCGGCAGTCAGTACGGGGTTACTGCTCCCACGGGACAGGCCTTTGGCAAAAGGGCCCACTAACCCGCCTGCCCCACAGCGTGGGTCTGCCCCACCAGCGGTGCGCAGGGCCACCCCTGCTCCAGCAGCACGCTCGGGCTCTCGCCCCAGAGCAAACCCCACCGTGGAGCTGGCGTTCAGCCTGCAGCAAGAAACGCAGCTGCACGGGAACCACACCTCTCTCCTACCCCAGGCTCCCTGCCTCCCACCTCTCCGCCCTTTCCTCCCCACCCATACGCTCAGTCTTGCCAGTTTGGGCAGATTTTCAGGAATCTAAGTTCAGACACACACTGTACATTTTGGCAAAATCAAGTCTTTGGTGCTTCAGCTGTTAAAAGACCTGGCTAGTCATTACAAGCGTCAGTAGCTGTTTTCTAAGCAGACACAAAGGCAATGGAGATTTCTGAGTAATGTTTTAACAAAAAGGGAGAAAAGATCTCTGACCCATTCGTCGAGATTCCCCCAGGTCTGGTATCCTGGGCTCCACCACACCAGCACCTCCAGCCGGGCGGTACGCCGAACCCCAGGGCTCCACGTGAACCTGGGAAATGGATGGGGACATCCCCCAGGCATTTAGCTTACAACCGGGCTGGAAGCACCCGTGCCTTTGCTTGTTTGTTTTAAAGAGGGGCAAAGGGAAAAGGGAAGAAAAAGAACATGGCAATGGTTGTTTATTGGAGAAAGAACATGAATGAAAGGGAAACTCGGTAAAGCCTATAAATAACACAGCTGTCTCGGAAAGAGAGAACTGGGTACCTCACCATCACAAAACTATGCGTGAAACTACACGATATCAAATTCATCACTAATAAGAAGTACTTTCTCAGGCAACTCTGAATCCACCTGCAGAACTGAATGCTGCAGATGCCGTAGCAAAAGGCAAACCGATCAGATCCCTAAGGGACTACAACAACATCCCAAAATAAACTGGTATTAACACTTCCCAAAAGATGAGAGTGGTTCTCCTTTTCAGGGTACAGTTTGAACCTCTAACTGTCAGGGCTTTAGAGAGTACACTCCTAGGATGGAGCTGCCACAGCTGCCTTCATCAAGGCTTTACACCCTGAAGCAACAATCAACTGTGGTGTCTCATTAGGGAAATTGCATATCTGGAGAAACACAGAGCCTGAGACCGCCCGAGCCGCACGTTGCCCACGTCTCAGAACACGACTTTCTCCACTGCACTGAGAAGTGCACTTCTGCATACTCAGCTCCGTGCCTTCAGATAGGACACCCTGGGTTCCAGAGAGGTCGTGGGGAAGTGGCAACCCCGCATACCACACACTGCTCCAAATCCCTGACTCACGTGGAAAAGCCACCTTCCCAGACATGCAGGCAAGAAAAGCACAGCCCTGCGTGCCACCGTCCCGCGGGTTTGGGCACCCAGAGTGGCCCCGTCAGGTACAGCAGGTACCGTATGGTGGAAAGGACACCAACTGTGGCTCACAGCATCTAGGCGCAGAGCTGGACTGCTGATTTGCCACACACGGGGCTGAAGGAGTAGGCGTGTGGAAGCCAGGCTTAGGGTAAGACAACTGCAGACAGCAGGCACTTCCCCACGGCCTGCAGCAGGGACAGCTGGCCCCAGGGTCAGAGAAGAGCTCCTTGTAAACAGAGAGGAAGGCAGAAGAACCAGAGGAAAGGCAGCCTCCTCTGTGCCCCTAGGAGAGAGCGACCCACATTCACAAGCATTATTACAACACCACCGTAATTGGATTAAGCCACAGGAAGACTCTTTTATCTTGTTTAGTTTAAACTGCGTTAGTGCTGAAGCTCCCTATTAAACCACAGACAGGCTATCTGGGGTGAGTGCTCTCTCTGCCCAGCCATTTAGGCAGAATGCAATTCTGTTATCACAACTCTCACATTGTCCCGTGCTCCTTTATCAGGGCAAGCAGCTAATTACACAGCCTGGCTCACTCAGGTAATCAGCACTCAGAAAAATGCAGTAAATGCAAAAACCTTCCAGGTCTTTAAGGAGCCTTTTCACAATTCCCTCCCTCGTGCCCTTACTTCAGCCTGATCCATCTTCTTCCTCCTCACACTGAACAGGGTATGCAATGATCCGGAGCTGAAAAGGTGTGAGGAAAGCCTCAAGTCAACTGGTTTCCACTCCTGACCACGCAAGCTATGCAACTCTGGAAACCCAAGGTGTGCTGTAGCATAGTGGGAGCAGGATACATAGAAAGGTGAGCAGATGGACCTCAGGCCAAATTTTTCCGTATAGAGCTCTGCAAGTCAGTATTTTATGATAGCTCAGTGTTACAGACACTAAACTATGGGGAGAAAAATCATGCTGTTGGTTACAGAGCAACTACTCCAAAGAACAAGCAACTGTTAAAAAGTGACCTCCCTTTATCCATTCACATATTCTTCTCTGCTGTATTCAGCTGCCTCTTCCTGCTGCCCAGCCTCCTACCAAAGCTTAGTTTAGAGGTTTGCATTCTGTCCATCTAAATCGTCCTTGCAATTTCAGCTGGATGTGAAACTCTTTGCTTCCCATTCTGGAGCTTCTCATCATCATTGTGGAGTGCTGCTATGTGGGATTAAACAGCTGATGCGGGATCCATTTATTCAGAGATATAATTTGTGCAATACTTAGGACTCCTTCAGGATGAATGTTACTAGGATTATTAAATTTGCATGCCACAGTGGCCAGCTGTTTCTCAAAACCCCTCCTCCAGGTAATTATGCTCCTCTGGAGTGGCACAGATGAAGTAGCGTGATTGCACCCACAAACCTCCACTGAGGGAAAGCACTAAGTGCTGTGGGCTGAGAGGTGGGCAGCTGGATATCAAATTACTTCTTAAAGCACATGTCTGAAGGCAAGCCCCCTCTGGAAGAGATGCTGTTCCCAGCAAAGTAAAGCCTCATTAGTGCAGAACGAAAGCATTAGCAACAGCAGCTGAAATAGCTCTACTTACTACATCATAACCTGTCGGTGCTCGGTTCCGGGATGCAACCACACCAACACCCGTGATGGGATCCATCGGCAAGTCGGGCAAGGCATCTGAAAGGTCTCGCACTTCAGGCATTATGGACTGATCCTGAAAGAAGAGAGCAGAATTAAAGGGCTGCTCGGCAGCACGCCCCAGCAGAAGACAGAAAGCACCAGAGAACCTGCATGCATGCCACAGCGCCTGTGCCGACACACTACAGACTGCCAAGTTAAACACAGGATTAGGCCAGACACACCTTCTGCACTTTCATTTGCTTTTGATAAGAGGGTACATTTGTGCAATGCCCAATAGGTTTGGAATTTGGGCCAACAACCTCTTCCGAGATTAATTTTGTTGTTTCCAGGATACTTAGCATGGGCTGGTCTCCATCTAGCAATGACGGGAAAACCCAAGCTCATTCCCTTCCCTCCCAAACAAAGAGGAAATTTCATCCCTGAGTCAGGCTGGCTGAAGCAGGTCTACCATTTTAAGCAGCAAGAAATCTGCTCCTAATGGCTTCATTGGGAGGTTCCCAATCCACTACAGGTGTTAGACACGCTGGGGGTTCCCCCGCGAGTCTTCAGCCCATCGCACCCTCCTAAACCAGATTGTTTCCATGTAGCAGCACAGATGTATCTGGCGCTGTATGCAAAACCGTGCTTGCTGCGGAGAGCCTCAACACCAGGGGAACACAGATGAAGCAGCACAGGACGGTCTGATGCAAAGCAGACAGAGGCCTTGAAGAGACCTGAGCATCTTCCAGGAGAAGGGAGACGTCACCGAGTACTTCAGGGGAGGGAGATACGCAAAGGGAGACAGAAGCAGGTAAGACCAACCAATTTTGGAGAGATGCTGTTGCAGGAAGCAGGAAGAGAGAACAAGAGAGCTGCTGAAACAACTCGCTGAAGGAGGAGGATGGGGAAAGGTGCCACTGCCTCAGCATGTGGTCTCCTGCAGAGGCAGCCAGTTAGGGCAAGTCTTCTCCGGCTTTCAGGCAGGAATGCCCCAGGAAACCGCCCCCCACGCACCCCGAGATAAAAGGGCAGTGCTTTGTGTAAACAAGCGTCACTGCTGCGCAGCCAGACAAGCCGTGAACCAGAGCTACCTAATTCAATTCCCTCCTCAGAGCAATTAAACCCCAGCATTTCTAGGCCATGTAGACAGCTGGTTACTTACTGCTTCTAGAAAAGGCAGAGGTGAGTGCTGGTGCCAGTGGGACCTGGGTTTACACTTCACAATGCCCAGTCTGAACAAACATCGTGCTGCAGGCAATAAAAAAGAGCAAGTCTGGGCCCTATGTAAATAATAATAATGTCACACAAACAGCCAGACTACCTGAGGAGTCCAAAACAGAAGCTAGTGACCAGTAATGGTGAAAACACTGTTGGCAACAAACCAAACCCAGGAGAGAGCTCTGCTTCGGCACCTAGACAAGCACCCGGCACGCACAGAGCAGAGCGGACCCGCTCTGCTCCCTACGCTGTCTGAGCCTCCAAAGCACGACAAGAGGTGCACCCTGAGCCGCAGGGGCTCACCCTCCCCTCCCGACAGGCTCCCTGACCTCAGGGCAGGCGAGGAGCAGGGGCTCCGCCACAGGAACACTGGTGGCACCCGGCGCAGCCCAGACGAACCCCACGCCGCTGCCTGCGCCGCTCCACTGGCTCATCCAGATGCCTCGCAAATAATGCGGAACCCGCTGCCTAAAACACGCAGTACCGAGCAAACGTAACGTGAATTTAACAAAGAACTTACAATCTGTTCTTCATACAGATGCACGTTTTCTGAAACTTTTCCAAGTCACTCTCAATAACGTGGTGACTTGTTATTACACATCAGGAGGAGCTGGGAGATAACAAATGCTGATACGAGCTTCTCGTAGGCCATTTTGAACTGAAATCCAGGCAAGTGACGATATTCCCCAGTGCGCTAAGAACACCGCACGGCAGGTTCCAGCACAGCTGCAGCTACACCGGGGGAAGCAGATCCACTCCCCCGGCGCCTTCCGCCTCCACCAAACCACCCTGACGAAGCGCCGCTCGCTACGCAGAGGCGGAGGCAGCAGGGGCGGCCGGGATGGCACCGACACCTTGGGGGGGGGGGGAGCGGAGGGGCTGTGCCCCCTCTCAGGCCCTGGGAGAGCCCAGGTGGGCAGGGAGCCCCTGGCACTCCCTCCTCTTCCTCAGAGGCGATGGCAGGAACGGGGCTAATGCGGGCCCCGGCGAGCAGCAGCGGGGTCGGCCTGGGAGAGGCCGAGGACGGGGCCCTGGCGGTCCCCGGCACCTCTGCAGGAAGGGGGGTGGGTGCCTCTGGAGGCCCCCTCAGCCCGACGGCACCCCGTCCTCGGCGGGAGGAAGAAGGGCACCTTTGTCGGAGCCGTTTGCGGTCCCGCTCGGCGCGGCAGGGGGAGGGGAAACGGCATCAATCCTCACTTTGTTCCGGCTCACACAAAGCCCCTCTATGGCGGCGGCAACGGCTAAGCACGGAGAGCAGGGCTTTCCGCCTCGAGAGGGCGGGAGGCGGAAGCCGTGGGGCGAGACACGATGTGGCACCGGCGCAGGGCCCGGAGCAGCACCCCGCTACAGCGAGGGCCGAGCGGAGCTCCCCACGGCCACCACCGCCGCACAGCG
>WEKW01007954.1:210257-222974 GCA_013389905.1 Sula dactylatra | reverse complement strand
CCCCCCGACCCCCTCCATCTCACCGGGGTTCAGCAAACCGGGGTGCAGCAGGCAGCTCCTGCGGGCCCTGTGCCCCAGGCAATTAAACTTCACAGAGAAAACAATTCCTCTGCTGACCCCGGCTTGCGTGGAAACTTCTCAAGGGCTTCTCCCAGCTGGTGGTCTGCCCCAGCCATAGCTCCGCTCCTTGAGCCTTTGGAAGATGGGCCATGCCAGGGGGAAAAGAGCTGAATAATTGTAATTTGGTCAATGCGAGCTCATCTTCCTTGTGAAACAAACGATGTCTAGAAGATAGGCAGCAGCTGCTGGGGACTGACAGAGGGCAACTTGTGTCAAACCAAGCTAGTGTTCTTCTTGAGAAAACGCTCCCTGCGGTTAGGGGATAAGCAGCTTTGGGAGCTACGTTGACTTCAGTAAGATATTTGATGTTCCCTTTCACCACGGCCTGAAAAACAAAGTAAGCAAATATGGTCCAGAGAGGTCCGGGCTTGCCAGGCTGGTTGGGTAGCCAGGAGCCATTAGCCGTCCACTCACAGCAGGGAAGACATCCCGACCTGGGGGTCTGCAGAGGTCTGGTTCTGCTCAATATTATCACACGCCACTGATGAAATTGAGAACACGCTTATTAAATTAGCAAATGATGCAAATCACAGCATAACCTGGAACAGTAGCATGGCCTGTGGCCATAATCATATGAACTAATCCTGCAGCTGTCCTGCATTTGGTTTTGAGCACCTCAAGGAAGGTCATCAATGATGACCTGGAGAGCAGCAGGACTGGTGTAAGTGTTGACATCAACGGCCTTTGGTACGAGACTGAAAGAGTTGGCGCTGCTAATATAAAGAAAAGAAAAAAACCTGGGGTGAAGAATGAAATAACGGAGGGAGGAAAACATGTTAATTTGTAGGTGAATTAAAGAGGAGGGCAGTAACTTGTCCTCCTGTCCTTTGTGGCTAGATTAAGAAGTGATGGGTGTGGAGTGCAGCAAGAGATTCTGCAAAGGTACGGTGCAAAACTTTACAACAGCACAGACAGCGAAGCACAGCTTGGAGAGTTTTTATCACTGGTCTAGTTGAAAGCCCTCCTAAAAGCACTTACCAGACATCACTCAGTCATTCCCTTGGGGCAGGGACGAGGCAAGATGGTCTCCCAGGTCCTTTCTAGAGCTGGTTTCCTCTATTTTCCATGACATGCTGCCTGCTGGAAATATGGCCTCTGTGACTTATAAGAGGAGAAGGATCTCACTCAGAAGATGTCACCCAAATTTCCTCCCTCTTCTCCTCTTTTGCCCTGGCAAAATCAGGTACCAGCTGAAGGCGTGCCACATTTAATGGATGGTCCATCTCTGTTGTTACAGGGCGATTCCTTGCCCGATATCCCACCTTTAACTACACCACTAATTCCCAAGTAAACCTGATGTTTTCCCCTCTCCCATTTTCTTTTTGCTCAGATTTGGTCATCTTTTGAAGAGCTCTGTTCAGCCTGTTCTCTTCCCACTTGGATAACCATTTGCTTCTTCCATCCTGCTTGGACTCTCTGTCTCTGTGTATCCCTTAAGCCAGGCTGAACTGAGCAGGAGCAGTTGAGCAAACAGCCCTTTCTTTCTTTCCACGGGTATCTCCAGGCTGGTTTTGCACCTATCTGGCTCCCACTGAGGTAGGTAGGAGCTTGGCTGACCAAGAGATTCCCGCAGGCCCAGCTGTGGCTGGTCTGTAGTTGTTGAGGTGCCTGCGGAGCTGGGTGCAGCTGAGGACCAGGGGAGTACTTGGGTTCGATCCTCAGGGTTGTTCCAGCTCCGCGCTCTTCATCCTGGTCTGGTCAGACATACCACCAAGAGAAACACTATGAGCTTTGATTAGCTTGTGTTTGAGAGGCTTGTCTGAAAAGCAGCATACACGTTAGTGCTTTTGTATTCCTGTCCATAAAGCAAAGTGTTCTGCAACAGCAGAATCCTGGCGTCCCACTTACTCCTGGATACAACAACCCTGAACTGGGAGCAAATCTTCCTCCTGTCCTGGCTGGTGCTTCTCTCCAGTAAAGCATGTTAGACTGGTGCTTGCTGAACCATGGTAATAACTGGATATTCTTAACTACGGCTGTATTCCCCCACTATTTGACCAAGGCTTTCCGGCTTCTACTGCATGCAGCCCTGATGGCTAGTAGTGGCTTCTGGGTCCAAAGATTAACAATATATATATAGATATATTTTGAGCGATAAGGAATACAATGCATTTTTTTGATTTGGAGAGTAATTTAGAGAGAACGAAAGATGATGCCTGGTGGAAATGAGAAATATATGTCCCATACATAATATATGCCCCAAATGCCCTATTAGAAATACAACGAGATTTCCTGAACTGGAGAAGTTGTTACACATTACAGTGTGCTAATGCTCCCCCATGGAGATGCTGATACTGAGAGAGTCTTTAGTGTAATAATATTAAAAATCCTAGAGTTTCAATAAGATCCTCCCTGCTACCATGGTGGTAGGAAATGAATTGATTCCAAAGGAAGACTCTAATTGCTGCTTAGTATCCACGAAATATTCTAAGATACGCTGCAAAGATATATCCCAACATGTCTGTGGCGTGATCTGCAATAACATTTTTTTCCAAAGAGACAGTCACTTTCCAGCACAGTTTAGCTGCTGCTTCAGTTTTACCCTCGCAGAAGCTGCCCGAAGAGAGCACCGCGCTGCACAAGGGAGCGAACACCTCTGCTGCAGCTGGGGAGGCTGCACAGCTCAGGGCGAGCTCTCGGCGCTTCTGCCTATGGAGACCTTTAAACCCTGGCAGAGCTTGGAGGCTGGGGAAGGGCACCATTGTGCTCTTTCACAGGGCATAAGCACAGGCCCTGAATCAGCAAATACTTGCACGCTTTGTATGAGGTACATGAATAACTATACTGGGGTTGGTTAATCTACCAGTGTAAAGTTACTCAAAAGCATAAGTATTTGCAAGTACAATGTTTTCCTCTGAATATTTTACATAAATCTTTTTCAAAAAATGCATTAATTTACTTCTGTTTATGCAGAGCATATTTTTTTCTCACGAGTTCCGCAGTCACGTACATGCTGTCCAGTTTGTACCAGTGTCTTGTTTTCAGGATGCTGAATAGAAGGAATTCAAGTCAGTCTTGGCTACGGTGCTGAATTTGTGGCTGAACAAACATAGCTCGCTCATCCCTGAGTGGATGAATGCCAAAATTTGCATCCTCCAGAACATTGTTCCAAATAAACGTGCATGCTAGCTGGGTTTGTTACCGGTGCACGACTTGCTCTGTTGTGTTACCCACTCTGTTTGACCACAGCAGCACAGCTCTGCTGGAAGGGTGAGCTGGTGCCAGGATGGGGATTTGCAGCACTGCTGGCTAGCGCAGGGGGCACTGGCCTAGCTCTGCTGCACAGACATGGTCCCTCACTCCCAAGGGGGAGCAGAAATTCCAAGGCAACTACTGGTCAGGCTTCACCATCAAAAAAGATCCCAGTTTGCAGGGGGAAACACCATGACAAACTGTAAAGGATCATGCATCATCATCCTGACTGTAAGCTTGAGCCCTTATTTGTTTAAAATCCTTTACATTGCAGGAATTCATCTCTCTCTGTAGCCACATTTAGTGTAGCAGTGAAATATCGCTGCATGTACCATTTTTTTCCATGCCTGCCTTTAGAGAAAAATCAGCCCAGAGTTCAGTTTCATGCTGGAATGGCTCCAGGCTGAAGCTCAGCTGATGCCTGGTTTTAAGGCTTCTTGGGGGTAGGTTTAACCTGCTGCCTCTAACTTGGTACACCAAAATGTCTCTTTGCAGCTACAACTTCCCTTCTGTATTTCTATTTTAAATCTATTATTTCAAAAGGAATTAGAAGGTCCTCATAACTCCTGTGCACATTTTAATTCAGACACCTCTGTAAGTGGGAAGGTTCTGGCTGTCCGTATACATCCAGCGCCAGTCACCAATGCATCCTGAAGGACAGCAACCGATAGCAGGAACGAGGGAAGTGCGCAGCTGCAGACCAAGTCTGCCCTGAGAGGGCTCTGGCTGGCTTTGTCTCTGACAATACTGAGGCAGGGCTTGCCAGAAACCCTGAGAGTTACTGAACCTCTGTCCTCAGCTATATCCAGAGCCCGGGGCATGGGCCCGCCCTGGCATATTGACAACGGTAGAGCTAAACCCCCACTTTTACAATAGTGGCAAGTTCTTAACTAAAGCAAACAAGCCACTCGGAAGGTTTTTTCAAAGACCTGCAAACTCTGCAGTAGGCACCTGCCTTCTACTGGGACGTGTGGGGGTTGCTTTTTAATAAAGAGATCCCAAAGCATTTCAGGTAGCAACATGATCCTGAGAAGAGATGCAGGGATATTTCAGGAGCTCACTGCAGTCAGAAACCCCCAGACCACCCACCAGGTTTCACAGCATTTTTGCATTTCATTTTACTTTGAGTTTAATCTTTTGTTCTTGTTCAACAAGGCTGGGGAGTATTTCCTGCAGGGAAGATAGCTCACTATTTTACTACTGCAGTCCTCTTTTTTGGCTGTCTGTTTGATGCACCTCAGCGCACGTTACCGCTGGCAGGCCAGGCTGCAGCCCAAGCGGAGCTCCTCACCAGCCGGACCAGGCATGCCGTGGCCAGGCACACACTTTGCTGAAAGTCTGGCAGCCCTTGCCTCTGAGCCGTGCTTTTGGTTCCCTGCCACATCTGCACTGACGGTTTCTTCTGTCCCTTTCAGTTTGGCCTGGCCTCGACACCAAGGAAGCGTGGGAATTCAGCCAAGGCTAACAGACATCATTTCTGAACTTAAGCTGAAGAGTGAAATGGCACACAGCACAACTGCATCTTTACTTTTGGGGCACTGCATGCAAATCTCAAGTGGCAGCTTGGGGGCCGGTGCCCGCGGCTGGTGGCACAGCTCCTAGGTCTGCTGCCCACCCCACAGCAAGCCTCTCCCAGCCGCCCGTCTCACCTTCCCCGCCAACCGCAGCTGCGGCAGCCTGGTGGCCTGCAGTCTGATCAGCGAGTGCGCTCTGTCGCCCCAGGACGGCGTGGACAGGGACTTTCAGAAGTGCCAAGTGTCTGTGCGAGTACGTTGCTTGCAGACACCTTCAGCCAGCGCAGGACTGCAGCATGCACGTGGCTCTTTACAGCACAAAGCTGCAGTAGCACTCAGCCCACTATTTATATATTATGGATCATAATATTTAAGTGGCCAGGCTATAACGCTGTAACTAGTTTTCCTTGACAGAATGAGTATTGCTCAGCACATACTAACAGCTGTCTGTAAAACATATTTATGAATGGTTCATAAATTTCCTGGCAAACCCCACGTTGAGGCCCCCACGTTGCTCCCAGAGCCCTCGCCCAGGCAGGTGCCGCTCATTCCCCTCCCACCACCGAGGGCAATGCTGGTGCTGGCTGCTGGTGGGTGCTGGGGGGAGCCTGGGGCAGGGTCCCTCCTGCCAGGCACTGAGCATGCTCAGGCAGACCCCTGCCCGGGGAAGGCTGGGAGCCAGCTCGCTCCAGAGGGGACATCAGACACGCCACGACATCAGCACGGAGAATGACCAGCCCTGCTCGCCGAGTGATGCGTCCTCATCGTGTTTCTGTTCCAACTTCTGCCCTACCTGGCAGACCAGGTGCCCCAGCGGCAGCAGCACGGGTGGCTGGGCCTCCAGCAGAACGGAAATAGCGGCAGCTCGCTCCCATGCGCCGTCCCTCGTGCTTGTGTTGCAGCTCCTGCCGCAGCTATCACTGAGTCCCAGGGAGAACCACCAGCCTGATGAGATGCTGCAGCTCATGTGGGACCCTGCATACAAAAGGAAAGTGCTGTATTTAGTGTTATCAGCTGCTCACTTAGCCCCAGGTCAGCAAAGCACTAAAAACCAAGTGTTCAGTCTCAAGCATGTGCTTAACCAGCTCCTGAATTAGAGGAACGGCTGCAGGGTCAGTGACTCAATGGCAGCCCCAAAGGAACCAGCCTGCGTGTCTGCTTGTTGCAGTCAGACGGTCCCAACAGGAGCTGGGAAGCCTCCGACGTGTCCCTGCTTTGGCAGGCTCCTGCAGGGAGGGCAAGCCCCTCATGGGGAGAGTGCACAGCTGTGGGGCACACGCAGCCATGGGGCTGGGTGCACGTGGATGATGCCTGCACCCTCGCTGCAGGTGGGTGCCTTCAGAGCCTGGTGGGCATCGGGCAGAGGTGAGCAGGTCCTGGGCCGCCGGGCAGCCAGCTCTGACCCCTCTCCCTAACAAGGGGATCATCAGACACCCCAAAACACATTTGCTGTGGAGGCAGAGGAGGCACTTGCCCACTTGCACAGGTCAGTGTCCTGCTGGCCCCTGAAAGTGTGTTTCTAGGACCTTGCACAGGAACCAGCTCCGTCTGACAGCCAACTCCTCCATTCCTGCCACACACATGCTTAGGAAAAATATTGTTTGCAAGTGTATTCACTGCCTGGAGCATCACACTCACAGGACACGAGTGAGCAGTGCCTGGAAAGTTACCAAAATAACCTTTGCAGAAAATTGCTCTGAACCATTGTTTCAGGGATCCACTCTGGAACAGGAAGCGGTCTGGAAAAGGCACTATTTCTTGATTTATTTCCTGTTTACTTTCCTATCCCATAGTTGTTACTAAACAGCGCTGATGCAGTATAGGTAAGCCCTCACATTTGTATTATAGTCCCCTTTTCAGTTATGATATACAGAACACCAACAACACCGCTAGCAGTAATTGTGATTTACATAGCACCCAGTGACCGCTCCGGCCAGGGCAGGCATTCAGCCATATCCCCATAAAGAGGGTCAAGGCATTCCTCATCCCACGGTCCAGGAGGAAGGACTTTCACCAGTCCCCTCCCACAACAGGGAAAGCAGGGCCCAAAGCATCCTGTGACCTGCCAGGGTTGCAGGGAGCTGCTGGCCAGGGGTGCATGGAGAGCTGTCACCATTTAATGGCACAAGGCTGAAATGTGGATTCACGAGCCCTGCTTCAAGGCCCAGCAGCCAGAACCAGCCCTGTCTGTTCTGCAGAGACACCCCGGGATTGGGGTGCCACTGCTGTTCCACCCAAACAGAGGGCAGAAAAAACTCCATGTGGCTTAATCACCAAGGAGAGCCACACATCCAGATTCTCAGATTATGAATAATAGCCACAGCGAGATGGAAACCTTTGCTTGAATAATTTTGAATGATGAACACAATCGGAGAAATAATGTTTTCTTTGCAGACCTCCTCTGATGAAATGCTACTGCTTGCCTTGCTTTCTCGCTCGGGGTGGGTGCTGGCCCACCAGCGCAGCCCCAGGCCTGCGCCACCCCCTGCTGCCAGCGGGACAAAGGGAGCTGGACTGAGCTGCACGCTGCTTACTGCTTTGCCAAGGTCTTCCCTGTGGACACGTGCAGGGAAAATCCACGGTGGTGGCTATCAGGGCTGCAAAGCTGCTGACCCAGGAAGACGCTGGCAGCAAACGGCATTCAGATGACCGGGTGTTCACAAAGGAATGCGTGTGAGTAAGTTAATAGGTGACCATTTGGCAGAGGGCACTGGGAAGTCAGTCACTGGGAAGTCAGTTGCAGTTCAGCTGCCTTTGTAGGACTTTTTCTTAGTGCAGCCCCTTCTCCATTTAACCATGCAGGACCCCAAAAACACAGCTCTGGTCTTCAGACTCCCCAAAGCAGGGCCACAGCCAGCACCCTTCGCTCATCAAACCAAAAGACATAATCCACATACCAGCTAAAATGCTGCAGCCAGAGAACTAATGCCCCCATTGCAGCCCCAAGCTGCCCTCCCTGCCCTGCTCCCCACCGCTGCAGCGCGTGCAGGAGCGCAGCAGCACCAGGTAACACCAAGGGCCCCGTCCCCTCCTGCAAGAGCACGTCGGCTCCCTCCGTCGCAATTCCCAGGCCAGCTGGCAGCATTAGACGCTGCTGCTTGGCTCCTTGGCTACTGCAGCTTGTGCATATTAGCACCCCAGTGAGTTTCTCATCCGTCTGACAGGACTTAGTGTGGATAACGATGCCAAAGTCGGTCGTAACTGGACAATTACACTATCACTGGGAGATGAGAAAAATTGCAATCCAAATATCCTTAATGAAGAGCCAGCAGGAACAGCGAGAGCCTCCCCAGCCTCGCCTGGCTGTCCCCAGACACAAGGTCATCATCCCAAGGGCACACAGTACCCTTGGGTAAGGGCAGGATCCGGCCAGATGAATTACACAGCTGAGGCTCAGGACCAGAAATGGGAGTACGAGCTCAGAAACGGGTTCTCCATGGAAAAGCCTAAACCCACCATGGCCAGCCCTTGAAGCAGAAGCCCCGACTCTACCGAGCAGCTCTGAGTCCCAACGTGGTGCAACCGCAGGCAGAGCCTCCTGCGGAGGCAGCAACAGCGATGGCAGGGAACAGGCTGCCCGCTCAGCACCCGCTTAATGTCCTCCCAGCTTTACCAATACTTGAAACATCGCGTCTGTAGGATCCCTTTAGGAAAACACACGTGACAATCCTTGCGAGGAGGGAGATAAAACCAAAAGGAGGCACATCAGCTAGTTCCCTCAGAAAGATTTCTGCATCGCTGGGAAGTACAAGAGGATGGGTATTGTGTGACGGGAGAATCTACAGATCACCCAGCATCACTAATGATAGGACATTCTTTGAATACATAATTTGACATTCCATTTTATTTCCTTTCCAGCTTTGAGTTTACTCCTACATAAGTTTTAAGGTTTTTGTTCCACAATTACAGGCCTGCGGTTCCCTCAAAGCACATCCTGAGAGTGCAGACACTTCTGAGGCAGACCGCTCCTCTGCTGCCGAAATCATCAGTTTCTTGCTTACCAAAGGGAGCTTCAACACAGAGCCAGAGCGGCTTTGCTTTCGGAGTGTATAATGTGCCTCAACAACGCGATAATGAGCTGACATTAGAACGAGAAGGGCTCTTCCAGCTCCTTTCTAGCTGAGAGGATGCTTGTGCCAAGCATAGCTTTCATATGGAAAGTGGTGCATTTTTTCAATGTAAATATTTTAAGGACTGTGTTTTATAAGAGAGAGAAAAAAAATCTTACCTGAGTTTAACAGGAAGGCCTGTTCACAGAGTTTCTTCTTTTTCTGTCAAAGATCTTGTTGCAGGATGCTCTGCTCCCTCCGTCTCTTGGGTAATTGGGGGATTTGTTACAGCAACTTGTCTCATATTTAATTTCTTGGCTGTTCTGTTTCTCCTGTCGGTGCTACCCTGCCCTCCAAGGGGGGAGGAATTGGTGCATCAGCCTCGGCGCTGTGCCAGCCCAGATGCCCACAAGAGACCCAACAGGCACCTTCCCAGGGCTCTGCTGGGTGGGGAGCGAGCGGGTCCCTCTGCCCTGGGGGGGCAGTGGCAAAGCTCCCAGCTGCAGCAGTGCTTCTGCAAGCTTGTGGGCATGCAGAAGTGCTGGGGCTCTGCTGAGGCGCCCCACGCACCGGGAGCCCCTCGTGGTACCGGAGCGAGGCAAGCGGGGCTGGCCACGGCCAGGGTCAGCGTCAACCTCCCCATACAGCCCACCGGGCACGTCCACGGGTGAGGCAGGTCTGAGGCCAAGCTGGGAAGCCGACCCCCAGGTCGGATCAGGTCCTGTGGCTGCTGGGCAGCTCCATGGGGACAAGGCAGGACCACAGCCAAGCCAGGAAGGCAGTCTGCAAGTCAGGGGCTGGATCCACAGGGTCTAAGGGAATAGGCCTAAGCCCCCTACAGCATAGCTGAGGGAGGGGGTAAAGGCCCAGAGCTGAGCTTAAATGGGCTCCTGGGTGGGTGGCCAGATGGGGCCCATCAGGGCAATTAGTGCCCTGGGCTCTAGGTGGAGCTTCCCAGGAAACGCTGCCATCTCCCACAGGTGTGATGACCTATGCCTGTTCTCAGCAGGACAGAGGCCCTTGGGTGTTGCTGTGACAGTGCACCAAAGGAACCCCAATTAGAGCCATGCTCAGAGCAACCTGCCCACAGTCTCCGGTGACACAGTGACTGAGGACTCTGCCCCTGTGTCTGTAAAAACCACCTAAACTAATCGGAAACAAAACCTTATGAAGTCCCCAGGGCGCCCCAGTGGGTGGGAATCCCGCTGCGTTCTGGTGGCACCAGCTCAGGTCTGGGCAGCGACTGGAGGAGGGAGCTGGTGTGGCTGCAAGCCTGCCCTGCTGCCCCTGTGCCCGGGTGGGGGCTGCCTGAGCACGAGCTCCCCGGGGATTTAACAGGGGACGCAGCATGTCCCAGCGCTCGGCGGGCTGCCCTCCTCCCTCCCTGGGGAAGCAGACAGCTCGTGTACCTGGACAGCAGGAGAGAGGGCTGAGAAATGCCTCATCCTATCCCACCCCGTGTATTGCTGTTTTCATCTTAAAAGTGACAGTAAACCAGCATCCATATTACAGTGACATTAGCAGAATAGCTGCCACAGGGTTGCCTCCTGCTTTATGCTTTTCAGGCAGAGGCCAGCAGCAAGAGATCAAAAACTGTTTTTATGTTGCTTCAGAGCTGTGTCAGCTCAATGAGCCAACAAACCCTGCAGTGCCGGCGTGCGTCCTGCTAGCGCTGCTTAGCACTTGGAGCATTAAATTATTGACAGGATGCTGCTTGTGAACCTGCAGCACTCCTGACCCAGATACTCGTCGTCACTAAACCTGGAAGACAGAAGTCTCCAAAATGTCAAATTTGCTGAAATATTCATGTTGTAAATACAGATGGTATAAAATCTCCAGCGAGGTTACAGCCTGCGTATTTACTTATGTCAGCTCCACTGCCGAGAGTGAATGAGTCACAGCCACTTTATTAAATTCACACGCAATAGCAAGGAAGGCGATGCAGGATGTTGAATGGGCTTTAGGTGACACAAGCTCTTTGCATACATTACCGCTTCCAAGAAAAAATGTTCCTCTCTTCTCTCTGCTCTGACACAATATTAACTCTGCTTTCTCCATTGCCCTGCTGGAAGCAAGTCAAAGCTGCAACATTATTTCTGCAACAGAAGGTGCAACAGGCAAATGGGCATTAATCCTGAATAATGGATCCAGCAGTGTCAGGGAAGAGCCTCTCATGCGCATGGGGAATGCAAAATCCTGGAGAAGGCAGGCGCTCTTGGCCCAGCCTGGCAGGTCCCTGGCCAAGGCAAGGTTTTGGAGCAGCGCAGCAGAACTGTCCTTTAGTAGAAGTTAAATTGAGCTCCGTCGTGGGAGGGGAAGAGCATCTGTTCCAGGAGGATCGATGTGAGGGAAGCTCTCCATGAAAGGCCAGCCGGGACTCTGCCCTCTGCCTGCTTTCTGAACCAGCTTCTCGAACAGCACCTGCAGTCACCTCCCAGCCTTGAGCTCCGCAAGCCGGGTCAGCAGTGCCTTCCCTGGTAGACCTCCACCCCGAAAATGTGGAGAGATGCACCTCCCTCAGCGACCTGATTCCCACCGCTAGCCAGAAATCTCCAATTTAGGTGGAAGCACAATCTTCTCTAAGTCCCATCATCAGCTGACAAAACAGGTGAGCAGTTTTCAAACTTTCTTATTTCGAGCCTAGCCTGTAGCTTCCCTTCCTGCTGCCTGAATGTTTGGGCAGGAGAAACAGTGCATCAAGCCTGGATCTGTTGCAGCGATATGGACTTGGGCCAGTCCCAGTTAGCACAGGAGTTAGCAATGGAGTCCAGGACCAAGCTCCCTCTTCCTACAGGCAGAAATGCCTTTAGTCCCTGCTCCACTGTGACTTAATTCTTTTTAAGGACTCCGTAGCACGGCCGTAGCAAGGATGGCCAGAAGGCTTGCGGGGACCTGCACAGCCTGGTGCGTGTGGTGCAGAGAGGCTCACGCCCTCCCACCGCAGGGTCCCCTGGCCAGCGGTAGCATCGCAGTGGTATCCACACTCGCTCGAGAGAAAGTCAGGTTCATTCCCCCCAACACCCTGGGGAGCTCAAAGAGTTGCCATTTCCGAGGAGATGACTTGGATGGAAATGACGACGAGCGGCCAACTGGAGACTGCTCCTACCAAATGGTTTCCCAGGTGTAAAGAGGGTGGGCTCGCGCAAGGGAAGGGGGGCACGTGTGAGCAGAGGATGCATGCACCCGCCAAGGGGGACCTCCTTGCACATGGGCTGCCGGGCTCACCCGCAGGGGTGTTGGCAGGGCTGGCCGGGGCAGCCTGTGTGCAGAAATGTGCATGGTGCGCTGCACAGCGAGGACCCCGGTCCAAGGGTGCGCAGGGGCAGTGGTCCCACGCAAGGAGCGGTGTGAAACCTTCCCTCGCCTGCAAGCGGAGGGTACAAAATGAAGCGCTCCAGCTGCCTGTGCCTCGCTGCCCTTGTGCAGTTGTCTGCCAGTTGTGTGTGCCGATTGCTATGAATGCCACCATCTGGTGTGCCACGTGGACATCATAATCTTTTCTTAATTACATTAGCAGTGCAATCAGTTACTGCATTACAAGGCCGGCGATGAGCTTTTAAATCTTGGTGGAAATCATAAATAATTGCACTAAGTACCAGGCGCCAGATGTGAGTGCCAACTTCAGTTGCTCTAGATAAATAGTAACCTTACAACAGTGTTAGATAACGGTCCAGTCACTGCTTTTCATGGCTTAACAGTGGCTGCACTCCCATTTTTTTCCAGACAGGCTCTATCCCCAGTGGTAGATTAAAAAAAAACACAAACCACAAACAGGATTTTTCAAAATGTTAAAAATAACAACAACATGAAAGAAAAATATGTTCCAGTTTAACACGGCGGAG
>WEKW01007954.1:205257-207757 GCA_013389905.1 Sula dactylatra | reverse complement strand
ATGCCTCAAATTTGGCTTCTGCGTCCCTTTGCGTTCCTGGCACCTTGGTTCACATTGCAAGAGCAGCATACCCCATGGCTGCACGCAGATGGTAAAAAGGAGGACAGAAAACTGGTGAGTGCAAGGTCCTTTAGGCAAGGGCTCTCCTTGGGGTGTGCAGCGACCCTTGCTCCTGGTGAGCATCCTCAAAGGATGGAGCCAAATCCCGCACCTCCCTCAGACATCTCCGGCATTTAAGGAAGGAGCAGCTGGCTCTGCTTTCTGCTCCTTGCTGGATGACAACCACAAAGTCGGGAAAGCAAGCTCATCCCCAGGCTGCTGCACCTGAAACACCGGGAGCGGATGAGTGCCCCCAACTCCAGGTGCTCGGCACCGCTGCACTCGGAGCAGCCTGCGCTGCCGGAGCACCACAGCTGCACGCCTGCACCCTCGTGCCAGCCCATGAGCAGCCGTGTCCAGCGCGGGAGTGCTAACGAGCTAACAAATGTCACACAGGTTTTGATAATGAGCAGCGCGCTGGAGCCAAAGCCCTGCTCCCCCTGCCCACACCTCTCTCTGACTCTGGCCCACGCGGACGCCGTGGCACAGCCCCTGCCTGCGTGGCAGGACGGGGCGCATCCGGGCATAGCATGCTCTGAAAGCTCTCCCATCCTCTCAGACTGGGAAAAGCTTTTGGCCTCAGCTGCTAAGCAGTGTGTTGTGCATAGCAGGAGCCTGGGAGGACGGCGGCTGCGGATGTTGCTCGACGGCAAGGCTGGCTCTCCCCCCGGCTGGCACGCAGCAGCGGCGGCACAGATGTGCGAGTGCAGATAGAGCGGGAGAGCAGAGGTGCCAGGAGGCTGGCGGCTGTGCCAGGGCTCATTGTGCTGCTGCGGAGGCAGCCCGGGATGTGTCGCTGGTAATCAGCTGCAGCCTGCTCGGGGCAGCAGCGCTTGCTCTTTGCAGCGCAGTCCCAGCAGCTGTATGCGGCTCGGGCGGCTTTGTGTTTTTAATCTGCTTGTCGCCACGTTCCTCTGTTTGGTCCTCCCCAGCTTCTGCTTCCCTGGCACGTGTGCACAAGCTCATCAGGACTCATGATGGAGCACCAGGTATTTTCATCCATTCCTGCTATCGCCGGAGCCTTTATGTTCCAGGCACCCTGACTTCACACGTACAGTGGCTCTCCCCAATCAGCAGAAGCAGAAGGGGAGAGAGCTGGGGCTCCCTGAAGGATTCTTCTCATGTCTGGAGCCCTCCTTGATATTTAGACACTCACCAGCAGATGCACAGGGAGTGCCCCAGAAGTCCTGGGCAGGGAACAGCATTTGCTGCACAGCAGAAAGGAGGCGGAATACATTTTGCCATTGCCCACGCTCACTTGGTCTGCAAAAATCAAGAGATTCATGTTTAAACTCCCGAGTCTGTCAAAGATGAGCAAATACAGCTCCGCCAGCCTGGGGAGGTCCCCAGGCCAAGAGGTGCTTCGGGATTGCGGGGATGGACCCTCTCCTGCGGTACCTGCTGCGGTTCCCCCCGCACAGCCCCGCCGGCCGCAGGGGCTGGGGCAGCGAGGGGGGCAGCCCGGCGGGGGGAGGCTCTGCCCCAGCTGCGGCCACTGCTGGGCCCCGTTGCTTGCAAAGGCCGCGAGCACGGACCCCACGGACCGGCCGCTCAGCGGGAATGGCGGCTTTTTTTAAGGTGATGCTTTGAGCTAGGACAGGTGTCGCACGGGGAGCGGGGCTGGTACCGACCTCCAGGAGAGGTTGGCTCCTGCAGCTCCTTCGTGAGTGGAGCACAGACTGTATGAACGTGTTAATTCCATTTCTAAAAGTATGAGAAAAAAAATACCATCAGTGCAGCTTCCAGTTCTGCTCTTTAAGTATCATATAATTTAGATTAACAGATATTTTGCAGATGCCACCGTACTTGACAAGATATAATTATTTTTAACAAGCAAAAGTTGTTTTTTTCGACTTCTCTCTGAATGCAGGGCTGTTCCCAAACAGTGATCGTGCCACGCATTGTGCCGGAGAGAACAACTCTTGCAGCAGAGCTGTAGACGCTCCTTTTCTATTTGCATGTAGTATTTATGCTAATATTTGTGACTCCCAAAGATGTCCTTGAAAAGACTGCGCAATTCATTTCAGGGGCAAAATCTCCGAGTGTTTCAAACCGGCGCTTTTCTCTTCGTTCTCAGTCTGCCACAGATGGGATTTGCAGAACGGTCACAATGAAACGCTGGCAGCAGCCCAAGTGATGGCTGGGCAGAGCCTTCAGCTCCCTGGAAGAGATGACCCACTAATTAATCTCGACTGAAGAAAGAACAGAAAGAAAAGAACAGAGAGGGAAGGGAGAGGAGGAGGGAAGGAAAAGCAGATGATGTAAAAAGGAGGAAAATAAGGAACTGCCGCCGTGCAGCACGTCCGTGTGCGCTGTCCCACGTGCGGGTGTCCCGGGTGCCCCCCGGGCGCTGAGCTGCAGGCGATGTGTGCCCCGTGTCCCCCTGTCCCCCCGTGTCCCC
>WEKW01007954.1:189892-204577 GCA_013389905.1 Sula dactylatra | reverse complement strand
CCCCCCCGGCCCATCCCTGCACCGCTCGGGGGAGCCTCCGCCGGCCGGGAAGGGCCCCCCCCCGCTCTGCGTGGAAATCTCGGCTCAAAGTTTGGGGGCCATAAATGGAAAATGAGAATGTCCCAGTTGAAAAGATCAAGATCTCCGTTAACAGACAGATGAATAAAAACTACACCCAGAGAAACGCGACAAAAAGGATACCTTGTCGGACAAGATAAAGTGCATTTAAAAATCGTGACTAGTCCTAATGCAAATCCACCTCGTAATTTGCTTATAATTTTATGAAGACACTGGGGAAGCCGTAAAGTTGCCCCCTCTGTGCCAGCATCATTTCCAGGTAGGCGGGTGGCTTTTTGAGCAAACGGGGTGTTTCTCCATGAGGACCACCAGAACAGCACGAGCAGTAACACATCCTACAGCACCGCAGGTCTTTAACCTGACAATACAGAAACAGCCAACTTTGAGGATTTTCCATTCTCCAGAGCTCATCTGCATGATTGCTTAAAATATCTCGCATTTACAGCTTTCTCTGTAACAAGCCAGATGAGAGTGGATGAGAGGCAAAGGCAAAACCAGCCCTTTTGAGGGGAGAGACAAAGCAAACGCTGGGATGATTCACAGCGGGGAGGGAGGGAAACGGGGCCATTCCCGCGCCCAGGAAAGTTGCAATCAGCAGCAAATAGAAACGGTGAAATACGACCGTGCACTTACGGCTAATACCTGCGCAGCGAAAGCCTCCTTTATCACCAGTGTTTGAGCCCCCTCCCAGTGGGTAACGACACCAAAATGATATTTATGTTTATCACGTGAACGATGAAATCCAAAAGCAGCGAAGGAGGAGGAAGCAGGAGCATCCACACATTCCTGCTGCCAGCACCGGGACAGGCCAAGCGGCTGCGGGGACGCCCTGGCCCTGGGTCCCCCCCGGCTCCGCACCGGCCACGTGGAGCCTCCCGAGCCGTCCCGTACCCCCGAGTTCTGCCTGCCCACGTCCTCTGTCCCCGCAAATCCCTGCAGGAAAAAAATATTCTGCCCTCAGTGCAAATAACGGCTCGGAAGTTCTGATTAAATATCCCTACGCCGGCCAGATCCTGGGCTGAATCACCCAGGCCCTCCCCTGACAGGAGCAGAGCCCACCACCCCGCCTTCGCCCGGCGGAGCCGTCAGGCAGCAGCGCAGGGGGCAGCTACACTTTTTATTCTCTTTTTTTTTTTTTTCTAAGGAGAGCAGTTTTCCATCAAGGAAAGCATTTTCATTGAAATGGAAATACTCGTGGGGATGTCAGTTTTGATGACACCTGTGATGGGAGAAAGATGAAACAATTTTTTTCCTTTTTATATTTGGTTGAAATTTTGTATTTAATAAAGTCAAATGTTAAAAATAAATACATTCACGGTTCTTACTTAAATTACTTCTGCTTAAAATTGCATATAATATGAAATATTTAGCATTATAATATATAGCGTGTTGTATTTGGTAATATATTTGTGTACATAATGAAACAATTTGATATTACCAAGAAGGCAGCTCAGATGCTTCTAAATTAAGGTTTGGGAGTCGGTTTTTTTTCCCTATTCTATGATGAATATTTAAGTTTTGTTCCAGTTCAAGAGGGAAATGCATTTTGAAGTGGCAGTATGCTCCATAGTCCAGAAACGCTGTTCTCTGACCATTTCAAATCCCAGGTTTTACGTGGGTTTTAGGGCTGACGCGGCTCCTGAGGCCACACGGGCCCCGGCCCCGGGGCAGCGGCACGTTCCCCCACGCCGGGGTTTGCTCTGCCTCCTCCCACCCCCCTCGCTCCCCCGTGTTTCAGCACACGCTAGACTGAGGAGTAATGCTATGCAGAATGATCTCAAACCATTGCTTATTAATAATCGTGTATTATGTGAGATGCGTGGTATTGATTTAAACCCACGGGGCAGCTTTGGGAAGAGAAGGTTTAATTTATAGAAACACTGATGTCTGATAGCAATAAATAATTAGGGCGATTGCAAAAAAAGGGTTCATAGGGCACTGCCCTCCAACTCCAGCTGGCTGCTCTTGTCCTGCTAATAAATTGGTTAATAAAAGGAGAGAGAGAAAGCCTGGATTCTGGGGTTATAAAAACAAATGACATTTTTATGTTTAGTGGACAGGAAAGAAACGGGAAGGCAGAGAAGTCAGCCGGGTGCACCAGGAATCACTTTGTGGTTCTCAGTCTGAATTCCTTAATGACATTCTCATTAAAAGTTCTTGCTGCCAAATGCTGTTTGCTTTCGCCTTCAGAACTGTCTGCATTAATAATGAGTAACTCCGCTTGGAAGTTATTTACATAAAGTATTGTTCTCATGTCACGGCGCCGACAGCCGTGCCAGGCGAGGGGAGGGGGACAACGCCCGGGGAGCCCGGCACTCGCAGCCAGCGCGGCGGCAACCGCAGCCGTGCAAAAAGCAGCACTTAACGCCTCGAACACGCCATTCCTCTCCTGCTTGAGCCGGCGACGGCCTGCGGACCAGGTGGCTGTGCTGGAGAAGGATGAGCTCGAGGGGGCTCCGAGCAGGGCAGTGGACTGACCCCACCTGAGCCCGAGCCCCCAGCTCCCCGCTCACGCCTGGCTCCCCAAGCAGGGGCTCCGGGCAGTGCCCGCCTCTTGCCCCGCACCAAGATATGGGTGTGAAACCTGGCAGGAGACCAGGAGAGGCGGCTCCTACACCCTTGGGGATCCCAGCCAGGGAAGGAACTTGTTATTGTCTAGAACAAAATTATAAGACCTTTTTCACGTGCAAACTGCTGATATTCCGGCAGCCCCTGCACTGAGACTGCAAGGTGAGCTGTGGGGGTCCCAGCACTGCCCAGGGCTCACGCTGGCTCCGTCTCTCCTTCCTGCCTTGCTCCCCGAGGCACCGCTTACCTCCCGCCCACCGGCCTTCCCCGGCCACCGTGCCCACCCGCGACACGCCGTCGCCAGCCGCTGTGGTGGCCCCCACGTCAGCGCGAGCCCTGGGGTCCCCGCTCCATGTCCGGGCAGCACCCGGGGCAGTGGCGCTCCAAAGCCAAGCCGGGCAGAGAGCAGCCGCCAGACTTCGCCCTCCTCGGATGCCGAGGCTCTTCTCCTTCAGCCTCGGCTGCCGCCCTCCCGCTCGCTGGTCGCGAGCTCCCTGCGCCCCGGCCGCAGCTCCCCTGAGAATCAGACACCACGTGGTGCCGTAGCTGTGCGCCGCTTTGGAACAGAACCCAAGCGCTTGGCACCTCGGCCGGCGGCCCCGTGGGCTGTTGGAGAGCGGGCAGCCAGATGCTGCGGTTTGTTCACGCTGGAGTAGCTGCGTTTGTCTGCTCCGTGTGTCTGCTGTAGCTTTTGGCTTGGGAGAGGATCTCTGTGTCAGAGGCATTTGGGCGACTTCCTCGGGCTCCTTCAGCTTGTCAACCTGAATGATGCTGGTCTGCCCAACAGGAGCGGTTGAATGCGGACCGCGGCGCTTGGCGGGACAAGGAGGCGCTGAGCTGGCCGGGCGCCGCGGTCCGCAGTCCAGCTGCAGCACAGCGGCACGGACAGCGTTAATGGTTTTCATCCTGGGAACTTCAGAATCAGCTCGGTCTGCTAAGTATAGAAACTTTTTAGATTTAATGGAGAGTTTTGAAGGTTCCGTAATGGATAGAGATTTTTAATTGGAATGGTCGTGAGCAGCACAGAGAGCCTGGAGCCGTGACGACTGTGGGTACGCCGCACACTCTGCTTCAGGAGACAGACGTGGTGGGTGCAGACAATTACCCACAGTAACGCACCCTCTTTGGAGTCACAGCACTGGAATAAGTCACCAGCACCAGCATATAGCACCTAATAAAGTGATTTCAGGTATTATCAGGTAACAGCACTGCCTATCGCCGAAGAAACTGTGCCTTTGAACCGCCCAAACCGCACACACGCGAGGATGTGATGTGGCACCCCAGCCGTGGGTTCTCCTCTCACGCAGCTTTCTGTGCGCGGCGACCGCTCACGATCGAGGGTGGCTGCGTACGCATGCCGTGCTGCACTGCTGCTTCACACGGCTGAGCCGGGAAGGCAGAGCGCTTAATGTGTCCGTTTCTAGGGAAAGCATCCTATACCCTGCAGTTATAGCAGGGGGACGGCAGAAAACAAATCTCATTTTAAAAGGTTATGCAAATGGCTATCGGAACTGCGGTATCATCACTCTGACAAGCTGCGGACAGCTGAGGCTGAAGCACTATCCAGGTCTGCATCCGTCTCTCCTGGAGGCTCCTACCTGTTTTATGGTCACGAGTGCAATTCTAACTGGGGCTCATACGTCCCTCGATAATATTATCATGTGTTATCATAAATTTTGTTACTTACATTATAGTAAAAATAGCAAGCCCCATGGGAAAGAGGAGACCCTTTCACCACGCAATAAACCAGTGCAAAACAGAAAGCCAGACCTCGCCATCTGAGAGAGCCGTTAAAGCTGGGCTGGAAGAGGAGCCGGTTCCTGAACGGGAGGAGGTGAGACCATTCCGGAATCTTCCATGGAACAAGACGGTGTGAAAAGTCTAATTTCAGGTCAACAGAAATTACTTGCTTCAGGAAAATTTAAACATTTACTTCCAAATTTTTATTTTGTTTACATTTTTAGTACAAAATTGAAATGAAACGTCAGGCTGAAGTGGAAAATTGAAATGTTCTGCTCTGAAAAGGTTGAGGCTGAATGTTCTGACCTTATCAGGAAAACTCCCCCCACATCCCCAATTTTTCTTTCGAAACAAATTTTTGTCAAAGGCAACACATTCCTATGAAACATCTTGCTTCCGACCAGCTGGCATTTCCCGACGGAGCAGCTCGGCCGGCCAGCTGAGCGGCGGGAGCCACCCTCGCCCCTCGCTCGGCTCCCAGCGGGGCCGAGGCTGCGCGTTCCCCCCCCGGCAGCGGGACAGAAACACCCCCGAGGTGCCACCCCGGGCCTCCTGGTCCCCGACGGCGGCGGCTCCGCGAGATGGGATGTGCCGAAGCATCTCCAGGCGCCTGCAGAGAGAATCGGGCCGTTCTGTGCCTGCTCTGAAGCATCGCCTGCGCACCCCGAAGCTGTGACAATTTTTCCAAATACATTCACTTGGCTTAACGGCGCATTTTACCTTTCCCTGCAAACCTGGCCTTGCCACAGAGACATAAACAGATGGAAGCCAGCACCCCGCTGGTGCCGGGGTTTGTGCAGCCTTCGGGCGCTGAGCCCGGGAGGGTCCAGCCGTGACCGGCACAGGACCTGCCGCCGAGCCCCAGACCCAGCTCACCCACAGCCATGCCCGGCTCCTCCGCCGCGGGCTCCCCCGGTGCCAGTCACCTGCCAAGCTGGCCCCTGCTCCAGCAGATGTTTGGGATGTTAATTCCCAGCAAATTTTGATGCATTATGTTTACTCCCGGTTTGACTGGCAGAGCCGTGCCCATCCCTGCGGGCGCACTCGTGCATCACCTCCCGAGCGAACACCGTGGCTGCCGCCGACTCGGCCGCAGCTGAGCGCTGTCGGCTGCCTCCCCAGCTGCCTCGCAGAGCCAAGAAATCACCTTCGGAGTTCTGCAGGTGTTTTCCCTCCTGCTCCTGGCACGCTGTGCCCGACTGCCTGGGTTGCTGCACGCCTCGCAGCGATTCCCCTGACACGGTGACAGCCCCGCGGCGCTGCCGCCGTACGCACGCGGACCAGGGGGCTCTTTGGAACCCGCGGCCTGGAGATGTGCCATTTCAGCTTCCTCAGCGATGCCGTCAGCTTATCCACGGCATCGTAGTCCCTGCCAAGCCGACGGTGCTGTGCAAACACAGCGTGGGGCTTCACAGATCAGCAATCAATAACCCTGAGTTCCGTGCAGAAAGGCAAGCCGGAGGCGGCGTGCCACCCAAAGGCCGGCGAACGCTGTCGTGCACTTGCACGCTGCGAGCAGCTGGCCNGCGTGCAGGGACCTGTGCGTGCATGCAGGCGGGCGGGCCGGGCGTGCACCACGAGGCACACGCGTGCACACGCGTGCACGGGCTGCGTTGGCAGCCGTGCGGACAGCCTGGCTTCCCAGAGGTGTTAGCAGACCGCTCGCCCGCCTGTTAGTGATCCCGGCTCTGCCCGGATCCCCGAGCCTTATCGGCGGCACTGCTCTCCCTCTCCTGAAGGAAAGCTGTGCACAAAGGGCTGTAAGAAATCGTCCAGATGCAGTGAAAGATTTTCATGGCAAGAAATCAAATAAAATGTTCATAGTGATGAAGTGAAAAATAAAACATGCTTTCAGAAAATGGTCCTTTTCTTCTTTGTGCCTGGGAGGGGGGGGCAGAGGGGGAACACAGACAAAGGTGCTGAAGGTCTCAATCATCTCACCGCTTAATTATTCCATCTCTCAGAAGGCATCTCCAGGCAATTAGAATAATCATTCATGCCTGTGCTTTACCAGGGACTCTCGCATTCTTCCCGTGAAGCATCAGAGCTGGATTGTAATTTTTTTTTAACTTTAGCGGTGACCTGCAACTAAAGGAAAAATAAAAGTTTTTTTGAAATATTAGTTTAATAAGACATGAGAATAATATTAAGAATATGAGCCTCCCTTATTTATTATTTATATGTATAGTGTGATTTAGAGATGCACTTGAACCAAACAAGTCACTACCAAAGAGTGGATCTATCTCTCTCTATATATATTAAAAAAACCCACAATATTCGCCTGGAGATTCTGTCCACATATTCGGAGATTGTGATTTAACATACACAGTTTATCAAGGCTGGTGTGCTGCACGGAGAGACTGGAGTTTTATGTAAGGGTATAAATAATCAATGCACATAGCAACTTTAAATTACTGCTAATGTGTTTTACTTATGTTCCCACTAGAACGATATGTGAAATAACAGGGAGTTGCTAGGCACACACTTGACAAATAATATCCATGAGTTTCCATTTTTATTATTTTTATACATTTCTTATTAAACCAAGCGGTGTAGTTCAAGCCCATGCAGCCAGCCCTTACTGGTGGATTACAGTAAGCACGTGAAACGGGGGGTTAATGCTGCATGGCGAAGTTGCTGCCGCCGGGTGCCTCGGAGGGGCTGCGCGTCCCCCTCGCCACCCGCCTGCCCATCGCGGGGCTTGCTGCCGGCGCGTGGCCGGCAAATCCGTCGGCAGAACCCGCAGCTGACCCCCCTGCTCCGGTCCAGGTGGCGGCACTTGCTCGCAGGCGGCTCTGCAGCTCCCGCTCCTGCTCTCCTTCGCTCGTGGAGGCTTTTACTGTTGCTGCTCCCGCGTGTTTGGGCTGCAGCGCCCGTGCAATTTCAGCCAGGATCTGGCCCATGGGGATGCTGCTGCTGGCTGCGAGCGGCCCTGGTAACGTTTACACTGGGCTCACGGCTAAAAGACTTCCTTTGTTTTAATTTCATTTCCAAAACCTGTTTCTTTTCCACCTTTCGTCCCAGGACGCTGGGGCAGGCGAAGCCGGGGTGAGCCCCTGGTTTCGAGCGGTTCTGTGGAGCCGCGGCCGCAGCTGTGTGATCCATCGTTTCAGTAAGGAGGGTGTTCGGACGCTCTGATGCCAAACACCCCCTGACATCCCTGGGCTGAAGCCGAGGGCGCTCCGGGCCTGGGCGGGCGCGTGCAGAGCGGGCAGTCTGTGCCGTCATAGGGACAGTGTTCAGGGGAGTGGCGAGGAATAGTCCCACAAGCTTCATGGTCCTTAGCGGCAGTCCAGGCCGCCGTTCACTTGTCACTGGAACCAGTAGAGATTTCCTTACGTGCAGTCTCTTGTTGACATTTTCATCCCCATTAGGGTTTTGGCATGAGAAGAGTGGTGCAGGGACCCACTCTGCCTGCTCTGCCTCCATGAGCTGCTACAGTTCAAGCCATAATTCACCTTTTCCGCCTTTTACTTTATACAGTGTCTGTAAACATCTTTGCTGGACCAAAACCGGAGACAAAGGGCTGGATTCTGTAGCGGTCCANGCGGGCACGGCGGGGGCGCAAGGGACGGGTCCGCCTGCGCCGCCGGGCACAGCCGGCAGCAGCTCGGGCTGGGGGGCACATCCCCTGCTTTATTTTGTCCCCAAATGGGGCAACAGGCACCAGCCAGCCCACGGCCCTGCTAAAGGCCGGTAGCTGCCAAAGCTGACGGGCTGCATCGCTGGTGCCTGCGGCAGGAGCCAGGCCATGCACAGCTCGCAGAGGCTGGAGCTCAGGGCTTCTCCTGGAGATGATCTAGTCCTTACCCTGCTGGGAAGGGATCGTTTAGAGCAGCATCTGTTGTGGGAGCCGACATGCATACATGTCGTCTGCAGAAGCACAGCCTCACCAGGCAAGCTTGAAAGGTGCCATCCACAGATTTTCAAATATTAAGCATGGCATTGATAGGAAAGACGCTTGAATAGATGAGAGGAAAGATTTGCTTCAAAGCATGCAATCGTCTGATATTTGGGCACTGGAGCTGCTACAAAAACCTTTTCTGTGCGTAAGTAATTGGTCCATGAGAAGCAAAGAGCGTGCTGCTTCCGGACTGCCCACCCTGCGTCCATAGCGGTCCTGTACTAAACCCCAGCAGGGAGTTTTGCTGTTTTCCGTTAAAACTATTTGGCAAACAATAGCTATTTCTTTGTAAACAAGTCCTTAAGTATTTATTACTATGCCACCATCAAAAACATATAGCTTCGTACTGTGTTTAATGGAAGAAAACTAACAGTGTTTTAAAACCCGCTCCACTAAGAAATGCTAAAATGGCAAATGGATTTCCCGAGGGCTGGCAGGCTGGGGTTGGCCCTGGCTCGCTGGGAGCAGACAGGTGCCTCTGCTGGCACTGCCACGACCCATTTCAGCGACACAAACACCCCCTCGCCGTGCAGATAAGCAATAAAGCACCGGCAGCCTTTGCACAACACGCTTACTCACAAACCAAATGTCATTCTTTGCAAGGAGAACAGAGCTCAGCCCCACACTATTAACGTTAATTGAAAAACTTGCATTAACCTGAGTGAGAGTGCGTGCAGACTCATAAATACAAGACCTACATTAAATGATTGTCATAGACTAGTAGCTTACAGGTCCTTTTTGTCGTGGGTGAACAAACAGCTGTCAATAAAGGGTGTAGTATGGAGCTGGGAGGAAGAATATTCATTTGGTCAATATGACTGTCAAGATCATCCTTAAAATGCATTTCCAAAGAGTGAGCGACCGTGAGTGTCCGCACCGGCAAAGCGTCGCCCGCACCGGCGCGCGGCGGGGGGAATAGGGCTGCTCAGGGCTGAGCCAAGCCAGCGCCACCAGCGAATGCAGATGTCCCTGTCAGGCTGCAGAGCACAGACGCCCTGGGCAGACGGAGGCGGCGGCAGCTATTACACGGTGCACACGCGGAGTGGAGGGAAGTTATCCTTCAGCACCGAATTTGGTATGGGGGGAAAAAACCCTATTCAAGTGAAAAGCAGCTTTGGATCTTTAATTAAAAAACAGGGTTCACAGCACCGGGGCATTGACTTCCACTAGTTAATCTCCATCACTTCATTTCACCACCAACTTCCATACTCCACAAAACTGCTGGAGACAATTTTTATTGATTGCTCTTCAAGCCGTCAAAAGCGTCCCTGGCTGATCATATGTTACCCCCAGACACCTTGTGCATTTCAGATAATAACTTGGTGCTCTAGAGAAGAAATGAATTGGATGTGCAGTCAGTAACTGTCCAAGTGAATCATGTTACTATATGTCAGCGGCCCAGGCTCTGACTATCATTTTAACAGAGAGAAATCCGCTATTTTCATGGCTGTTTGAAATTATTTTCCAGATGAATAAGATATAACAACAACTACTTACAGTAAAGAATAATATGGGGAATCTATTTGCTACTTGGAAACAAATCTTTCATGTGTAATACTGTTTAATGTTATTTAATCTGTAACTACAAACATGAAATTTTGAAACTAGCTTTCATGTAGTACAAAAATCTTGTCATGTGAGAGAATGGGAAGCTGAAGTTGGTGTGGGTGCTGGGTGGTATTCTGCACCCCATAATTGCAAATATAATAATTCATACGTAAAATGGGAAATTACTAAAATACTGTCGACAAAGACATATACTTATGCCAAATATTGGCAGTGACAGTTTATTTTGCGTAAACAATTACCACGTATCAAGATTATTCCCTTTTTTCAGGTGTGTTTGTCAGTGTATGCTTCATTTGGAATTGCTATAAATAACTGCAAATGGATTTTGTGAGGTTAGAAAGAAGCAAATAATTTAGAAGCCCTTATCAAACTGGTAACTCTTTAACTAAATAAGCCTCACATGTTTTCTACAGCTGTATTAGCACTGTTTGCTCGGGTTTCACGCCGTCTCGTGACTTCCCTTTGTGCTCTGCTCGCAGGCACCGCTCAGCGCAGCTTCTAAAGGGTGTTGGAAACGAACCGTTATCATTTTCAAGGATGCCATTTTGAAAGCGGCCAGACGTCTTGCAAGGACGAGCCCGTGTGCGCGCACCGCCCTTGGGTAGCCACGTACGGGTGGTGTAAGCGTCGACCCTCGCTTGGTGGTGCCTCTTTAAAACACTTTTAAGAAAGACGCTCACGTACCCCAGAGTGGAAACTCCGCATGGAATACCCACATTAAAACATGCAACCTGTGACCTCTGCTGCCTCTTGCCCGGCGGCGGCAGGGGCGGCTTGTGGCGAGGCTCGCTGGGCGCTGGCACGGGGCTGCCTGTCAGGGAGCGACTCTCGGGCTCACGGGTGGCTGAGCTGCTGGACGTCGTGTGCTCGCGAGCAGGAGCCAGCGCAGGCGCTGCCCGTGGGGGCCGCNCGCCCCGGGCTCTCGCCGCTTGTTGGGGCTCCCAGGGCAGGGGTGACGGGGCGCTGCTGCCCACGGAGCCGTACCTGCGCCTGCCGCGACGCCGCCCGTGGGAAAGTCCTCTGGCACTGACAAATCTGCTGCAGGAAACCCCCACCCACCGCACAGCCAAAGGCGCAGCTGTCCCTTTCACTGCCTTATCTCCTGCTTTACAGAAGACTAATGGCGAGGATTATTTGACTGATACCAGCCTGCTTTCCCCGTCCATCACAGGCGGTTTCCCCTCCAAGGGCTGCAGAATCCACGAATGACTTTACAGACTCCTTTCGGGCAGCTGCCTGCAGGCTCCTGACTGCCCCATCCCACCCTGACTTTCTGCGGGGAAGGGCCCAAAAAGGACGTTCCCTCAGGACACAACTCTCCAGCCACTTCTGCAGAGCCCTGCTCAGGGGCTGAGCCCACGGGCAGGGCTGGGACCCCCCGATGCCCAGCCCCACGGTGCCCCGTAACCCCTCTCAGCCCCGGAGAAAGCCCTCAGACCGTCCCTGAACGAGTGCAGCACGTCCCGGGACACGGCGGCCGGTTGGGCCTGGGCAATTCTTCACATACAGATGTTTTCAGAGATGTGTCATTTCTGTGTATTAAAGCAGCAAAAGTGACATAAAAAAGAAAAGGTTGGCTGGTGACTTGGAGGAGGTGCAGCGATGACTGCGGCTCTGTTAGCAGGGACAGAGGTCATGGCCACTTTTAATTACTGTTGTGTATTAGCTCATCATCTATTACTGTTGAGTTATACTGAAATGGTTAAATAAGTCATGAGACATAACTGTTGAAAAAGAGCAATTTACTCCTTTGGTGGATGAAAAAAGTTGAGGCAAACCGTATTTATTCTGATGAGTTCCGGGTTTTTTATGAGTCCAAAGACCAGGATTTATTTGCATACAGATTTGCATCCATTACATGAAAGCAGTCGTCCCAAGCTGGTACCGGGAGCTGTTTGCCATCCCTTACCACGATGGTCCAAGACCAGTTCAAGAGCCTGTACCTGGACCGGTGATGCTCCTCCTGAGCACGGCCATGGCACCGCACGACACCGCCAAGCAGATGGGCCTTTCTCCGTAAGTCGTCTTTTTTCTGCAGTGCCCGTCCCAGCAACGCTCCTGGGGAGGGAGGGGATGGGACAGGCCAGGCACATGCCAGAAGTGTTTCAGATTTGGCACAATGGAGCGCCGCCACTTTCCCTCCCTCCCTCAATCTGTTCCCCGGCTTCTCGGATTCCTGTGCCGGTCCCTGATGTTCTGTCACAGGCTCCCCGTGGGAGCTGGAAGCAGAAAATGCTCCTGCCACTTGCGACGGCTAAGCCTGCTCGTGTTCCAGCTGGTAAGTCATAAAGAAATGGTAAAACACAACCCCCTCAGGGCTGCTGGGAGCTGGATCGAGTTTTTCCATCTCTCCCCAGAGATGGCTCTTTATTCTCGCACTGACAAATCTAATGGCCTCGCTGGGTCCGACAGTGACAAAGCAGCCGATGGTGTTGGCCCCACCAACGCGGAGTCACGCGTGACAGGGCCAGGCCCCCGTCCCAGTCTGGGAACAGCTCTCCGCCCGAGTCCCCCTCGTGCTGGCGCTGGCTTAGGCTTCTCGCAGCTGGAGATCATGTGTCCAGATAAATATTTAATTTTTAAGAATGCAACCTTAATTACTACACCGGGTTTCAGAGTGAGATGCGATGCATGTGCCCTCCCATGCTTGGNACCGCGCCGGCAGCCCCACGCCGCTCGCCATGGCGCGGTTGGGGTCTGCACTGCGGAGGTCCGAGAAGAGCCGAGCGGGCGCCTGCCGCTACCGGGGGAGGCACCGCCACCGCCTGCGCGTCGCCCCTCGAGGTCTCCTGCACCCGGTGGGTTCGTGCCAGTGCCGCTCGGCGAGGCCAGGCAGGTGGATGCCTGCAAACGGCGTGCTCCTCCATCATTTAATCTGGAGTGATGCATATAGAAATTTAGATCAGGCAGCTTGACATTCCTGACTGCTGAGACTGTGAATCGATGGCCTCTCTACTCCCTGCTGGGGAGATCGATTCCCCAAGCACAATGGATTGGTTTCATCACTTTGGTTTCACCTTGTCAAAGTCATGTCTGATTTACTTTAGTCTGCAGGGCAGGTTTTAAGCATTTCATTGCATTTTGTAATCTCGCTGCGTGTCTCGCTAATCGCCGTGCCCTCTGCGTGGCAGGAGCGCACCTGGCACGGGGCTGGGCAGCAAACACCCCACAAACGACGCTCGCCTTTTCCCTGGGCAGTGAGGATTCAGCGGGTTTGCCGGCGCAGGCTTTCCCCGCGCCGCTGCGCTGTTCCCACCTCGGGCGCTTGGCGAGGCCGGTGCTGCAGCCGTGGGACCTGACCCTGCGGGGGCTCGGGGCAGTGCAGGACGGTGCCCCACGGCTGCCCCGGGGCACAGACCCCACCGCTCGGGTGGCGAGGGCGGCGTTCGGCCCATGCGTGGGCTCCGTTTGTGCTCTGCTGCAGAGCGGTGGGCTTGGGCTTGGTGTCTGCTTCCCACGCGGATGAGGAGAGAGGAACAAACGGCTTGGTCCGGGCAGGGCCAGGTCAGAGCAGCCCTGGGAGTCAGAAGCGAAACGTTGCCAAGTCTCAGAAGCAGCTGGAAAACATCCCTGGGATTGGTGTGTCCCTCGGGGGAGTCCTGGGGCTGTCCCGAGTGGGATGAGGCTCAGCCCAGCCGGAACGTTGAGTCTGGTCAGAAAAATCAACATTTTGCATCCTTCACCAAAAGGAATGAAAATAAAAAATGTTACTGCAGTTAGTGTGGCTGTAAACTCACCCTGGGATAGATGGCGGCCAGTCCTGTGGGCTTCCTAATGGCTTGTTGTTAGCAAAATTATTTTCCTGGTGCTCAGTTTGGCCCAAATTCTGCGTTGTCCAATTATACTCCTGGGTGAGTTTCCTGAATGTAAGTATTGATCACTCTTCAGACAGGTTTTCTGTCTGTTCTGTACATTACCTCTGCTCTTCTTCAGGTAATCAATTATATTTTTATAGCTACGGGTATTAATCAATATACAGTAGCTATCTTAATTGATTTGTCTAAGGCCTTCAATCTGCAGCCCATCAATTATCCGGGAGGGTCGGGGCCGTGTGTGCGGCACAGGAGCGGGTGCGAGGTGTCCCCACGAGGCGACGTGAAGTGGGGCGCCGGGAGACCGCCGGCTCCGGGCCCTTTCCGAATGCCTCCACCAGGTTCCTTCCACGGTCCCTGCCGGCCATGGCCGCTCTGACGCCCCCCTCACTGCTCATTATCATTATTTATCTGTTACGGCTGCATCTGGAGGCCACAGGAAGGGTCAGGGAACATTCGTACGGAGAATTAGCAGTAATATTTCAGGGGGGAAATATATATCTCCTGTTTTAAATGGAGCTAGGAGGGGCAAATGGGCTGGGAGCCAAGCCTGAGCTCCCCACTCGTCCCTCCGCCTGGTCCGTCTGCTCCCCGACGGCTCCCCCAGCACCGCGCTACATGGGGAGACACACGTTTCACACCCCCGGCGCTTTCATTGATGCCAGTTAAATGGATGACTTAAAGTTTTGACACTCGCATGGACAACGTGATTGGAAAGGACCCTCGAGATGCTCCTGCTCTCCTGGGGTGTGGGAGAACGCGTGTTCCGTCATTGCAGAAGTCCCGTCGCTCTGCCCCCAGGGAGCCCAGCCCAGCCCCACTGCGAGCCTCTGCCGGGGCAGGAGCTGGCCGGCGGCGCTTGGCTGGGCGAGCACCAGGCTGGAGCCACGCGGGCGCGCGAGGGTTAATTTGGGAAGATCTGTGTTGATAATAAAGCTGCTTTTTTCCTGGCGATGATATGATCGGAGCGGGGTTGCTATGGCAACGGTGGCTCTAGAAACCCCCGACCGCTGG
>WEKW01007954.1:171976-184423 GCA_013389905.1 Sula dactylatra | reverse complement strand
AATAACATGAAGGGGGATTTAGTGGGTAGTAAACCATTAGTGAGTTCGGGATTTAAACTCCAGTACGCATGTAGTGTATTTCACGATTGCCAAACTGATTAATGGAAGCGTTGCCGGAGGAGCTCCCTCGCCAGCGCTGGGCGCGTGCCACCGGCAGGGTCTGCGTGGCGGGGCCGGGCAGCGGCGGGACGTGGGGCCGCTGGGGTGCAGGTGCTGTGGGGGCAGTGGAGGGGATCTCCTGGGACGGGGGGCAGAAGCCGGGGCACCCAGGGTCACCCCCTGTCCCGCACACCCCGCAGGCAGTTATTAAAGGTGACACAGCCAGCCTAAGTAAGGACTCGCAGAGCCCACTAAATCTCTAGCCATCCCTTAAATAAAACTTTATGCTGGCTAATAAATTTTAATGCCACTTGTCAGTGCTTGATAACTGCAATCATTTAACAGAGGAGGAGAAACCCCAGTCCTGGAGCATGGCGGCTGTGCCGTGCACAGTGCCCACGGTGCTGCCCCTCCGTGTGGCTGCTCACCGTGTCCACCCGGGGAAGAAGCAAATCCTGCCAGTTCCCTCCCTCCCAGCAGCACATCGGCCCTTCCCACTGTGTGCTGAGGAGCAGACATCTTCTAGGGCTGGAAAACAACCGCAGCCCGAGGAGAGGAGCAAAGGGCTCTGCAGGTGACGTTCACACTGAAGCTTAATGACAGCAACACCAGTGTGACACAGCTCACTGTTTCACATACACCACGTCTGCTCAGTTGATGTCTTGATTTTCTCACCCTCAGACTGCGCTGCCTGGTGCAGTTATGAAGTCTGCTGGCAGCCCTGGCCATTACACAGCACAAACCCACAATTTCAACGCCGCATTTGTGACCAGTTGAGGTTAAGAAGTGTGTCTGTGAGGGTGACGTCTGTCCCCTGGCATAACGTTCACATTGGGGCTCTGGCCCTTGGCTGCAGCTGCGCAGCCACATTGCAATAATCAATAATGATAATAATTATTACAGGAGCAGCATGAATTTCCTATCAAATTAAATCACACAATGAATAATTTTCATGTTTTATTAACCAAAAGCCTCTCTCGGAAGAGGTTTGATGGTGCCACAGTGTCTTTGGTTTGCCACAGCATGGCTTCATGATAGACCCGAGCACAAGCCTGCTCTGGAAGGACAGGGGCATCGATGTCCTCTGCTTCCCTCTCTGCTTTCGCGTGCCCATGCTGTGCTCATGGTTTGCACAGACCGCGGGCAGGCACAAGGATGCTGCTGGACCCCTCTGGGCAGAGGTGAGCAGACCCTCCCCTCCCGCACTCCTCCGAGTCTCTGCAGGGCAGAAAGCTCAGGAGGGAAGAGAGGGTTGGCCCTGCTCCACCGGCCAGAGTCGTCACCTCTAGCTGAGCCCGAAAAACCTCCTTCCGTAGCTGGGGCAGGAGACTTGCTTAGCCATGCCTGTGAAATCCAGGTCTCATTAGCATTGCTTAAGCCGGCGTGAATTAGCATGGCTTTAACCCACTCATCCTCTGGCCATCTATTTTTAGGAAATATATAAAGCTAGGAAAAAAAATATCCCTACATGGCCTCCAAGCTGAGCCACCAACATGTGAGTGCTGTGCCCTCTCTGTGAAGGTCTCGCAGTGCTTCGGAAGCCCTGCGGGCTGCAGGGGCAGGGGGACAGACCTCATGGCTGGGTCCTGCGCGTTGCCAGCCTGGTGCTTGAGCCCAGCCACCGACTTGGGCAAATAATTGGGTTCTTTTAATTTGCTGGTCGAACAGGGAGCGAGGAGAGTAAAAAGCAATTTATGCCATCTCAAACCAGTCATTTTCAGTGTGTTTGGGGATAGAAAATAAAAGCGTTTGCTTTTGGAAGAAAGAAATGTTGTGTTTGGGATTTGGGGGGGAATTGTAAAGAAAAATCAAAAAAGTTTTCAATTTTCAGAAAACTGCTTCTGAGGCCAACAAATTTGTTGGATTTCACAAAAAAATTCAATAGTCCGGGAACTGTGTTTTTCAAAACATTTTCCCAGCTTTAGTCAGGACCCTGAGCAATACCCTGGGTAATACCAGAGTTTATCCAACTGCAGCATCTCTCAGCCTCCTCCCATGGATGCAAGAGGCTGCTGGGACCTGGCTGCTTGGGCAAGGTAGTGAGTGCTGCTGGGAGCAGCCACTCTCACCACAGCCCCAGTCGTAACCCTGCGGATCGATGGTCTCGCTCATGGGCTATTTAATTTTTTTGTCTGCACTGTACAGCGCAGTAATGGTCACGGCTGCAGGGCCTGCCCAGCAAAACTGAGTGAGAGGAATCACCTTTGAAGGTGGTGCGTGGGAACAGATTAAATTTAACTTGCTGGACAGGGAAGCATCATGCAGGCGGGAGGTGTGTGTGGAAAGGATCAGCTCGCTTTGCATAATAGCATTTCCTTCCTCCGCTCGCCTCACATGCCGCCTTGCAGCACGGCTGCACATTGAGATTTCATGTAATTTTGTTTTAGTGCAGAATTTAATGTTAAGTTTAAATATGTAATTATCTTTAATTGAAATTACATCCATGCTTTTCATTAACAAGATGCAAAGAGTGAGCAGTATAATGCAGAGAGATGTGAGATCCAGGCTGCACGGTGCACCACACCAGGTTGCAGGTTTGCTGCGGCTCTGTCCCGGGCGAAGTCCCGTTAACTCTCGTAATGAGTATCACAGGCGGGTTTGCGAGGACGCCCAGGACCAGCGGGGTGGTGGAGCCCCTCTGCCTGGCAGAGCTGGGCCAGGAGGTGCCCAGCCCGGCCCGCCCCGGCGTCCCCTTCTGCTCTGCCGGAGGCTGAAGCCCAAGGACAGCAACCACCGCCAAGCCCAAAGGGAAATAACTGGGAATGTTATTCAAAATGAATCTATTTGTCATTGCACTGAAAAGTCCAAGCAAATGCTAACAGGCGTCGCTGGCCAAGTGCTCCCGCCTTTCCAGAGGTCCCCGTGTCCCCGGCGCNAGCAGCGCGCAGGAGAGCGGAGCAGCGCGCAGGAGAGCGCAGGAGCGCGGAGCAGCGCGGAGCAGCGCGCAGGAGCGCGGAGCAGCGCGGCGCGGCCGTTCTGGTCACCAGGGGGTAGCATTGGTTCGGCGCTGCCGCTCCTGCCGCTGCTGCGGCACACAATGGCTTCAAAATCATCGAGGTCTAACCCCTTTCAAGAGAACATATATTGGTTTCTTTTTTAAAGTAGCCAAGGAACAATGCATTTCCATAAGTGAACGTAAAATTGCATTTGGAAGCGACCACAGCCCCTCTGTCATGTTGCATGGAAAAAATCATCTGTTTCTAGTTTTAGTCCTTTTCAGACCTTAAGGTCAGCGATTCAAGTGGACATTAAACTAATACAGGAAGACAACGTTGTTACAATTGTCTGGTGGCTCTTCTGAAAACCTATTGGTCCTTTCAGATTCTCGTACTTCATTTGGAGCCGCTCTTCAGCCAGCTTAGTTCCCTCGGGGAGCTCTGGGGGTTCACCGGCACACCTAAATATGCGTCTTTTAAAAAACCAGGCTGGTCCCTGATGTATTCTGCACCTTTACAGTGCCGATGGGATAATCGGGTCCCTCACCCTGGCACTGGCTGAAGGGGTATGCAGGTGTCCCGGCGGAGGGGTTCCCGGTGCTGGCTGTTAGTACTTCGGAGCCCTGGTCGCTGTGAAGAAAAGGCTTGTCAGAGCCATATCTCAGCAGCCAGCACTTGCCACAGACCTTGGTTCAGGCTGGGAAAAGCATTCTACATTTTTGATGTAATGTTTCCTAATGTTTCACCCAACAACCCATAAATTTCACAAGAACAAGCCTATAAAGGGTTTGTTTGAGGAGAAAAGGACAGATTGCTACAGGCTGTAACTCTGCAGAGTGAAAGGCCTTTAAAGAAGCTCTTGACAAACAGCAAAAGAAGTACTATACATGCACAGGACCATTCGTCAGGGGACGGAGCTCGCCCACCAGACGCACGGGCCAGATCCTGCCCACCCCGCTCGAGGCTGGAGGGGAGGGCAGAGCCGCATCCTGGCTGCTTTTCCAAACCTGCCTCCTCCCGCGGGCACGGGGCCGGATCCTGGGTCTGCACCAGTCCCCCCACGGTGGGGCTGCGGGCAGCCGCTGCCCGCCTTGGCAGCACTTGCAAAATGCACCTCCTGGGGACAAACGGGACAGCGCAAAAATGGCACAAATGCTTCAAAAGAGCCTTCCGAGTAGAGAGCGGAGCCCAGCACGTGCTGGGGCAGTCAAACTGAGGCCACTTCTTACCCTACCTAATCAGCTAAATTTAAATTTCTCTAAACAATTATTTTAAAAGCAAGGAGAAAGACCTTTCTCTGTGTGAGTGATTACATTGCTCACTGACCGTGCTCCATGAACTCAGGGCTTTGTTGCCACCAAAGCAGTTTCTGTACCTTTTGCATGCACAGTTCCTACGGATTTATACTAAATGCTCTTCAGACTTGTTAATAACAGTCAGCGAGACAATCAGCACATGCTAAAGTCCTGCTCTGACAGTGCAATCAATTAAATATCAATTAATCAGTTAATCAGTATAGAGGATACACAGAACAATGCCAGCAATGGCTAGTTTCTAACCCTGAATGTTTCTTGCCAGTTCCACATATGTAGCTTGACAGGTATGCTATTTTTTTGCAAGGGAGCTCCAGACAGTGGGATTTCCAATCCACGGGGCAGAGCTGGATCAGCGCTGCAAATGCTTTCCCACAGGTACTCATTAGAACAGCTAAATAACTCCCTTCCTCCACATCACCTGTGTTTGCATCTTCTGCTGGGGTCATTTTCAGCCAATATCTTGCAAGTGAAATTTAGTAATGCTCCTGAAAAGCGCTTTTTAAACTCAAACGCTCAAATATCCTCAAATAACTGCATAACAGACCATCCGTGTGAAGTTGACACTCAGATGCATAATTATAATGCTGTGTCCTTGTTATTACCTATGTGAGGTAGGAGGAATGAGAAATGAACCTGTGCTCCATAACTCACTGCTCCAGCAGGAATTCCCGCTGCTGACCTCAGGCTCTGCTTTGTCAATGCAGAAAATCACAGAGAACTTGGAGGAAAAAAATGTTCAAAAATTTAGGAATTTGCTTCTAAATAGGAAGAAACTAAATTTGCCATGGAAGCTGTCACGAATGCCTCTTCCAGCCGTGGAGACAGGAAAGGTGCCAAGACACTGGCGTACCAAACCTTAGCACGCTCCAGGACTCTGGCTGATGCATCTTTCTCACATGCTCTGCACGGCTGAAAGGATCCAGCAACGTCCATCACCAGCACCCCGCTGCCCTTTTCCTCTTGGGGACCCAGCGCCGGCCCTGGGAGAAGCCGCCCCATGGGCCGGCGCTGGTTCTCCTCCGCCTCTTGCGCCGGAGACGTCTCCTCCTGCCCTGGGGACCCTGGTGTCAGTGGTTGTGTGAAACGGTTCCTCAGCACTGGCATTTGTGGCACTGGTGCTTTGGTCCTGGGCGAGCTGCTTGAACGGTTCTACCTCTAGAAGACTCCTTGCTCTTCCTTCCCTTCTCCTCCGGTCTGTGACTGTTCACGCTAGAAAGTCTCCCCATCTGTGTCCTTTGGCCCTGTGAACCCCCAAACACTTCTCACGGTAAAGCCAGCACAGGTGGCCCCGGAGACCTTTTCACCTTGGGCACGTCCTGCCTGTGCCTTAACCTGATTTGGATGTGTCTGTGATGTGAGTGATACACCTACCCAGAGCCTGAGACCTCCAGCAGCCACTGCTCGTTTCCATAGACCCCCATAAATGGATAACTGGCTCTTTTAATCTTGTTACTAAATTGTAATGGAATTATCCCTCTAATCCTTTGGAGCAAGAGCAGAACTCAGCCACCAATATAAATATAAAAAAAAACCCTACAGTAATCATAGATTTTAAAAGTATTTATTTTGTGCTGCTCTCGGATAGGCTGTACATAAAATTTTATTTCAGAGGAATAATGCCGCGTAGTGCACTTTGTGGCTGCGCTGTGATTAAGTCCTTTTTAATCTGCTGTGTATGTTGAGGTGCAGCGCTTTCCCAGCACAGCTCCCTCCATGCCAGACTCTCTATTAATGGGGTTACCGGCTTATCGGAAAGAGGCAGAATTACCCAGCTACAGGAGGTTTTTGCTCTGATCTGCTTAGAAACCCGGGCCATTTCAGGGCAGGGAGGGCTCAGGGATGGTAAGCCTGTTTCTTCCTCAGGACCGTGTGCCCCTCACTGCTCTATTTTCTTGCAAGGAACTTTCTAGCTAGTAAATCTGTTTAGAGGGATTGGTTCCCGCTGCTGCTCTGTCTGTCTGTCTGTCTGCCTCGCCACAGGCAGTAACTGGCTGCTGCCAGGACGGGCAGCTAGCACTGCTGACTGTGGGATGGGGAGGCAAAGACGGAGCCAGCAGACGGGCCAGCAAGTGCCCGGTAGCTGAGGTTGCCTGGACACAGTCGTAGTGAGCACAGCGAAAGCACGTTGGATGGAAGGAATCGTTGGCAATAGGATGGGGAAGTGCAGTTGGCTTCGGAGCCCAGGGTACCTGGTGCCATCAGGAAAAGGCAGCTGGTGCTGCCACGGTGCAGTGCACGGAGCCATCCTGCTCATAACCCCGCTGCAACGTCCTCCTCCTCGCCAGCACTTTGCAGTAACAGGTCCTGTTCGATCCTTTTCAACCACAGCCCCCAGATTTTAACTCTGAGAGGTGGTGGTGGAGCGGGGATGGGGACTGGGGCAGCAGAGGCTGTGGTCAGGACAAGCAGAGCGTGGCGAGAAGGGTTTCTTCATGCAGCACAACCCCGTGTCGTGGGGACATGAAGAAAATCATTTGGCTGATGCAAAAGCATTCTCTGGAAACAGATGGGGTTACAGGCAGAAACACGTCCCCGCCTGCGTGGGGTCTCGTAGCGGCGTTTCTGCAACGTGAAGGGAGAAACGGCGGCGCGAGGGACCTCCAGTCCCGGTTTGCTCTGTGCCGGGCACGTGGGGCGCGGCAGGGAGCGAGGAAGGAGTGGGTTAGGGATGTGCGTCTTGTCACAAAGCATTTGCTGACCTTTCTGTAAATATTTCTCAGGAAAGGCTAAACGCCCGGGTCAGTTCAGAGGGTGCTGTGCTGTGATCAGCACTTTGCCTGGGGCCACGGCCACGGCTGCCTTTGACAAATAGCAGTTGACCCGAGCCACTGCGGGCGCAGGCAGCCACGCGGCGCGGGGGCAAGCGCGGCCCGGCAGCGCTGCCGGCTCGAACGCCGTTGTGTGCGCGGGCTGCCTTCGGCGCGCTTAGCTCTGACAGCCGTAACTTTGTGCAGCGGGCAGGTGGTGTTTTAGGGGAGCTAATGCAATTTAATCCTTAATAAAGAGAACGCTGCAGAACACAAGACATTTATGAAATGCCGCTTCTCACCTGGTGACTTCGCCTGGATTTTCTAACCCCAACTTAAAGGGGCCTTATCCATTCACATTGCAAACACCAGCTACGCAGTGGAAGGAATAACTTCGTGGAAGGTTATATCGCCTGACTGAAAACAACGTTACACGAGGGCAAAAAAAAAAGGGTTTCACAGGGATGATTTTAAGGTTTCACAGGGATGATTTTAAATGTCAAGCATATTCCTTCTTTTTTTTTTTGTCATTTGATGGCAGAAACTACCGCATGGAAATTAAAGCTTGGAGATTCGTACAGTGAAGTCTCATAGACCAGACCCCGGCAAACACTATGCTGCCAAATACAAATAGCTGGAGAAACACCCCACAAACACCGTCTGTCGGAAGGACGTACTGCGGCTGGCACGGCATTTTATCGGTTCTACCAGTCCACAAAAAATCTGCCCCGGTTTCTTACATCCGTTTAGCTCTGGATCACACTGGACCAGCTTGCACTGGTGAAAATGAAGCTGATGTGATGGAACCTGGTAACAAATCTTCACGCCAGCCTTTGCGCACAGGAGGCTGCGCTAGACAAGTTGGGCTGGAGCAGAGCGCCTGCGCGGAGCCGCCCTGGGTCCTGCGCACGCTGCCCTGGCCGCGTCTGCGAGCGAGCAGTCCAGGGGGAGGGAGGCGAGGAAAGACTTGCTGCACAGCGAGCCTTCAACATGCTTTCCTTTTCGTGCCAAGTACCTGGCACGCCAGTGCTTTCCTGAGCTATTTTCTGTTCCCACTCTGACCCAAATGCTGTCTGCGTCTGTGCATGACTGCTCCCTGCTCACGCTCACCTTTGGCACAATGACTGCCTGCTAACATCCCCCTCCTGCTTCCCAGAGACGCAGACACGGAGAGGGAATTTGCCAAGGGTGGTGTCAGAAGTTCAACACCCCCACGGCATCCAAAATGCTTGAGGAATGCTCAGGAGGTTGACACGGGTGTCAAGGATCCAGCGTGCCTCCCCGCTCCGACACAGATGGCTCCGCGAGTGAGTTTGCACGGCGGTTGTTCCATTACGCGTGTGCGCAGGAATGTGTGTGCATGTGTGCGTGGGAATGCCTTAGGCCCCCGGCCTGCAGAGATTTATGTACGTGCTTAACTCTTAGCAGATGAGAAATCCCATTGAGACTATGCATGTGCTACAGGTTAAAGACAGGCATAAAGCTTTGAAGAGTCTAAATCTTAGATTATAAAGATTATAAATTTTAGGAGGACAAGGACAGCCCCTGTCTGTACAGCAGCAGTGTCCTGCAGACGAGGGGCGGTTTCTGCCTGCAGTTGCACCACCTCACCCTCGTCCCCCCGTTGGTACCGGCACGGCGGGACTGCGCCGGCATGCGGCCCCCGTGGGTGCCAAGCACGGCTGTGGGAGGGTCTGGACGGGCTGGTGGTCACGGTGTGGCCGTCAGGGGAATGCATTGCTCAATGCGCCAGCTTCCACAACTCAAAGGAAGGGAATGCAATGAGAAACAGATGATACATCCATTCCTCTTTCGGCACTGGAGCTCCTACACTCATAAATGGGACCGCGGAGTGAGTTGCAGGCTGCTGGTGACACTTGCCCAGGACAGCCTGCCAGGTCCAGGGGCTCCTCGCAGGCATCGGCCCCGTTCCTGCTGCCTTAGCAAGACCGTGGGGAGCTGATACGGCAAGAACTGAACGCAAAAAATGGGGATGTGTCTGAGCTTTGCCAGAGCAGCCGTGCTGAGGTGGGGCCGGTGCCAGGCGGCAGAGCCGGCGGCGCAGGTCTGGGGGTCCAGGTGTCCCTGGTGGCCATCGGCGACCCAGCCCCGTCACAGGGAACGCCGCGGCACGCCGGTGGCACCAGCCATCCAGTCTTGCTCGGTATCATTTCAGAAAGACGGGGCAAGAGGAAACTATTTCCTGCTACTCTGTATTTTTAATTCATGTTTTCGCAGCTCTGCCTGTCCTAAATCCCAAGCAGATGGTGCAACTCGGCCCGTCTCCTCCAGCAAGGATGATCCCCGGGGCCTCCCTGCAGAGAGTGTACATTTCAAAGGATAATTCTGTGAGCGCTTCTTACCCTGATCCAGAGCCTTCTGAGCATCCGTATACTTCATCACTCTTCACACAGACCTGCCCCTGCCTTGCACCAGCTCCCACCGGGGTTTCCTTTTCTCTTTTAAAAGGTAAGCAGAGTCACAAGCTCTCAGAGGCGGCCTTGGAAGCAAAGGTAGCTGTGAAACATGAGAAGCAAAAGTAAAAGAACAAAAAAGAAGACAAAAAGAGAAAAGAAGGGAAATTCCCGTATGAATTCCCTGATTTATGCTACAAAAATGGGAACCGTCCCCCCACCCTCCAAGCGTGGAGGTAACCCCAAGCTCGGTCGAAGCAGGGGCGAGGGGAGCCCTTTACAAAGCGGCCCCTTTCCCGCACCCGCAGCACCTTTTTGTGCTCATGAAGCATTTCTGCACTAACAAATCCTGTTTGATAATTGTGTTGCAAAAGCCTCACTCTGAATATTTAATAGAATTATTGCTAGTTATCAGCACAAGTAGGTGATAAATCACAAGCCGCCTTTACCCAACACCAGGCAGAGCCATTAGGGGGTTTCAATCACGTTTCCCACCCTGCCCCCATGTCAGAATGACCATGAATTAAAAAGAAAAACAAACGAGCAACCTGCCCCCACCTCCCCGGGTTTCATTCCCTTAAAAAATCAAAAGATAAAGAAACACTTATAGGCTCTGGCCTGGGCCCAGCTGTCCCCGAGAGCCACAAGCCCAACTTTCTGGTGCCCTCGAATCCTCTGGCGCCGCCTCCCCGGCAGAGCCTTCCGGCTCTGCCCCCCTCCTCCGTGTTTGAATGAGGTGATCTTTTAGCTGCCCTTTGTCTTGGAAAAAAATTAATTCTCATTTGCATTACCTCGACTAAATGTCACCCACCGATATTTTGTTAGACATTAGCAATGCTGGCAGAGAGGGGCACGGGATAATTGCGTTCTGCCTAGCGGTGGGATTTACATAATTTCAGACAGCAATTAAAGAATCCCTGGGAATTTTTTTTTTTTCTCTTCCAACCTCTCCTACAAAGAAAGTGTTCGTTTACATTAAGCGCTCAGCTCCTCGCTGTTCATTTGCATAAAATTAAAGGTTTTTGTGTTCTGGAACAGCAGGGTAACATTTAAAATTCTGTTTCAAAAAGCTCACCTTAGAATAATAAAATGTTAATATCATTTCACGGGCTGGAGAAGGTTGCCAGCTGCCTTTCACTTCAAACTTTTATCCAATACTAACTGTTTGGGTGGGTGATATTATTATTTTTTTTTGTTGTTGTTAAGATATAAACTTTCTTGAAAAAGTGTAGGGATGTAAATGTGCCTACCGATGGGTCTCCGCAGGGCTACTCCAGAGCAGAATGTTTGTTTACTCCATAGTTTTTTAATTAAAAAATCATGCAAAAGAGCAGCAGTGGAATATTACAAGCTTTAATGTGCCATCATACTCCAGACTACGAGAGGAAATGCAATTTGGATCAAAACCCTTTCATTTGCTTTCATGGAGATGGAAGCGGCACTCCAGCGCGCGTCTGTAACACACGATAACTTCCACTCTGAGACTGCATTTCCATGCCCAGAGCAGGGCCCGGTGCCTGCGCAGGCAGGGAGGCAGGAGGTCCAGGCAGCAAAGGTGGCGTTGTGGCGAGGCAGCTGAGACCCAGCCCCTCTCTCCCAAGGCTGGTGGGGTCTCCCCCAGGGACCCTCCCTCCCGCAGGCTCGCCCGGAGCCCAGGGCAGGTGGAAGGGCTGGCGAGGAGCAGCTCTCCCACGGCTCCTGGCAGTCGGTCGCCCACCCAGCCGCACGCTCCCGGGCCCCTCAGCACAGGCACCACTGGCAGGGACCACGCAGCCCCTCACTAACAGCCAATGCTCCTGCTGGGAAGGGAGCGGGCAGCAGTTTTGGAGCAACTAAGGAGGAGGATGGCAGCTCAGAGGGGCTCCGTCACGTGCAGGAAAGGGCTGGGAGCAGAGGCTGAGGGCTGTCCTAGCTGCAGCTCTCCCAGCCATCAGCTGCCTTTATTCTGAGTGCTCTGTCAGCACTGAATGATAAAAAATGACATTTCCATTTGAGGATGATGCTGTCGAGGTCCCTGAATGACCTTTCTCTTATCACCAGGTCTCTCGTGCCTGCGAAGAGTTGTCAGCAGCCCATCCCATGCACTGCGGACGGAGCCCCCGGCAAGGCCCGTCGTGGCAGGGGAGGGCAGGCTCTGCAGGGCTCTCCCACCGTTGCCACTGCAGCCGAGCGGGGAACATCCCACGGGGCTCCCGATCCAAAGCAGAGCCAGCCCCACCGCGAGCGGGGGGACCACGGCCGTGGGGGCGCAGGCGAGGCACCCCGCGTGGCAGCGGGCTGGCACAGGCTCTGCGGGAGGATCAGTGTCAGCAGCGTGGTGGGGAGGTGGGACACGGGCAGAGGCGGCTCTCGTCGGAGGTGCGGATTCAGCCCCCGAGCAGCAGCACGTTGTCACCTCCATAGTCCCGTGGTGGCTTCAGCAGAGGAGCGATAGCAGCAGAGAGGAGCCTCGGTAAATCACATGGATGATGCACCGCCTGCGGCAACTGCACCGCTTGCAAGGCAGGAACAGCGCTGCTGGGATGTGAGGACGAGGGGCCAATGCTGCAGCGTGACCTTCACTGCAAGGTGAGGTGGCAAATGTCCCCCAGCGAGGATGGGACCTGGTCACGGCGCATCGGGAACACCTGGGGGACTCCGAGTGCCCAGGAAGGGAGGCTTTGGGGAGCAGGTCCCACGCCGGCTGGAAATTCAGGTCAGGAGGAGACTCGGGCACGGGTCCGGCCCCTCTGCTGGCTTCACTGGCCAGGGATGGCAAAGCACAGGCACCACGCTTAGCCGGCATCGCCACGGGGACCTGCAGGCTGGAGGCCCCTGGGAAAGGGGCTCCAGAGACGTACGTCCGAGTGGCTCCCCCGCGCCAGGCGAGGGGGTTCGGCAGCAGCGCCCCGGAGAGCCGCGGGGCCGGGCGGGAGGCCGGGGCACCCGTCCCTGG
>WEKW01007954.1:109118-171637 GCA_013389905.1 Sula dactylatra | reverse complement strand
TCCCCGCCGCCGCCGCACCTCACGGCCATCGCTGGGGCTTCCCTTACAGGGGAGCTCACGAAGCAGCTGAGGCTGGAGAAGATCTTCCACCTGGCAGTCCTCTTATCTGCCACCATTTGGGGCTGCTGTAGGATTGTTGCAAAAAGTATTTCATTAAAAATGAATCCGAATCCCAGCCGTTGTGTTATGTGACTGGTTCACAGGCGGGAAAGCGTCAAGCACGGTCTACGGTCCCTGGTGCCCATGTTTGTTTCCTGCTTTAGTCTCCAGGGCACCGAAACTCCTACCTGCCTGCCAGCGTCATCTTTTTCTTAATGATTTGCACAGGGAATCCACACCTTTGCAGCTACATCGGTCACGAGCACAGGACAGACTCAGGCTTGTAAGCGTCCAGCTCGCCAGCGACCTGTTACGAATGTTTTCCAAACTGTTTTGTGTCTCTGGGAAGTGAGAATTATCATTGTATCCCTGTAAAAACGAACATAAATTAGGATAAGCATGCTGTACACTTCACATGAGAAGCTCACAAGCAAAACGTGCCAGTCCGGTGTCAGCCGGCATCTTCATCACCCGCATCGGCTCGTCTGCCAGGACACGTCCCTGTTCTCCAGGGATTTCTGTGCTCTCCCCACGTTCCTCCCGAGAAGTTATAAAGCCAACACAAAACCTGACTATTGAGGGTGAGCAAAGCAACAAGCAGGCAGCAGAGCAGAGGATGAAGAATAAAATGCTTTACTTGGGGAAAAAGTGGAAAAGCCCATTTCCTCCGCAAACGCCCGGAGCAGGTGGCAGCCGAGCTGGGAGGCACCGGGCAGAGGCCCCCAAAGAGCAGGGTACCCACCCCCAGAAGAGACGGGGACCATGCACCCGCTTCTCCTCTAACGCCCCAGCCCCGGCGACTGAGAGGACGAGACGCTTTAATTTATAAAGCAAAAAATTTGTATGACCTGCTGGAGCTGCTGTCCTGCGACACGGACGTGTTAGCACACATCACCTGGCCCTCCCGCGCGCCGGAGCCCGGAGCATCGCGCGCGGACACAGCGCACGTGTGGAAGCGCGGGTGCGCCGCTGCATGCCCTGCTCATGGATGCCGAGATGCGCACGCGGTTCACGAGCGAGCTCGAGGCTGAGGAGCAAGCTGTGGGTTCGGGAGCTGATGAAAACCCAGGGCTCCATCCTCGCGGGAAACATTACCTCTTCAGAAGCCATTCGCCTTCCGGGTGAAAATGAAACAAGCTTTTTTTTAAATGGAAATAAAAAAGATTTGCTTGGGAATTTCTCTTAGGAAAAGTCATTAATTAATTTTAAAATTTTTCATTTCAAAATTTGTTTTCATTACTTTTACATTATTTTATGACATCAGTAGTAGCGCGTAACGTGACCTGTCATATCATGTCAAGTCATGTCATAATATGCATAATAGTAGTAGCGGTGCATAATATTACATGTCATATTGACATAATCACAATATTCTATTATTATTGACTTTGTCAAACTAATTGCAACACAGACAGGAAATACTTCGCTCTAGAAAATAAGATTAAAAAGGTGCAACCTATAAACAAATTAGTTCTTTCCCTTTACAACCACATTTTTAGGTATTTTCAATATATCTCTATAAAAATACTTAGACTACTATATGACATCATGTTACGCACTGCTACATATAATTCCAAGAAATAGGGGAATAAGAAAATTTAAACCAGTCAAAGTAAAATTTTCTGTTTGAAACTACTTCAGTTTTTCAGAATAAACAGTTCTCAGAACAAAATTAGCAAACCCTTCTATATATGAAACCTAAAAGTTCCCCTTATGAAACACCTACACGAAAACAGCCATGTGAGCGGAACAATCTTTTAGAGAAAATTCCCCGACAGCTCTGCAGTGCTTGCGGAGGAGCCGCGCCGGCGGTGCCATCCTGCAGGGCTTGAAGCACCGCGTCGCGCCCCTCTGTGCAAGCGCCGTGCAGCAACGTGCTCGCACCCGCCCGCGCCCGCGCCGGCGCGCCCGCTCCGCCAGAGCTGCCCCCTCCACGCTTGGGCTCACGCTGAGCCCACTGGGGTTTCTAATTGACTTGACATGTTATAAATTGCCTAACTTGGTTGTGATTGCTGTGAAGAATGGTACTTTAAAGGACTCAATATCTGTATATCTCCCTTTGATAAACATTGGCTTGCTGAGCTTAGATCTTATTTATTTACCCTTGGAGCAGGTTCATTACTATGTATTAGGTAGATATGACATATTTATGGAAATATGGGGACTCTTTATGGAATATATTAAGATTAAATAAATCATTGACTATGTGGTCAAGAACTGCAGCAATCCTGATGAATGATTCCATGATTTTTTTTTGATCCTTGTATAATTTTAAGAGCCATCCCCTTTGTCTTCCTGGACTCCTGCGGAATTTCCCGCACCATCCCGAACGCACTGGGAAACGCAAGACGTGCCCCTTTGCTTGGGGAGAAAGCTCCAGGTCCCACGTGGCCTACGCCCTGCGTGAAGGGCTGGGGGAAAGGCGCGTGGGAGACCCCCAGCGTGTCCAGATACCGAAACCCAGCCCCCGGGAACCTGCTTAGCAAGCTGAGAAATGGTTCCGATTTCGTTATCCCACGTCATCCCGTTCACTGTAATCTGCTGCATGCATCCATTAACCAATGAATTTACATATCTAATGGTGCATTTTCACAAATTAGTGGTAATTACATTTAAAACAGCTATTTTGATACAAATCAATGAGAGCCACGGCTAATGACATAAACGCTATTTCACATGTCCCTTGGCCTCATTACAAACGTTGGAGGAGACACGCAGAGCACAAACTGCGGAGCATCAGTGCAATGCCGCCGACAGACTCAAAGCAAAAGGCTTTTCTGGCGGGTATAAACCAGCCAGGTTTAGGCAGAACAGAGCTGCCATGAAGGCTTCACGGCTGCCCTCTAGCCTGTGGTATTTGAGTTCTTCTCTCCCCTTTCTTCCCAATCCTGCTCGCATTTTAATAGCTGGTGTTTGGCAACGGCAATACCAGCCGCAGTATAAAAACGGCATCGGCGCACGCGACTACGTGACCCGAAGGGCCCCGGGTCCCCGCGCAGGCAGGGCACCGCGCCAGCCCGGCGGAGGCTGAGCCCCGATGCGAACACCTGCCCCATTGGCACCCGTGCCACGCACGCGGGGCCAGAGCTCCGGGGGGCTCGCTGGGGCTGGTCCCACCGCAGGCACCGCTGCACCCATGCATGGGAGCACTCCGGGCTCTTCCTCCTGCATCAGGTACCTTTGTTTTCCAGCGTCTTTGCTCCCGTTAAATATCTGCTCCCCACGGTGCCCTGTCGGGCTGCCGGCGGCCCTGCGGGGGTACCTGGCAGCAGGCACGAGGCTGGACACGGCAGCGGCCAGAGCACCTCTGCAGGCCACGCGCCACGTTTCCCTTTTGGCTCAGGACAACTAATAAAAACCTGTAAATACTGGGGGATTCTTAAGGATAGTTAAGTAGCAAACTATCTGTTGATAATAAAATTTGCTTGCTTCTCACAGATATCCAATTTGCCTACTACCCAAAGAAAGGAATTGGGTGTCTGCTTCCTAAATTGTTTTAATCTCTGGCAAAGAGTGCTTCTGGCAGAGTCCCTCAGCTGGAAAATAGGAAATGAGTTAGAAACAATAGACAAACGCGAATAATACAGAGCTTAAGATGTCTGATCTCGATCTTGAGAAGTGAAGTTTAAATAGATTCCTCACTTCACCTGCATGTGACCGCCCTGGGAAGGAGAGGGCCCCTCCTGGGAGGGCCAGGGGTGCTGTGTCAGGTCTGGCTGCCACGTGCGGGGACGTGCCTCCCCCAGGGAGAGGGGACACGGTGCAGCCTTGTCAGGCACAGGTGGGTGCTCGTGCCACTGGGGACTGATGCGGTACCGTGAGATTTAGCAGCTCGCTCAGGCTTTAACACAAGTCATCTCTTTTCTTAATCTTTCTTTCTGAGGCATTTATGCACACCCCACCGCCCTGACACCACCAGCCCCCCGATACCGGCCCCACGCGGCGCTGCCAGCGAGGGTCGGTGCGTGCTGCGCTGCCTCCGATACACCCGCCGGGTGCTGGGCGCCCGCAGCCCTCACTGCCCTCTGCACGCTCCTCCCCGCCCGTGCCCCGGCCTCCTGCATGCCTCTGCTGTCACACCGCACCTTCGCTTTGTCTTTACAAATATTTTCTCGATAGATTTCAAACATTTTTCCACAACAGTCTTAAAGAATTTCAAGAAATCTTAAAAATCCTGGGGAAAAAATTACCCCTCCGCTTACGCCCTGGCACCGAGGCTCTGCCTGTTGTAACCCTGTTAATAACAACATTCACGTCACTGTGACGCTAATTGAACTTTCCTGTGCGAAGAGGCCCCCGGACAGAGTTGCCCCCCTGCGCACCAGGATAACTCCTGCGGCCGGAGCTGGCCCTGCACCCCCGGCTCTGGCCCATACGGAGACCGCACCAGCACCGGCGAAGCTCGCCTCTGGAAAGCTGCCCTGTGCCTTCTCCTCTCGCAGGACCGAGGGATCCTCCGGAGCCAGCGTGCGATTTTTGGAACAGAAGCCGCATTTCTTCTGCCTATAGTCACAATCTTTTCGGCGAGGACGGCGCTCTCGGTGTCGCGCACGAGCGCTGCAAGTGCTGACCTGAACGCTGAAGGAAATGCTCTTTTCCATTGCACTAAGTGAAACAATTCAAACCGGGAAAATCTTGATAAAAGTTTAATTAGGAAAACGGACTCCATCTGTAACATATCCCCATTCTCCCCATGTATTAACCCTTTTGCCATAAATCTGCCACCCTTGAAGAAACCTGCCTTCCTCACAAAACCTACTCAGGGTTCACATTATTTTAATCAGTTAGAGGGGTTTAATACATTATTGATTTTTAGGAGAATTGAAAAAGCTCCCGTATTAAGTCCAGGTTGCTTATTCTTTCTGTATATGACATTCAGGTACTTGTGAAAAATTATACCAATTATGAAATCAGCCATTTACTGCTTCAAAGTGCAATCAGTTGTCACACTGGAAAGCACTTGCTCCTGAATATTATTAGTTGGGCTATGTGCACAGGAAAGTGCTGAGAGGAAAGACTTTAACCAAAGGGCAATTGCATGAAATTTACTTAGAAATAGCTATTTATCACCCTTGGATTTCCTACTGTTCAAATCCACTGCAGACACTTTATGGAATGAAACAGCCATCTCACCAACGTAACTCAGCCAACTGAGGGGGTTTTTTCCTCACTGACATTAAATGAAAAATTTAGAAGTCATTGTAACAGCTTAAAGATGCATTATCCTTTTTGATGTGCAATTTTAGCTTCATATCAAAAGCCATATAAAATAACCCCCGCACAAACACAAAAAAGGAACTTTTAAAAGTTTTATGACACGTAGTTCATCTTACCTTTTATGCATCTAACAGGCACCGCTTCTCCTGCTGTTCTCAGAGACCATTGCATGATTACCACTATGGGGGAGAAAATATTGCCATAGCAGCAGCAAAACCAGCCGAAGGAAGGATTAGTCTCTGGAGCCTGGGAAATGGAGGGGGAGAAGCTGAGCACCACAATGCCAGCAAATTCCTCCGAAGCCAGAGCGCGGTGGAATTGCGGGAGAGCTGCCCATTAGAGAAGCCTTCAGTTGTGTCACAAACTGCCACCATTAATGGGTTTTGCTGCAGGCAACGAAGTGAGAGGGAACATAAATTAAAGAGGGTACATTCAAGAGAAATTTCTAGCTCAGTAAAGATGTCTTGTCCGCTTGTTTTCCAGCGTGGACAAGAGTTTTAGAAGGCAAGGTCAACTTCTCAAGGTAGGAAGGGAGCTGGTCAGCCTGGGAGTGCTGGCGCAGCACCATTAACGTGCAGGACTAACACATATTTGATTAGTGATAGATGTGACCACCACTCTTGTTTATCTCCCCAGGCTGCAGTGCCCAGCACAGGGCGAGAGCAGCCGCCTCACGCACCTTGTTCGCAAGGCACAGCTTTTTCCTCTTCTAATTTCTCAAGGTAAAATACACAGTAGGAATGGAACAACCGGGCAGTTTCCATGTTGGAAGCGCGGTCAGGTGGACAGTAGTGAGTCTGGACACAGGGCCAGTCCCCGAGGGAGTACAGAGAGAGTTCCCACAGGAAAATGGGAAAGCAGCTCCTGACCCACCGGGTCTTGAAGACCTAAACCAGGAGCAGAGCAAAGCCCCCACGCCTTTGGATGTGGTTGGCTTGTACAGAGCAATAACGCCCAAATCAGCCCGAGGGTTAGGAGGTGTTGCAAGATGCTTCGCGCCTGCAGGTCCCTCCCAGCTCCTGTCTGGAGAGGGTCAAATCCAGGGGTGAAGGAAGTACCGAACCAGAACCCGTCTCATCCTCCTCTACACAGCGATCGCGTCTCCTGCCAGGTGGGTTAGGGACCTGCTGGTCCCACCAGTGAGGGCCGGGCGTCCGCCGTTTGTTATCTGAGCTGTGCTGGACGGGCCAAGGGACCACAGGGATCACTTCTGCTGCCTGGGTCAGCACACACATCGCCTTGCTGCAGATCCCACCGGGCTTCCTGCGGCTCCTGGCTGGGGAAGCCTCTCGCCGTGCATTTCAAAAGCAGCTGAACCTGGTCCCCAAAGCATTCGTCCCTGCTTCCCATGGGGCCTGGGCACATGCCACCTTCACTTAAGCAGCCACACATACAATCACAGAGTCTTGTGTTATTTGCCCCAGTCAAACCCCATGCTCCAGAAAACAGGCAAGTTCAAAATTATTCTATTCTAGAATTTTAGGTCCAAATCAAGAAAGGGGGGAGGAGGTGTTAAAATGAGATACTTTTTCAATATCCTTCATCAAGGCACAGGTGCCTCAGATGTCTAAGACACAGCATGTTACAAAATGCACCAACAATAGTCTTAACAGGTGATGGCAACCAAGATCTAATAGCCTGCTTTATAGCACAGAAATAACACAAAACCAGAACACTTACTATATTTTATTATATACTATATTTTAACTTAGCAAAAGGATTGTTATAATACCATTTAATTTAATAAATAGTAAAGTATTTATAAATGAACCATTTCATAAAGTGTTACCAATTTCTCCATACACAATAATATGATTTGCACAAACGTTTGTCCTTGAGGCAATAGAAATTTTCTTTGCAAATCAATCCTTACAAGGATTGTAATTAGTATCCGTTAAGGCAGCCAGCAGTACCTGTAGCTGTATTTCTCCCATAAAAGCCCTGATTGCTGCAAGCTTTCACACAAAGCTAACGACACAGAAGGAAAATGCACACGTCGTCTAGACTATTCATTTTAATCAGGCAAGAGTGATTTTTTGTGGCCCATTTGATATGACTTTTACACAAGATACAACCTCGCTCCACAGGGGCTGGCGGAAAAGGTCAACACTGCTGTATAAAAATACATTTAAAGAAGGAGTTTAGAAAAGTGAAAACTACAGATAAGGACCAGCATTGTTCAGGCAGAGCTGCAGGTATTGCATCTATCTAGTGATTTCAGAGAAAATTATAAATCTAATAGTTTTAAATGCTCAAAAATTAAAAAGCCAGGGGCTTATTTTCTGTTGGCTTCTTTCCTTCGTGATGGGATGCGGAGGAGAACCGTGTGACGGTACACATCTGAGTTAAGGCGGGTTTTAGCAGACGCTGTTCCTTCAGGAAAGGTTTTACACCCAAAAGCAAGCCCAGCACAAAGGCCTGTACCCGGCCTGGCTGGGAGGGCCGAGAGCCCACAGCCCCGGCGAGAGGCATTGGAGGCTGCTGGCTCCCAGCGCCNGGGGACACCCACCTCCTGGGGTCTCCAGCTGTGGCCAGCGCTGGCGAGCCAGGGTGCCTGCCGGGAACCCGCAGGAGCAGGCTTTGCCAGATACCTTGTGTTGAAGCGCAACCACGTTCGTGAACGGCTTGAGGTGCCCAGAGGATCTGGATTAAGCCAGGGAGCAGGACACGGGGCTCGCCGCGCGCAGGGCGGCGGGTGTCCTGGCAGCTCGGCTGCGGGCAGGCAAGCACAACCCGTGCCCAGCCCGATGCTGGCCCGTTCGCGTGCTCTCGCTGGAGCAGCACACAGCCATGCCAGCTCCCTCATGCTTAAATCAATGTTTTCCAGACTCTGTCATTATTACACGCTGTTCCAAAGCAGTGTTTTGCTGGATGCAGTTTAGCTAATACTGCTCTTGATGATTAGTGCTACTGCAAAATAAAATTACCGACCCTCCCGAGGCCGGCAGGAACAACACAAGCCATCCCCGTGGAGCCGGAGCTGCTCTGAACAGCAGCACATGACATCTGCACAAAGGCAGCCCTGCACTGTACGCTGCCTCCTGCTTTCCCTGGTAATTAAACTCCCATGCCAGGGCTCTGCGAGCTCGCTGGCGAGGGCAGCCTGCCCATGACTCCCTCATGCCCAGGACCCGGCGAGAGAAAAGCCACTGTCCGGCAGTCACTGCCCTGGGGCATCGCACCCACGGGTGCCCCACACCTGGCTGTGGCTGCCACAGGATGCTGGCGCTCCTCAGCCTCCCCAGTGGGCAGCTCTGAACCGAGCCGGACATGGGAACAGGAGCCCTTCGGTCCCTTGAACACAGGCGTGAGTCAGGGGCGTCCATCCGTCAGGGTTCACCTGGAGCACCCCAACGCTTTTGGCAGCACTGTAAGTGCCACCAAATAGGGTGGCAGGAGCTGGATTATTCCATGAATAGGGTCTAAAATTCCAGCTTTAGGTCCAAGTTTCAGCATTAATCGTGCCATTCATCATCATTACCTGCAGTCGCTCCACGCGCTGCCCCAAAGGCAGCAGCAGGGGCAGGGGCTGACACACTTTGTTCCTTTCTCCCTCCAAAGGAGGGGAGGCCAGGCATCAGTGAGATCATTGATCTGGAGCATCCACCTGTCCTCCTGAGCAAGGAGAAGGTTAATTTATCACAGGATGGATAAAACCCAATCTTTGAATTCCCTGCTTGCTCTTAATTAAACAAAAACCTATTACGTTTGCTAAGCCTTGCTCTGAAGAACCATCTGAAGTGGCTCTGTAGCTGAGTACAGACAGCCTGTCTTCCAGGCAAAGACCCATCTGCATTGGACCAAGCTGAGCCCCCCTTCACTACCAGCTGTAAGAACACCCGGGCGAAGAGCCGCCAGGTCTGCCTGGGTGCATGTTCTGACCTCACAACAGACCATCTTCTGGACCCTCACGCTCTCCAAAATGCATTAGTCTCCATAGACAAGTATAGGTACAGGGGGATGGTACTGCAGAAATAGCATCTCTTCTGTCCAGAGAGAAGATACCACCCCAATCCCAGCACTCACCAGCGTCTTCTGCCTCCTGAGTGACAAAGCAATGGGCACCCCACATGGGATGGGGACCAGCAGCCGCACAGAGCGCCAGGTCATTAGCACTGCCGCCAGCTTAATTGGGGTCTTTAAAGTAGGTGCCTCCTGCTTGTGTGTCCCCGTGAGCGCCGGGCAGGAAGGTGCTGCAGCCTGTGCTGGGTGCTACAAGGACGAGGCAGGCCCGTGCCACGGAGTTGTGCTACAGAAGAACAAAGCTGAGTGTGGAGAGGTTTTGGGTGCAAACTGGAGCCCCGACACCGCACGACTGCTTGAAACACTTCTGCCGGAGAGCCCAGCTCTGGCTGGCTGGCCAGCGTTCAAGGCTGCTCCGAGGGGAGAGCAATGTCTCTGGCAAAGAGAGCGATGCTGAAGATGCAGCTGGCAAACCAAACCATCATTTGGGCATCCTCATGCAGTCCCTCTGGGGGCCGAGGGAACATCTGGGGCCCGACATCCACCACAAGGTGGGGAACAGGGCACAGGCCAGCCCCTGCACCCATCTCTGCCAGCAACCCACAGCCACAGGTGCTGCTGTGCCAGGCACTCCAGAGAGCGAGAACAGCCAAGTCCATCACAAACCTGGCTGCAAGGCTGCCTGGAGATCTCCTTGGCATGCTCCAAGAGGTGCGAGTGGAAGATTAATCTTAATAATTACTGTCCTCAGCCTGCCTGGCCCCGTCCAAGCTCAGGCCTCCCCTGGACACGAAACGTGCACAGAGCTCCCCGCGCGCCACAGCCTCCTCCCTGTGCAGCGGAGGCTGCGCCCAGCCTGCAGAGAAAACCCGCATCCCGACTGCCAGGCTTAGCCGTGCCTTGAGGCTTTTCCCCTCCTGTCCACAAAGTAAATGAAGTGGGGAGAATAATACAGCGCGCTCTCACCGAGACCGACAAGCCTGTGCCTCTCCTGGAGCCGCTGTGCTGGTATTAAACAGACAAGACAAGCTCGCAGTCAGTTATCGGCCAAAAAAATAATGAAGGAACAAGTCGGCAGAGCAAAGCCGAGTCACCCGGACCAGCCAAGTGGAGAATTTAATTTCTCACAGGTTCCCCAGCAGCGAAGCATCTCCGTGCTGTGGCCCTGCACACGCCGACGGCTCTGACCCGGCGGCCGCAGCCGCTCCGTCGCCCACGGGGCCAGGGGAGCTGGCAGGGAAGGTGCTGCCCTGTTTTCATTTTCTAGAGCAGGGCTCGGTCACCATAGGAGATGGCTCTGCCTGACACAGGGTGTTGGAGGGTGACATTTACCCATCACTGCGCAGACAGCAGTCTGGGCTAAGCACACAAAGCAGCATGCAGGAGACCGGGGCTCTAGGAGCGCTTTCAGCCCAACAGCCGAGGGCAGCAAGGTCCCAGCAGGTGCCTGGCCCTGCAACCACAGCGATGTAGAGGGGCTCCAGCACCACAGGTCCCACCAGAGCAGCCGTGCAGCAAATGGGGGCATCAGCATTTCTTTGGTTTGCAAGAGGATGAGACTTGGCAGGAAATTAAACCGTAAAGAGATCGTGATGCCAACAGAGCTGCCTGGGCCAATTTTGGGATCCTTCCGTTTGAGTCCTTTTCCATCCCTTCGCTTTCAAAAAACACTTCTGGGAACTCATCCCTGGTGTCTGCTGGAAAAAACAGTCAGCGGTCTGGGACAGCCCCAACAATAAAACTCATGCAGAAGTAGAGGGAATAAATCAGCTACCAGAGAGGGTAAACATGCTGTCCCCTGGTGAGTATTAGTGCAAAGGTACCCATCTCCTTAGTTACTCGTCCTAGGGGTGGAAATATGGGGCTGAGCTGTAAACCAGCTGGGAATTGGCTTCAGTCTCTCCCCCTGTTCCAGCATGTGGTAGAAAATTGATTTTCTGGTTTTTTTCTTCATGTTATTACCAGCACAGTCTTGATGAGAAGAAAACCTACAAACCACTTATGCCAATGACCATCAGGGTACCGCAGCTGGGCCAAATACGTACCTCTCTGGGCTGATGCACAAGCTTCAGACGCATTTCTGGAAGTATTTTTAACTTCACTTTTTTAGAAGAGGCAAGATGCTCCAAGCAGAGGTTGTTCAGCCTGGAGAAGAGAAGGCTCCAGGGAGACCTTATAGCAGCCTTCTAGTACCTGAAGGGGGCCTACAAGAAAGTTGGAGAGGGACTTTTCACCAGGGCACATAGTGACAGGACGAAGAGTAATGGCTTTAAACTGAAAGAGGGTAGAACTAGACCAGATATGAGGAAGAAATTCTTCACTCTGAGGGTGGTGAGGCGCTGGCACAGGTTGCCCAGGGAAGCTGTGGGTGCCCCAACCCTGGCAGTGTTCAAGGCCAGGCTGGACGGGGCTTTGAGCAACCTGGTCTGGTGGAAGGTGCCCCTGCCCGTGGCAGGGGGGGTGGAACTAGATGATCTTCAAGGTCCCTTCCAACCCAAACCATTCTATGATTCTATAATGGATTTCTTTAAAAATGTAGCTGAGGAATGTTAAAGCGAAGCCTGTAACAATTCCGCTAACAAAGGCCAAGGCTTGCACAGCCAGCAGTCACCAGGCTCTCCCCAGCCATCACTGCTGTTCACCCGCGGGGGGCTTTCGCAGACCTGTGCCCCAGCATTGTGAGCTGCCGCACAGGGATTTGGAGCAGCACGGTGTCCCAGAGGTCACCCTTCCTGCTTCTGCCAAGCTGGGGCAGAGCACTCCTGCCCACCAGCACCACCAAACCACCTGCAGCCACAGCAGCAGCTCGAGAGGTGCAGACAGCCCGGTGACTTTCTCCTTCCAGACCACAGAGCAAGCCCCAGCCGCAGCCAGGCATCCCCAGAGCCCGGGCGCCGGCGGGCGGGGGGCTCACAGGGGTGCCGACACCAGGACAGTGCTCCCCACTGTCCCACCAGGACAGTGCTGCCAGCAGCACCTGGGCAAAGTGACATGGTAACAAATGGGCTGAACCAGCTGGTTTCTGCCTGGGAGAAATCATGCAACAATTTTTAGCTCCACACAAACATTTACAGCCAAGTTATAAACTCCTCTGAAATGCTGACAGACCCTTCGCTACAGCAGCGCTAGCAGGTGCCCCATAATGAATGTGTTGAATGACCTACCAAGCAAAGTTATTGAGGCAAAAAGCACCGCGGTCATTCAACAAACAATTAGAGAGTGTCCTGGTGGGGACAGCATACTAACAAGGGAAGGAGCCCGGAAGAGCTGAGTAAGCATCCTGCCTTCCCCCCAAATTCCTCCTCTTTCCAGCCTGGGCTCTGATCTATAGCATGACTCACTGGAGCTCCAATAAAGCTTCCGAGATTGTTATGCTAAATGAGAAAAAAAGTAATTGCCTTTCCCACATCTAGAACTCCAGATATATAACTTGGAGAAATATAATTAGCTGCTAACTTCAAAGATGCATTGGAATTTTTGTAATGGGCATTGAGACCCTGTATTGAAAAAAGCTAAAAGAAAAATGATACACTCCTTCTTGTAAATGGAATAAGACTTAAAGGTTTTAATTAGGATTCGCTATGCATCTGCAGCTAGGAAAACAGGAAAAATACGCTTGTAGTATCTTACTGATTGAAAAACACATATTGGGTAAGAAGCTTTCTGCAAAAATAATCGTGTGACACATTTGTCTTATGAACAATAATCCTCTATTATTAAAAATAAACTGTTCTTTTTACTCTGTTTAAAATTAAGTTATTTCAAACAAAGGGAAATCTTTGCAACAAGGACCCGGGGCACTCACCTATTTGGAGAGGGAATGGGGCACCAGTTACACAGCGTGTTAGGAAGAAAACATGAAACATTCTGCACAAAAAGAAAATGCACCTGCCTGTAGGGCTCCTTCGTGCCCCTGCCTTGCCTGCAAGGTGGGCACCTAGGGGTTTCTCAGAGCCTCTTGCTTAGCCACTGGGACTCCCACATGCCTCCCCACATGAATAGTCTTTTTTCTAGAAAATCACTGGTGTGTCATAAAGCCAGTCACCTACTGGCAGAGGAAGAGCTACAGAAAGAGGTTACCTCAGCCAGCTGGGAAAGGAGGTCAGAGACCCCCTGATTCCAGGAAACCAGAAGAAGCCACATAAAGGGCTCCCCAGAGCTCTCCCAGGGCACGGCGTAGGGTCAGAGGGGAGCTGCAGGCTCAAGGGAACGTGCTTCCCTTGGCATGGTACACCAGGAGCCCCCTATTACTCAGGCTACCCACACCCTGCAAGCTCCTCAAGGCCATAGCTAGGAGGAGACTTGATGTCTTCTAGACTACACTGCCACAGGGCAAGGTGAAAACCATGGTAGATAGTTGCTAGACACTAAAAGCAATATTGTTTACTATATAAACATCTATTCACCAGAAAGCATCATATACCTGCTATCAGAATGGTACCACCATACACAGAAAGCTTTGGAGTTATTACAGCAGGAGCATAAAGCATTTAAAAATCAAATCTCCAGCTGCTTCCAATGCTGCAGACGCTGAGCAGGAGCTGGCAGGACCCCAGAGCAAACAGCCCAGCTCTCAATAGCACTAAGCCCATGCCCCACCTGAAGGTAGGAGATGCTCACTAACAGCCCCAGGTGACTGTGTCCTGGGGCCTCTTATTGCAGAAGCCCCACCCCAGCGTGGGGGCGGTGGGGACCAGGCTGCCTATAAATGTGGGGCTCAGAGGGTCACCCCACTTGCTGGCTGGGGCCAGGCTGTGCCAGGGGCTGCTCTACACTGGTATGTCAGGCAGGAAAAGTGCACTGTCTTCTGGGTCTGTGCTCTTACCTTGCCTCTGAGGGGTTATAGTAGCTATATGGTGTTCAGCATAAGGCCTTTTTCTGCTGCTGCTCTCTGTGCTGTGTGGAATAAACCTCAATCTGCTGAAGAAACAGCAAAGCTTGGCCTAATCTAGATTTTGGCTCTTATGTAAGCTTGAACTAGACTGTAGAAAAAAGTTAAATGGTGAATGTAGTCAGTGTTTTTTGAGATCTGTGTTTGAGGTAGCTTTCACAAGAAATAAAAAACCACCTGTGTTTAGGGAAGAAAAAGACTTAATCATCTTGTATGTGTTTGTAGGGAAGTGTTCGGTCTCTGAACTCCCCCATTGTTGCAGTCCTGCTCCTCCTTGCAGTGTGTGGAGACCAAACTGTAGAACAGAACTAGTTTCCTCATGCTGCTTGATTTTTAATAAATCCTTTCCCTTTTAGACTCTGTGTAGGCTAATTCTTGATTTATTGCCTAGGCTTTAGTAGCTGGAGCGTATCAGTCATCTGAGCACTAGCTTGCTTCACTCAAGGAGCAGAGAAGCACTGATGTTCTTCCTGACTTGGGGATGAAGCGCTGAACCACTGACTTGCAGAGATTGTCTGTGTCCACATCAGGAGAAGCAGAAGATGCTTCTGTTACTTGGCTTATTCTTGAACAAGCTGGGATAGTTGGGAGTGCCAAAGTGGTGTGTGAGGTCTCTGTTCCTGGCAGTAACTTCAGCCCTGGGAAAGGGACTCGCTCTTGGGGGAGTAGCTAAGTTCATTAGCTGGTGAGGGAAGGGACACTTGTGAGAGTTCACCTGTGTGCATTCAAGAGGAAACAGAACAGCAATTTCCTCTCAGCTAATTATAAAGCTGCCAGCTCAATAACAAATTGGTACTGGGAAGCCAAGCCATGGGAGTTGAAGCCTTCAAAGTTCAAAATGTTCTTAATGTGGGGAGCTTGCAAGAGACGGGCATGCTTTCCCTGCATCCTCCTGCCCTGGGACAGTGCCAGCACACCGGGGGAAGAGGCTGAGCAGGAAGGGTCTCCTTGGGGAGGGAGCTCTGCCGCACTCCCTTGTCCCTGGCAGGGCCACAGGGGTTCTTGTGCTAACGGATGGCTTATTCTTTGATGCCATGGATTGTAATTTGTCTTGTGTTTGGCCACTTGTTGGGCCGGGCCTTGATGAATTGTTGATAAACTGTGATACAGGCTGTTGCCTTTAATGAATTTTTGTGTTGACCATTTGGGCTCCTGCAGGCAGGGCTGAGGCTGTGCCGGGAGAAAGGGGGACTGGGAATATTCACGGGGAAGAGGGGGATTGCTGGTTTTTCGCAAGCCTGAGCTGCTTTTTCATTTTTTAAGGAGAATTCCAGGTACACATTTTCTACTATGAAATAATGAATTCCTGGTTGATGTGTTCCTTGTGTAACACTAACCGCGAGCTCATCTCTAATCTGAGCTACACAGGAGCTCATCACCACATAGCTTGAGAAATCCTTTATTGTATATGCATGGGCAAGCACATTATAAATACAGAACTCGGCAATAACTCCCTGCCTGCCTGACAGCCCGCAGAGGGGCCGGGCGCCGCGCTGCGTGAAGGCAGCTCTTGCCTCTGGGGCAGCCCCTCGCCGTGGGGCGCAGTTGTGGGAGCTGAGCGGGGAGCTCCTGGTGGCTCTCCCCATCCTAGCGTGGTGCAGCACAGACCACTTTCGGCACAAACCTGTTTTGGTTCAGAGTTCTGCACTTGCCTGTTAAAGAGCGAAAGGAAGAAGGTTTATTTTATAAGAAATCCTTGTGCTAGCTCTTAAACATTGTTATGCTGCTTGCTCACGTGCAGCTCAAACTTGAGGCTTTTCTGGTCTGGCTCTTTGCCCTTAGCTCACCTAGGTGGCTGTGGATCCACAGGGCGGTGCCGTTCGGAACGCCTGCATCTCTGTTTCTTGCCCACATGCTGCAGCGGCCTGTCTTTGCCCTTTCTGCGCCGCTGACCCTTGGGGAGCAATGTAGCCTCACAACACAGCGCTGCCCAGGAAGCCCTTCGGACACCCCGACACCCCCCTCCGCTTTCCACCATATCCAGCAGAGCTGTTGGGAGCCGCTTGGCACTGCTGGAGAAGCTGCTGGAAGCACAGGAGCTGGCTGCTGGGTGCCCGTAGGCTCAAGCTTAATTGCAAGCCTGAACGCATCCGTTAGGTTTGCTCTGACATCACTGCCACCACCGTGCCTGTGCAAGGTGTCAAACCTGTGTTAGCTACTGGGGATGCAGCCGGGTCGGGGAGCCGTGCAGGGCCTGGGACAGACGGCGTGACAGCATCCAGGCTATCACAAGTGCCCTGTACATCTGTTTTTCCTCTACTAACCAGGGCATGACAACACAAGCAGATGCTGAAGTGTGAGGGGGTGGTTAAGAAGGACAGGTTGGCACAAGGGCTCTGCTGCCCAAGGCCAGCTGAGCTTCCAAGGCCAGCCTCTGTTTTTAACACTTATATGGCTCTGTTTGGTACTAAGTGGTTTTGTTTATATTGGTCTTAACTGCACTTTATTAACACTATTACCTCTTTTCTTATGATTCCTGATCTCATTACCTGTGTGGAGCAAGGCAGGACTCGGTGGCTGCAGTGCTTGGGTGGCTGATGCTGCCCTGGTGGCAGCTGGGCTCCTTTGATCAGTGCAAGGATGAGAGCAGGAGATGGGCCCAGATTGCTCCACCTCGTTCCCATCATGTCCTATAGTTCCCTCTGAAGCTGGAATGGTGGATCCATGCCAGAGCTGGATGAGGTGAGCAACAGCATGCAGGGCGGCCAGCGATGCTGCAGGGTGGCAATGCCTCGGGCTGGTCTTCGGTGAGATGGACGCCTGCCCTGGCAGCTGTGGCTTGGGACCCTCGCACAGCACTGCCAGAAATGAGTTAAAAACCTGGCTGTTTCGGTCCAGTCCAATGAGCTGAGTGGCTCCCTGAAGCAAGTCTCGCACCAGTGGGGTGGGAAGCTGGTCCCCAGCAGCACTGGTGAGGAGCTGCTGCCCGTCTGCGTGCCTTGTGTGGAGGGCACGACACTGAGCACTGGTAATACAATTGATTTCCACTAGTGAGTGAATTGCCCATAATTCATGACAAGCAGAGCCTCGAGTGATGATGAAGGTCAGCCCATCAGATCTGGAAATAAATTGTATCCTATTACAGCCTCCTATTAGGGGTCTATTTATAGCAGGGGTTCGCAAACTCCTGGAAGTTTGGAGGGTTTTTTGGTGGGATTTTTGCTTTTTGCTGGGCTAGTTGAGGGTCTGAGGACACAAAAACCTGATGTAAAACAAGCACCTGTGCTATAAACCACTCCCTGTCGCAGAGCAACCTGCGCATTGCAGAGACGTGCTGGGTCCTGAACTGAGCGGGGGAACTCGCGGGGTGTCGGGGCTGGAGGCACGGCTTGGCTAGCCAAGGGGCAGGGTTAGGTGGACAGAAGCCTGGCTGTTTTGATGAGGTTTGCTGTCTGCTCTAGGGAATACTAGAATGCTTTTATACTGGAAGCATGGCTTATTTCCGCAGACAGAAAAGCAGTGCCGTTCTTCTGCATTTACCCCTTCTATTTACCGTGCCACCGTAATCCCCAATTGATAGATAATGTGCAGGATGTGGTTTGCCATGGAAACAGAGCCCTAGTTCTTTACATTTTTTAAAAGATTAATATTTCTTAGCTTGGTTTCATTATTCTGATATTAAAAATCATTAGTTATGTACCATTTCACAACCTTCACAGGCCATAATACACCCTTTTGGGCACCAGCTTTCCTATAGGCAAAATAAAGCAAACCTCCTGGGACCGGCAGGGCACGGTAAAAGCGTCTGGTGGTACCTCGGCTGCAAAGTCTTCTCTCTCCAGCACCTCTGGCTGTCACCGCAGATGGTGTGACACGTCGGTGTTTCTGACAACACTCTGGATGAGAAAAGATGGAGCTGCCTCTAAATCCCACGTTTGAGTATGCAAGTTTGCTTGCCTCTCATTTGAATCCCAGATATATAGGCAGTAAGCTGAAGAGATCCTCTTTCAAAGCCCGTTAAATGCAAGAGAGTCTTACCACTGGCAAATGAGAGAAGGTACAGGTTTCAATGTTGTCCTCTATCTCCTTGAAAAATATTTGAACTTCCAGAGGCTTTGGGACAGGGGAAAATTGCTGTGAATTAAATGGCCTTATTCTGTTGAAGACGACAGTTTTTGGGGAGAAAGTGGGGCTGCTCGCTCGGAAGTGAAACTGCTTTTCTTTCAGCAGCTGATGGCTCTGATCTGGACGCCTGGGGGGGGGGTGTCGTTAATTGTGCAGGAGTCCCAACCACGAGCTCGGGGGTAGATGCAGAGCTGCAGATAATTACTTGCTCAGGTTAAGAGGGGTGATTCACTCATGCTGGAAAACGGCTGGAAGTTTAGTTCCTTAAAGGCAAAATAAGGAAAACAGCTGTCTTTTAAACCTCATAAATCTGTACAGTAAAAGGTTTGGGCAAAAACATATTTTATTGTTTTTGCTGTCAGAAACACAAAGAAATAAGGGCCATGTGACTCGGTAATTGCTGTGGACTTTTTTCTGACAGTAAACATTAAACTTAAAACAGTATTAAAATCATTTGACAATTTTTATGCTTTAACAGCTGAGAGTGAATAATGTTTTTGCATATAAAATACTTTCTCTTGTCAGCCTATAAAACTGTCAGAAATAAATTCATCAAAAAAGATTATATAATTAAAAGTCACTGCTTTTCTTTCTCTAGTTTAGTTGGAATTATTTGTTTGTCACTTTTTCAGGACTAAATTACTGCATTCAGAGACAACTTTCTTTGTTAAGACTATTATGAAATGTACGATTCTTACAAAAGGAGCCCAACTTTCTCCTCTAATGTATCAATTCAATATCACTTTTCAGAAAATACTTTTAGATAGTACTGTTTCTAAAAAGCTATTTTATTCTGAAGATGAGCAGGAGCAGTAATGGAAAGCATCCAAATGTAGAAATGGTATTTTTATTATTGAGTTGCATATAATATATGGAAAATGGCCGAATTAATTTTTTTAGCAAAGTAAATTGTTAGCACTTCAAATTGCAAATTCCCTCTGAAAGTGAGAGCCATACAGGTGTTTAAAAGCTAAAGCAGCAATATTGATTTTTACCTTGCGTTAACGAGGAGGGGGTGTCAGCCGTGCGGCAGCGCTGGGGTGCGATCCGGCTGCCGAAGGGCTGTCCTGCAGGGGCTCTGCGGAGGAGCGTCCTCCCAGGTGTGGCCCTCGGCGTTCATCCCCTGGAAAGGGGTGCACAGGGTCGCCTTGGGACGCCTGCTGTCCTTTGGGAGAGGTGGGGGGTGCTGGCGTTGGAGGGGGCAGGACGGGGAGGGCAGGGAGCCCTTTTCACCCTTAGCACAGGAAGGGGTGTTTTGACAGCACAGATCCTTTTAACAAATTGCCTCTGCTCTTCAGTGATGAGAAACTGAATTTATCAGAGCTGGGTGGATTTGGGGGTGACTGGATTTTCAAGGCTGGAGGGTGATAATGGTTTATTGATCTGTTGTTAAGTTATTGGAGCCTTAATGGAGGCAATAAACCAATAGTGCACATTGCTGTCACATGGCTGCATAAGCTGGGAGAGTAATTAAACAAGCCTTCCTTGGTATGTAAAAGAAGAGGCTTGTGGTGGCCACCTCCATGGTGAGCTGGGGCGGTGGAGCTCTTTGCCTTGCTGGTCCTGTGCCTGTGCAGGGACCCTTCACTGGGCTGGCAGAGGAACAGCAGGTTCCCCTCTTCCCTGGGGCTCTGCTGACGGCACCAGGTACCTGGTGGGTGCACGGGAGCCTTGTCTTGCCCTGCGGTCAGCTTTGCTGCTGGAATTTCATGGCTCATCCGAAATGTGCTGGTGTGAAATACTGTGCTGCTGGTCGAACGTGTCCCGCAGACCCTGTTATTGGCTCCCAAGGAGTATTTGGCTGCATTTTGTAGGGCTTATTTCTCTGCAGACAAAATAGGCACTTGCTCAGAAGCCCTGGTAGGTGCAAGCAGCTGCAAAGACGCTGCTGTAAGTGGGAACAGAAGGTTAAAGGGATGCTAAGCCTTGCATGGGGCTGGGGATTTGCCGGCTTGGTGCCATGTTTCTGATCTGATAAATCATGAAATCTGGATTTATTGCAAGTGATGATTTAATAAATGGGGGGTGTGTGTTCATGCTAGGATGCACTGCAACTGCTTTTTCCCCTGGTTTCAATAGGTCCCCTTTGCCTGGGAGCTGGAAGGCAAGGCTGATCTGCTGGAAGTATTATCTCTTGGTATGGTAATTATTATCTGTGATTAATCCTGCTCATGCTGAAGAACTGTGCGAGTCTTTTCCAGAGGGTTCATATTCATGTTTGCTTCTGCTGTTCATGCATAATATGAATTGACGTGAGCTATTGTTGAAAGGAGATAGACGGAGGTGTCTGTACCAAAGCTGTTTTTAATAACAGGCTGGGATGACTAGAAATGTCCTGGCAGAAGACAAAATCCCATGAGGGTGTGGGTCAGGGTGCCTATGCTGCAGCTGCCCTGCGATAAGGATTAATGAAGTCCAGCTTTCCTTTCCCTACTGCCCACCCAGCACTTGTGCTAAGAGAGGAGCATTTGTACTGTGGCCATCGCCACGCTGGGCTGCGTCCCTGCTCCCGTGAGCGTCTGTGCCCATCCTCGTGTGGGAGAGGGTATGGCCTGGAAAGGGACCTTTGCACCCCTAACCATTTTGCTCTTGTGGGCAGATTTCATTGCAAAATCACTCCAAGGGGAAGGATTTGTCCTCTGGAAAGCGGTATTGTGCCAAGGAGAGTGTGCTGTAGTCCTACAGCAGGTGTCTGCTGCAACGCCTCCATGGAGAGAGGACGTGACCGGGAGCAAAGCGAGTGGTTTGGCTTCAGGCTCTCTGTGGCAAGGTCAGGGGTCCTGGCCTTGGCACAGCCTGAGGAACTCCAGAGCTCAGCCCAGGTCTGGGCGCTCTGTTGCTGGGAGCATCTACCTAAACCCTCAGTAGTTAGCCAGAAAATCCTTCTGCTGGCAAGACGTAAATATTTGTGAAAAGCTGGAAATACCTGTGAAATTCTCTGGACCCTCAATAGCTCCACAGTCATCATTTAAGCAAGTTCATGCTCCATTAAAAACAGTTATTTAATACAATAATCATTCAATTAAAAACCTCTTGAAGTGGCTGCCAGGGCCTATTTGTATCAATACAATATTTTAATTGTAAAAACGCTAAGTACAGACCTGCCAACTGTGATTGTCAAGAAAATGTTACTGAAATGAGTGTTCAGTCTGAGGGAGGCTCTGGCAATGGAGCAAGTCCTTGGGCAAGAACTGGGGGCAGCTGCTCTGGACAAGGAGCATCCTCCCAGCTACCTCAGGCTGGGGAGATGCTGGCCATGGCAGAGCCTGCCTCCCCGGGACCAAAGGCCTCGGGACAGAGGTCCAGCTTCTCATGGAGGCAAAACATTGCTCTTTGCGTGGAGGTTGCATTGTGTGGGAACAGCCTGGGCTCTGGGATGGCCATGGGTGGGAGAAGCAAGTCCTCTACTTCCAAGAAGCTTCCAAGAAACCAACTGCTGTTGTCACTGTACAGTCAAAATCGCCTGGTGGAGCTGGGGTGCTCGGTGAACGTGTTTCCAAATGCTGAGGATGCCCCGAGCAGTGAAGGGGTATTCCCTGGTATCCGTGCTGCGAGGGCATCTAAAGGCAAAAAGGCGGCAGCCAAGAGCAGCCCTTGAGCAGAGCCTGCCTGCTCAGCTCCTGTCCTGCCTCACTGGTCACGGCCAGCTTTTGTGCTTTGCCTAAAGAGGCAATGACGGCTGTTTCCAGGTGCAAAAGCTGCAAGATTTAAAATAGCTATGCTTTGATGAGACTTAGCAAAGAGGAGGGAAGAAGGAAGGGAGAATCCATCCAAATTTCTGCCGTAGGGCTCTCTATGCTTGATGGGCTTTGCCAGAGCCCCCGGATGACAAAGATCACAGCCCCAGTTGGTCAGGGATCTCGGTGCAGTGGGGGAGAAAAGCTGGAAACCTCTGCGTGAGATTCCTGCCGGCATGTTCATAGTCCCACACCCTGCATTTTGCCTCATTACGTAGGTGCCATCACATAAATATTCCAGTCACTATCGCTTACTGTCAGACCCAATTGAGAAAAGTACCTGTCTGTTACAAATATTTTATAGTACTTGAATATGCAATTTATGTAACATGCCCAGCAAAAGAAATCCATTATACGGTTTTGTCTGATTGAAATTCTAGCATCGTAACAGTAGGAAAAAATTAAATTATTCTAGAAAGTTGCAGTCCATTATGAAGACCTAACTGCTGCTCTCTGAAAAAGAGCCAATGCTCTCTCAGTGCTGTGACATGAGCGCTGCATACCCTGGCTTCATTCCCACATCGCTCAAGGAAAACTCGGCTTCCCTGAGCAAAGTGGGGGTTTTGCTCTTTCCCACTGCTGCTCCCTGCAGCCCCCCGCCAGCCCTGGGATGCTGGCCAAGGGCTGGGTCTCCCCAGCAGTAACTGGTGATGTTTTCATGATATGAGGACTTTCCCTGGTGTCAGCCTTCTGCTGACCTGCTGAACCCAGCGGCCTGTTTGCCTTCGCGCAGACTTGCCCAGGGGTCAGCCCTGTGCCAGGGAAAGGCTCTGCTCTGGCAGAGAAATGGCACTTGCACCACTTGGGGCCAAGCCCGATCAACCCAAATCCACCGGGCAAGTGGTTCCTTTCTGCCTCTGCCCGTCCCACAGACGCTGGCTGTTCCGTAACCACCTGCTGTGGGTAGCTCCTCTTTCCCAGCTGGGGTTGAGAATGGTCCTGCCCAGTTTTGTTCTGCGCTTTCAGAGGCGTTGGGACCTGTCCAGGGAGGAGAAATCTCAGCAGGTCAGTACCCCCAGTGCGCTGGGGGGCGCAGAGTGTCGGCTGACCCCTGGGGAGAGGGGAGGTGGGCAGGACGGAGCTGCTGTCACTGAGCGCCCAAGCCGAGCATCCTGCTTTCACAGCTTTGCAGGGCTAGAGGAAGGAGCCTGTTTCTCTCCCACCCTTTCCCTATTCCACGCGGCTGGAATTAAGGGCAGCTAATGGTTCTGCTGCTCTTACACAGGCTGCCATTGAATTCCCATTACTTGTAACTCTGGCTTCAGGTTTGTTTACATTTTGCAAAGTTGCCTCTCTTTTACCTTGCTGTGATTAGGTTTGTCTGAAGTAAATTACCGAGTTCATTGATCTGAACAGTTTTATTTCAATTGGGATAAAACATGCCCAGTGTGTGGCCTTGGAAGTAACTATATATCCGGTGCACTCACCAGGGATGTGCCCACCGAGCCCTGCTGAGAGGCTCGCTCCAATACACAAATACCTCTGAGCTGCTGGTGGGGGGAGCCTGAACAGCAATCCTCTGCGCCGCTCTCAGGTGCCGTGGGTTTGGGTAGTTCCGGAACACGGTGTTGCTTACGGGCGATACCAAAGTCTTTGCCAGACTTGGCAACAACCACACCAGCTCGGAAAGGGGCTGTAGTTCTGATGTCTGGGCCGAGAGAGCAGAAGGCTAAGACTGAACAGGGTTAAACCTCTCAGTAACACCAGAACGCTTGTGTGGTAGGAAGAGATATCACAGGTTACCTCGGGTTGGAGGGGACTTTGGGGGATCTCTAGTCCAACCTGCTGGAAGCAGGGCCGGGGTGGGGGCAGAGCAGGTTGCTCAGGACTTTGTCCTGGCCCGTGGATGCCGTGCCCTGCCAGGGCTGTAAGGAGAAGAAGCCAGCACCGAGGGGACCTGCTAGCCAGGCACGCACCAGTGCTCTAGTTTGTCTGGAAGCACTTTTGGGGTGGGCAGCTGCTATCAGAAACCTTTGTTTTGCTCATCTGAGCTAAAAGGCTGTGGGGCCCCTGCTCCTGCCAGAGTGGGGCTTAATGGTGGGATCAGCCCAAGCCCTTCCACGAATGCATCCTCCCGGGAACCGCAGCTGTAGCCCGGGGGCGTCTCTTCCGCCGTGGGAAGGTGCAGTGCTACAGGCAGGTATTTGAAATTGGTGTCCACTCCTTCAGTGAAACATGTCTTCAAGTGTGTTTTGGGAGGAAAAACCAGGTCAGAATACAGCAGAGTATTTATTTCCTCTGGGACTTTGTGTTACTTGTGGTGTATTTTATGGATAGAGTTGGTCCCATATGTCTTGGGGAAGGCGTTTGGCTAAGCAATGTGTTAACAGTTAGTGTGCTAAGGAGCCATTGTTTGGGTACTTTAGTTTTGACATTTAAATGCATTTTTCAAATACAGTGAGATGAATGTGATGTCACCGGGGAGTCGCGAAGGACTCTCAAGCATAAAAGCAGACGGCTGGGTTTTAATCTTTAACAGCGTGCTAGCCTCTTATCCCTGAAGGTCCCTTCAGTAGAAGCTGTGTTGTGCTTTAGGTGCCCAGAATATCAGGTTTTCTATCCACTTATGACACTCAATATGAAAGAAAAATGTGTGTAATGCAAAAGTGATATTTAATGCCACTCAGACCTTATTTTGTTTGACCATGGGAAATCTAGAGGCTGAAGATCTTTGTGGGCTCTGGCAACAGGCAGCGGGTCAAACACAAAATGGGCCTGGACTCAAATTTTTATTTTTATTGATGTATGACTTCTACAGAATATGAGGATTTTATGGTTTGACTCTGCAAAACATTAACCGGTAGGACGTGAGTACCCGAGGAGGAAAGCTGTGAGGAAACAGTGTGTTATTGAACTCTGAGTGCAGGGATGGAGATCCCACATTTGGAAAATGACTTGCAGTTTTGAAGAAGGTATTTCTTCAATTGCACAAGCACAGACAGAAGCGGAGCAGTTCTCTCAACAGGAACAAAGCGACTCCTGAATCCAAAAGGGTCAATTCATTACACTATGCCTTTGGAATATATTTCTTACAAGTTAAGGCAGGTAACTTTTAATCTCAGCTCCGCCTTTGTAGAATTGTGGTGCATTATTCGGTGTCTAAGGGCTGGAACAAGCGCTATTCTGTGCGTAAGAGCTGGAGAGAACAATCCTCTGATTTTTCTTATAGGTGGGACGGAACGCCCCGAGCCTTTGCCCCTCTCGGGTGGTGGTTGCTCGTACAATGAGGTCTCCAAGCCTGTCTGAACCGAGGGTGGCTCGTATCCCAGGAAAGCCAGAGAAATCCCACCTAACAGCTATTGCATAGACATGTGAATCCATGGGAACTCTAACTTATTTAAGTATTAGTATATAAAAAATAGGCTTAGATTTATAAATATTTAGGAAGTATTTGCTACTAACACTTAAACATGTTTGATTTCTCATTCACATGCACGCTGGCAGCAGCCCTCTGGGGCAGTTTCTCTGGCTGTCCCCAGCTTGCAGAGGCGGGTATCGGAGACTGGGGCTGAGGGAAAGGGAATGGGCAGGAGGATGTTCCCGTGTCCTCTACCAGCTAAAGTCTGGCTTTTATTTTCCAACAGGAAAATAAGTGCCCCCACGACTGGCCCGGGCTCGGCGATGCCCGGCAGCGGGTGACAGACTGGTCCCCGCAGCGTGGCGGGGCAGAGCCAGCCGGCACGGCTGCTCCAAACCCCCGAGAACACCTGTGAACACGTGGCTCTGCGGCGTCAGCTGGGGAGCTCCAGTGAGAAAGCGCTGGAGACGGACCCATCGGCCTGGTCTTTACCCCCACTTCTCATCAGCAGAAGGAATCGGAGAATTGTGTCTTTGGTGTAACTCAGTGGAGTTCAATGGTTACCCCAGAGATTAATTTGTCCTTGTGTCTTGTATTCTACTGAGAATACCCCGTGCTTGCATTTTTAAGTATTAATGAAGATCAGGAATTTTTCCACTGGGGAGAATTCATTGCAGAAGTGTAGGAGTATCTCCTAAAGTTAACCCTTTGAAAACGGCGAATGCAGCTGTTGGTACATTCGGCAGAGCGTGGGTGCATTTGCAAATGTTCAGGGGATTTTCCTGCGTGAACAGAGCTTGTGTTAACGCTGTGCGACGCCTGTACCTGAGGGGGAATGGGGACGAGCGGAGAGGCCCAAGGGCTGACTCCTCCAGGTCAGGCTCCCCGGCCGGCCGGCAGCGCGCAGAGCACGGGGCGATAAAGTCACGGCGGTGCCGGACGTGGCTGCAGCCCTGTGCCTGCAGCAGGGTGTGTGACCTGCCCGACGCCGGTTCGTGCTGCTCTGCCTCTGCGTCCCAGGGCAGGCAACGGCTTACAAAGGTGAGCCTGGGCTTAGTCGATTATTCTGGTACCTCACATAGATGACGAGGTTTTACTTATTTCAGTGAGTTTCTTTACATTGACGTTTTTTCCATCTTGGAAACAACTGTAGACTGTGGTTTTCAGAGGGTTTTATCTTTGGGGAAAGATTACAGATAAACATGAACAGGCTTTTAATTACAAGATACTGATTGTGGGTTTACACAGCAATATTTGTTCAGTAAATTGCAAATTAATGCAAAGAAAGCACCATGTGACTTCAAATATTTGCTTCCATTTATGCTACAAAAAATTTTGTTTTTCACAATGATGACAATAAATGAGATTTTTCTGAGGACAGGCAGGACAGTGATGTAGAGGGGGGATTGTGCAGTCGGTCCATAGGGTGTGAAGGTCTGAACCTGCCCCATCTCTCCTGGAGATTCACATTAACTTTTTTGTTGCAGCTTGTCTTCTGAAAACTGCGAAACCATCTCATCCTGCAGGTATTTGCCCTAATCTTGATACGCATTTTGTGCACTCGTGGTCATGCCCTGAGGAAACGCTGCTGGCGGTGGCCCCTGCCCGGGCGGCCGGTGCGGATGGTCCCAGCCTTTCACCTCTGGCCAGGCACAGGGCACGAGCTGGGAACTCTTCACAAACTGAGGGTCTCCTTCAGGCGAGCCTGCTCACCCTTACCACACCCACAGGCTTCAGCATGGGAATCTGGATTAGCGGAGGTGTCGGCTATCTAGTGCCGCTCTTTGGGCAAGAATGTTGAAGTTTTTCTGTTTTCTGTGGTAAGTTCTTCAGTTTTCTTGTGATGCCTCTCGTGGGGAAAACACTTAGGTCATTCTGGCAGCATCGTGACAGCAATAACCCGCATATTGCCTGCACTCACGTAACTGCTGCCTCACTCTCGAGAACAGAATTAACAGATGAAATTCCAGGGGTGCTGTTAAAGCTCCAAGTGACTGAGCGTCACCTCAGTCCCGAGCAGCTGGCACATGGCTCCAGCAGAATCAACTGCCATGCAGGCTGCCCGCAATTAGCTAAAAAAGCACTGGTAACTATTCAGGAGTAACAAAATGTTATTAGAAGAGACCTTTCCAACAGCCGTGGAGAAGACGTGAGGACAGACAACAAAGCGGTCCTGAAGTCTGTGTGAAGTTTATCATAACGACAGCTACAGCAAGAAGTTATAAAAGGTTTATCTGGCTTTGCTTAGTTGACCTGCAGCTGCCCTGTTGATACAGAGTAATTTACAGACATGCTGAAAAAGCTGGATTTATACCCTGATTACAGGAGAGAAATGCTAGTACATAAAATTGGTAGTACCTTTCGCAGCATATACCTAAATCTTTAATTTTTATAGTAGCTAAGAGAAAAATAAGCTTGCATACGGTACACACAGCATAAACTGACTGTAAATCCTTGCTTTGCGGAGAGGAGCCTCTTGATCCCCTGTCCAGGCTGTTTGCAAAAGTGCTGTAGCTGATGGCTCTCACCGAGTCAGAGCTGGAGCCACAGGGTTTCTCTCTATTTTCTTTGACTGAACTGAAAAACTGGAAATACTAGTCTTGGTTGTGCTAAAGCAAAAATGGGAAACATACCCTTGGGTTTGGGATCAGCCCAGAGCATCGCGTTTGGCTGAGCAGGAGCTGTCGGGTCTCTGAGGATTTACAAAGTGTTTCTGCCTCTCCCTTTTGCAGGATAAACTGTAAATGAACATGTCAATTTTCAAACAAAGTCCAACTGAACTGTCAAAAAGAAATTAACTTTTTTCAGTGCTTTAGCTACTTTTTAAGGCAGAAATTCTTCACTGAGTTCAGATCTTCCTGACCAGTGTCAGTCCCTCTGATTCATCAGTAAATTCCTTATTTGTTGAAGAAATTAACTAAATTAATTCTCTGAAAATAAAATAAATTTCCAGGCCATCTGGCTAGCTACTCATCTTCATTGCATCTCGAGCCTGGCAGCAGAATAAGATCTAATTGCTCTTTCAAGAGACTTTAGAACTGGGGATTGGGCTGTAGTGACATGTACAGATTGTGTTAGACCCTAAGCAGTTGCAAAAAAAAAAAAAAAAAAACCCAACCACAACCCCCCCCCAAAAAACTCGACAAACTATTTAAGGTCCCAAAGGAGCTGTTGAATATGTGTGAAGAATTGGATGAGGAAAGAAAGATGGAAATGAATTCAAAATACGGTAAGTGTGTTAAAGGGGTTTGGAATCTCTTTTTTTTTTCCTTTTCTGCAATTCTTCCTGATACTCAGCTATGGCAATAAGCCACTTCCAGGCTTAATTAGCTCTAGGGAAATGGGCACATGTGGCTTCTGGGTGCCGCTCTGGGAGCTTGTGGAGCGGTGCCGCTCCTTGGCTGCGATGGAGCCATCCCTGCTGCACTGGGCGTGAACCAAAACAGTGCTGAGCCCTTGGCTTTGGGAAAGCACTTTCCAAGGAAATTCAAGAAACACTTGGAATGCCTCTGTCTATTAAAGAGTGACATTTAGTGTTGTACTTTGAAATATGTTTAAAGTACCACACAGCATAAAGACCCTAAGGGGACCCATGAGCCAAATGAGATTTCCATGTCAGCACCAGTCACGACCTTTCCTTTACTGCATCTGCTTAAATACAGAAAACACAGTTTTGTTATAAAGTCAAGTCAAAACAGGAATTCAGAGTAAAATATAATATATACTTAGGGCTGCCCTCAGGGACCTTTTTAATGGTTTCATATAAAACAATATTCTGTTTACTGTAAGATATTTCTCTGCCGAGTGCACCCTGCCCTCTTCTCGGTGCTCCGAGGTTCCCAGCGAGGTCTGCTGCAGCAGCAGCTCTGCGGCAGCCCCTCCACCCGCGGTGGCCGGGGGTCGACCTGCAGCGGTCACTTCTGATGGCAGACCTGGCTCTGTGCCTAGTCTTGTCTTTAAATTACTGTCAATCACAGAGGTCAGCACGACATGCCATGGTGGAAGAGGCTCAGGAAGCCTGGTTCCCCAGGGTTTTGTGGAGGGTCTCCATGCAATTGCCACCCTGGCACTGGGATGGGTACCGTGCTCAGCTGCCTGCAGGACAGGGCACTATTCCACCCTGGGCTCATCAAAACATCTGCAAACCTGTTGTGGTTTAACCACAGCTGGCAACCAAGCACCACACAGCTGCTTGCGCACCCACACCCCACCAGTGGGATGGGGGAGAGAATGGGAAAGGCAAAAATAAGAAAACTGGTGGGTTGAGTTAAGAACAGCTTAATAAATGAAATATTAATGATTTTAGCAAATTATAGTGAAAAGGAAAAAAAAAAAAAAAAAAAAAAAAAAGAGGAACAAAACACAGGAAAAACCTGCTGACCCATGCCCAGCCCGTCCCTGAGCAGTCATCACTGCCCTCCAGTCAACTCCCCCTGGTTTATACACTGGGCACGATGTCCTACGGTGTGGAATATCCCTTTGGCCAGTTGGGGTCAGCTGTGCTGGCCGGGCCCCCGGCAGGGCATGGGAAGCTGAGAAGTCCTTGGTTTAGTCTAAGCACTACTTAGCAACAACTAAAACATCAGCGTGTTATCAATGTTATTCTCATCCTAAATCCAAAGCACAGCACTATGCCAGCTACTAGGAAGAAAATTAGCTCTATCCCAGCTGAAACCAAGACTAAGCCTGCTGCGGGAAGCTGCCTCCGCGGGTGGATTCCCAGCGGTTTAGGAGCAGAGAGGCTTAGTGGCATCCTCAGGTGTGATGCAGCCAGGGCCCTCAGGTCTCTTCCCTGCCTGGGGGGGGCATTTGCCACCCCCTCCATCTGCAGGAATTCCACTGCTCAGATGCAAACTGCTCCCCAGGTAAATACCCAAGAAAAAAGTGGTTGGGGAAAGAGCTTTTCTGGAGCTGAAGTTTGTCAGCCACAATGGGAGAGGTGAGGCCCTGCCTTTTACAAACTAAAGCAAACAAAGTGCTAATTGTGGAATGTTTGAGCTTGGTATCCATAAAATTACTTAGCAAGCACTTTGCCTGAGGCACAAAAGACTGGCACAAAGTCTGTTCCAGGCCATTGAATTCCTGTCAAAAGAAATCCCACACCCATTAATTACCATATGACAGGTGCAGCGCTTAAAACAAGGAGCACCAGGCCACTCGGCTCCTCCGTGATTAATGCCACAGTGGCTGTTGCAGGGATGGAGGCAAACCTTCCCGTCCAGCGCTCCTCGCAAGTCAGCCTGGCCGGGAATGCGGCAGGGACTTGTGCTGCCGGGAGGCAAGAGCCCAGAGGATGGAGGCTCTGGTCAGTGAAGGCTGTCTAATGACTGTGGTCTTCTGCAGAGCAGCAGAGATGTGCCTTTGCCTCCCAAACACCCGCCTTCCTCCTCCTGGACCGCGAATCCGAGCGGCAGCTCTGAGCGCAGCCTGCGCCGGTGGCCTGAATTGTCCCTGCGTGAAGCGTGCTGGGAGGGTGGCGGCAGAAGTTGCTTAGGTTTCTACACCGAGAAGTCAACACGAGGTATAGGAAGAGAAGTCGTGTATGTTAAAAGAAAAAATAGATTTTTCTGAGGCTGCAGGGGTTGCTGCCCTCCCCTCTGGCAGCGAGCTGCCGCCTGCCCCGGCATTAGGTATTCCGGCAGCTGCTGGGCACTTGGAAATGTTTGTGATATTTCCCAATTAAAAAACACTTTAGTGGAATGACTCTTTGTCAAAAAACAGGTACCTGCTATGCATTATTCAGCATTACCTTGTTTAAAAAAAAAGTCATGCAGCCAGCGAGAAGCGACACCGTGCCAGAGGAGCGACTGCCTGCGCACCGTGCATAGTGAAGGGCAGCCGGTCCAGGGGCGCAGCTGCGAGCCAGCGGAAACCCTCTGGCCAGCCTCTTCGGAGCCAGCACAGCTCCTCGTCTCCAGCGGAGAAGCCTAAAGTCAGACTTAAATCCATCTTAACCACTCACGTAAGAATCTGGTGTTCAGACATGGTTCATGTTCTCCAGGTGCTGCAGAGGGATCTGCGGGTGCTCAAAGTGAGGTGAGCCTGGGCTGCAAGGCGAGGAACGAGCGGGGAGGTCTGGAGCCGTCCGCTGCTCCCGCACCTCCCCAGACACCAGTTACAGCCCCCTGGACTTGACGCCTCTTGCTGGTTCCGCTCTGCTGGGGTGCAGGGGTGGCTCTGCCCTGCCCAGAGCCTCGGCTGCTCCGTCGAGCGCAGGGGTGTCTGACGGATGCAAGCGCCATCTGGCCCGGTCCCCCCGCGGGAACTGCCTGGAAAATCAGGGTGTGCTGCCCCATGGGATTTTACGGAGATGTTAATACTGAAAACGGCCATAGATGTCCTGCTTCTGTTACTGATGCTGTAGTGAATGAGTCTTGCTAATCTCTGTAATCCACTAATCAACTGACATTTCTGTGAAGATGCACACCTGCTCTTAAAAACAGCTCGTTAGAGGTGGATACGTTGTGAAAAGAGTTAAAGTTCAGTAAATGATGCATTTAGCTACATGGAGTTTATACATCATGAATGATTTATTTATTTATAAATACTCCAAACTCCACATACATATTCTTCTGGTTGTTTAGTTTCTTGTAATTTATTGGTTCATTATTATTTAATATGCAAGTTATGTCATCCAAGAAGTTAAGTTGTTTTTTTTTTTTCCATCTGCTTTGTGCTCTTCCAAGAGCAGAGGAAGCAGAGACTCGCGGTGCAGCCTCGCCGCGGCAGGGCTGGGCTCCGGCACCCCCGGCTCTGCCCCTCCGCCCGGGCTGGCCCAGGCTTTCCTCTGGCTCACCAAGGAGAGGGCGCAGCGTGCGCCGCTGGTTTTCCAGGTCCCCCTGGAAGGCAGCAGGAGAAGACGCCGGGGGCACAAACGGCTGCAGGGGGGCTCGCATGTGCAGTGCCTCCCGGGGGGCTTCACACCTCTGCCCTTTTGGAAAGGAACCGAAGAAACAGATTGTCCCGCTCCCACCGGGGACGTGTCCGGCCTCAGGTTTTTCTTGCCACTCTCCAGCCTCGAATCCCTTTTCCCAAAGACAGATCCCGTTTCCTCCAGGCTGCCTCAGGCCACGGCGCGGCTGCAGGATGCTGCTGTTTTGGGGACCGGTGTGCTACCCCTGGTGACCACCCAGCAACCCCCACCCGGGCACCTCTCCTCTTTCTGGGTCCCTTCTGGTGGCTTTTGGCTCCATCCTCTCCATGCTCCTCGCTGACTTTAGCTGAGATGGAGTCAGAGACTCTCATCCTGTTTAGGGGTGAAATTCACCCTTTGGAGCTGGGTGGGAGAACAGGACTTTTGCATGAGAGGATTTATTCTCACATTTCCTTTTCCTAATAAATCTTCGTTTTATGCCCACTTAGAAATGGTCACGAGGACCCAGAATCATCCAAGCACGAGCCACGAAAAGCACTCTGGATGGGAATGGTGGAGGGGAGAAGGCAGAGTTCGGACCTCGTGCCCCCCGGACCAGTGTCCCTGCCGGCGCTGCCCGGAGGGGACCGCGCTGCCGTCGCTGTTGCAGCCAAGTGGAGAGGAACTGACATTGGCAATTCTTTCATGTACTGTTAGTGAACAGCCATCAGAAGGCATTGACACTAACTGTGGGCCTTTTAAGAGTGTAATGTATTAGCAACTTGTCTCCTTGAAAGCTAATGACAAATGCCTTGTTTAAAAGGAAGATCAAAACATCAAGAAAAATTAGATTAAATGGTTATGAAACTCCCAGTGGAGGACGCATTTCTCAGAAGTATTCCCTGTTGAACCTTGGAAATCTGTAATTATTTCCCCTGCTTACTGCATTAGGGCTGGGAAAGTGTTTGCATTGCTTCAGCATGTAACTGCAACGGCGCTCCGTGGAGCACAGCGAGCCCTGGCCGAACGCAGCCAGGAGACGCGGCACGCCGTGACGGGGCTCTGNCGGACGCGGCGGCGCTCAGGGAGCTGCGGTGGAGGCACAGGCTGCTCCAGGACGGCGGTGCACGGCCAGGAAGGGGCACGGTCCCTGCTGCGCCTCAGCTGCTCCTCTGGGAGCAAAACCCCAAGTCTGTCAAGTAGCTTGGAGCCCGTCCATTAAAACAGCGCCTTACATCCAGCTCTGCGTGAGGGGACCTTTGCGTGGGCAGCGCGCTGGTCCTGCTCCATCTTGGCTCCTCTGAGCAAAGAGCGCATTGCCCCGTCGTGCTTGGGAAGGGGGTTTTCAATAAATAATGAGTCAAAGATGGCAGGGACCCTTTTGGACGGGGTTTGCTGGATTTGCAGAGGTCTAGGCTGCTCCTAACCAGAGCTGCCCAGATTTCTGCTTGCTGTGGTGCAGCGCTTGAATCCACAGTAACGTTTGTGTCCGGATGTAAACATGGCCAGTGCTGCTAAAGCCTTTATTTCAAAGTAAGCAGAGCACAGTCAAAGTTTGTCAGAATTTCACCTCTGCTAGAGCAAAAGCAATTAAAATGGTACATTCCAGACGTCATCCAAAGAAGTTAATTTACATATTTTAAATGAATTTCACTATTGACACACAGACATCGGATCTCACTTGTAGTAGCACGCAATTAAGAGAGTCCGCAATTCAAACCTCAGAGGACTGACCTATCATCTTTCCAGCTACAAACTATCTTAACATTTAAGAAAATGAAACAGTTTTTCCTTCGATTTTTTTGTTAAATGAACAGTTTTGGAGTTTACTGCTGCAAGGAGCTGCTGTAGCCATTAGTTTAACACTGAGTTTTTGCGCAGAAGTTTGGCGCTGTAACAAGATGGCCAAGTCCTTTCCCTTGCAGAGGACGGGTGGGATGAGGGTCCGTCTTGCTGAGCGCTGTCGGTCTGCTCTGGAAAGGGAATGGAGAGATCTGCACTAGCTCTGTGTTGTTTGTAATCAAAGCCAGCTGAATTAGGCTCTTTCTCTCCTATTTCTATGTACCAGTTTGAAGAGCTCAGATGAAAAGTGTTGCATTACACCAGCACCAATAAGTCACACTATCTATGTTGTGACACACAGAATGTTATTAATTGTCAATCACAAACCACCAGGCTTGTCAAGATGTTCTCTTCTGAACAGGCTGCTTTAGACCTGAAGTGATTTTTAATCAAATGTTAATAACACAGCATCTGTCAGTGGACCATTGGCATCATACAATAATAAAAAGTTAACATATGACATGGCAAATTCTAATGTTTTCATTTTTACTTCTTTCCAATTATCTGTGGAATTTCTGCCAGAATGAGAAGTGTGCTGACATTATTACATGCAAAACACACTGCTGAAAGATGAACATGTCTATTAAAGTCTGCGTTCCCCATCACGCGAGCTCCCAAAAGCACCTTTTAATCTCCACTCTGGAGGCCTCGCTGCCAGAGCTCTCCCGTGCCCTGGAGCCAGGATTGCCGGGTCACTGCTCCTCCGGTCCCTGGGGAGGGCTCCCTGCCTCCCTTCCGCCGCCGGCCCTGCCGCCTCTAAACGTGAACAACCTGGGACCTGAAGCCACAGGTCCCCTCTTGGCTCCAGCAGCATCCCAGCAAGCCCAAAGGGAGACCAGCAGGAGCAGGGAAGAGCCTCCCGCGTCTCCCCCTTCGCTGTGGCCAGGGACGCGCCGAGATGTCGTGGCAGCACCTCCGCCCCCCCCCTTGCCACGCTCCCCGCAGGGCCNCAGGGCTGGCGTGGGGAGGGGGGCGGGCAGCCTTCCCCTGCCCTCAGCCGCAGAGCGAGCGGGACCTGCGCCAGGAGCTTGCCCATCCTGAGGCCCGTGCTCGCCTTTTGCGATGCATTATTAGTGCTAATAACTCTCAGCAGCGTGTTAATGCAGCCTGAGAAGGGCCGCGCTTCCATCAAATATTCATAAGATACCGGGGCTCGCAGCGCTCCAGTCGTGCTCGTTAGTGTGCTCCCTCCGGCCCCGGCCGGGCTGGTGGATGGAGGCACCGAGCGTCTGGCATTCGGGAAAGTTTGGCTGCGGAAAAGTGAGGGAGGAAAAAAGCTGCCTCGCTGGGATGGAGATGGAGGCTGGGGATCCTGGGGCGCGGGGCTGGGAGCACCTGGCTGCCCGCAGAGGCGAGGACCCGCAGGGAGCACCGGGGGTCCCCTGGGGCTGGGCCAGCCCTCGCGGTCCTCGCCTGCAGCAGCAGCCTTCTGGGGCACGTGGGGCTGCAAAGGCTTTGAAACCCTAACAAGAGAGCTTGGTACGGCGGGGAGTGTGATTATTATTAATGGTTTGTGTTACAGGATAAGCGGTGCATAACAGATCTGCTGCAATATCAAGTCTTCCATCAGAAATTCATCATTTTGAGGACTTTGTCAAAAGTAGGCTGTGTATGCAGTGTATACAAATCTGTATGAGCATAAAGCTATATGGAAGTTCCAAGCACCTGTATATTTAAAATACACTCAATTTCCTTTTCCGAATGCATTTTTTTCACTTGAATACTTCATAACATTCAATGTATTGCAGTTGCTTCATCTATAGATTCAATTTGTGTCTCTGGACAGAGTTTGAATGGATTTATTATATTGAAATGCAATTTTGCAGACATAACCTTATATCTGACCCGTCATTACTTATAATGCTAAACTTTGATATGTTAATTCTGCCTTATGTTTTTATATATTTTACGACACTTGGCTTAAACATTTTTAATCTACATATTGGTTTATGTCCACCTAAATTATCGTTGCTTCCGGGGACAACGTGCACACAAGATCTGGCAATTCATTATGCTAGCCCCGCTTAAATGAATTTCAAAAATTTAATAAAGTTCTCCCCCTCCTTCCATTGTGTTCAAAAGCTTCAGCATAAACACCAGTCCAGTGTTATCAAATCACAGAAGAAGAATAAGGTTAACCTCAAACAGCCCAGCCATACCGCAGACCTAGAGAAATGTCGCCTTTGATTAACGCTCCCCTCTAAAGCACCACGTGCCTTCCCTCTGCTGCCGCCCGCCTGCTGCTGCTAGCAGGGATATTGATTTGCTCCCAAACCATCCCTCCTGCCAGCATCCTCCCTCCGCCGATTCACCCCACGGAGCAGCCGGAGCGCCGCGGCCCCTGGTGCCACGAGCGCTGGGCTGGTGCGGACGGCTGGGTCGGCCTGGCATGCCGATGGCCGTCAGCCGCCGGGGAGAGGTGGCACCGCTGGCACCGCTGGCAGCGATCCCGAGCCGTGACTTGGACCAGGAGCGGAGGGAGGATGCTGCTGCCTTTGCTGCCTGCTGGGAGGAGCAGCTGCGGCTGCCAATGGATGCAACCCCTCGCCTGCCTCCCGCTCTGAATATTCAGCAGTTTTGAAAGAGGAGCCAGGGAGCACCTGTGAGAGCTGGGACGTGGGAGAGCACCCGCGGGTGGCTGGGTGGGCTCCGCATCGGCTCCGCTGGGAGGGATGTCCCACAGCCCAGGCAGAGCCCGGGGAGAGGCTGTCCCCGTCCCCCCACTGCGCCCGTCCCCCCGCCCCGTCGCGTCCCTCCGTCCCTTGGCCTTTTTCCTGCAGCAAAGTCATGAATTTTTCACCCTTGATGAACTTCAAAGTCTTTTAATGACTCCTCATGAAAAAACAGAGGGGCCAAAAGTTGAGCAAAGGGAGATGATTAAAGGACCTTATTAAAAGCAACCTTGTAGAATTCTCCACATGAAAGAGAGCGCCATTATGAGGGCTTATCCTTATAAATGACACTTCGCTTTTGCGAACATGCCGAAACCTGATTAGAGTGACAAGCACTGAGTGATACTGCAAACCTGTTAATAACATGAAAATTAGAAGAGGCTCATGCAAAGAAGGGAGATTAATTTAGCCCGAGTACATCTCGCGCAAATTGCAAAGTTGTGAATATGTTCTCAGATAATGAGCCTTCGCAGTCATCAGCTCACTTGTCATTTTCTGTAATTAATGTTAAGGAAGACTCCTTCCTGATGGTTCATATTACTCATATACCAAGAAAATTTCTTCAGAGAAATAATTTACATTTATTATCATCGGTCTGTTTGTGTGGTTTATTTCGCTGTGGAGTAATTTATTGCAGCACCGTTTCACTTGCCTTGATTAGTTGCTCGTCAGCCTGAAATGTAATTTTTTTTTTCCTGATGGCAACGTCTGAAAATTGACAGTGGTGCAATACTCTTTTTAATCTGAGGATGTGTTTTCTTAACTTGAATAAACTTTTGGGCAGGAAACTAGAGCTACTTCACAAGTTGCGTTTGAATTACCGTTAGAAACTCAAAGCACTGCGCTAATTCAGGTTCTCGGGCTGCTGCCAGGCTCACCAGCGCGCTCCCCTGTATGCTTGTCTATGTGTATATACCGTATGAAAAATACTTCGTCCCAAGAACAAGGTAGTTATTGGTTTATCGCTTCAAGAAGCCTGAAGTCGTGTGTAACGTGCTCATTACCCACACCCTCAGACGTCGGTGGTCTGAAGCCAACAAAAGCAATATCGAATCTTATCATTGTTTTCCCTGGATTTCAACGCTTATTTTTTTATTTGTTTTATTACCAACTTCTTAGTTTTTCCTTATCATAAAAAATAATTAATTTTTTGACAGTCGCAGCAGTTGAATTTTGCTGCATGTTCTTCTTGACCCCCGCTTGGCCTGCCGGTGCAGATGTTCTTGCCAGAGCCGCCACCCCTTGGGAATCCGGCGCTGGCTGAGCGTGCACGACGCCGAACAGCAAGCACAGCTCTTCCAGAAGCCTCCCGCCACTGCCGGAATACCCAAGGAGCTGGAGGAGCGCCGCTGCCGTCTCGGGTAACCAGGCGCGCCTCCCTGGTGTGCTCGCCCTGCGAACGGGGTGGTTGCGTCTCGCGGGGGCCCGTGCAAAGCACCGCAGGGAAGCGCTTTGCGGCGAGTTCCAGGTCAGTATCAGGCACTTGACTGAATTCACACCACGTTCCATTTTCTCATCCTGGACAGGGCCTTGCTGTCTTTCCCGTGCATCCTTGTGGCTCTGGGCCGTGCGGTTTGTTTGCCTGGCGAGAGCCCGNCGGCCCGTCTGGGGGCCGCACGGCTCCCCCCCGCCCCACGGCCGCTCCTTCGGCAGCAGCTGCCCCGCGCCAGGAGCGGCTTCTAGATCTGAGGAGTGAAACTACAAAATCCTTTTCCTCCCAAACGACACAAACACATAAGCAGTTAAAGTGAATTACTGACCTCTGAGCTGCAAATGAACCAAACATTACTGATTAGGGTTTTTAGGCAGAGATAATGATTTTTTTTATTGGAGGCCTTCATTCTGAACAAGCCTCGTGGAACACTATCTGTAGGCAGCGACTGCCTGTGCCGGTTAATGGTAATCCATATTTATAAAACTATAGTCCATCAAAGTGGTATGAATATTTTAAAAGCCATGGACAAATCAAATTGTCTTTGTCAAATTGCACGCTCTCCACATTGAATATATTTTATGATTCTTCCTAGCACAAGAACCAACGGGTTCCCCGCACTAGCTGAAAGCTGCCTGCCTAATTTTTGCTTCTGTAAACAGGCAAGTCTCTCTGCTGTTTTAAAGAACTCAATGAGCTGTGGAGATTGACATTTAAGCCATAAAATTGTACTTTATTTGATGAAGTTAACAAATAATGTATGAAGTAGATTTATTTGATGTCTCTGTGCGAACTAGTTGGTTCATCCTTATAGAAACAAATTGACTATTTTTGAAGGACTTTTTAAAGATGCGGGCAACACACTGACGAGCGAAAGCCAGGGTTGCTCGGGAAGATCACAAATAGGAGAAGGAGCTCAGGGGACCCTGGGCGCTGGCAGAGGCTGCACCGCGCAGTGCCAGCACATTGCCACGGGAAGGAACAAATCCAGACAAGTGAAAGAGGACACTAATCGGGTTGTAATTCCTGGCGGGCATCCGTCAAGCTTCGCTCATCCTCCACGTGATCCAAACCTCGTATGACACCGGTAGGCACAAGCTCTTCCACCCCCGCAGCCCCTGCTATGGGCGGCCACCCTGGGGCGTCCCCCTCCGAGCCCTGCTGCCCAGAGCCGCCCCAGGAGCCTGGTGAGGGTCTCTGAGCAGCTCTTTTTCCCACCAGCAGCTGCTGAAATCAGAATTCTGTTCTGAAACCTTCTTTCATTCTGTCACATGTATGCTTTAGCCTGTTTCAGCTCTAATACAGGTGCCTGTAATATATTCATGGTCCCGCAAAACCTGTGATAGCCGAGGGCTTGCACTACGTGGTTCACGGCCAGTGGGACGGGCGCTCCCCCCCCGCTGCCCCGGCCCTCCGAGAGGAGGTGAAGGGCAGGGTGAGAAGATGCTGTGCTCCACACAGAACCAGCACTGCTCCTCAGTGGTGGATCAGGACTGCCTAGTGTCTCTTACTGGAGAAACACTCCAAGATGTGCGTCTGCACAAAGAACATGCATGGTGCTACCTGGGACTTGTACCTGCAGATGTGGCTTTTGAATGCAACGGCATCATACACATTTAAAAACTTAGAAACATTTCTTAGAAACATTTCTAAACCATTTCACTTCGCTGGCATCACCGTGCACGGCACCCTTGCAGATCTGTAAGATGGACACATCCCTTCTGCACCGTGCTTGCAAACAAATAGGGCCTTTGCAGGCAGGGGGCTGTCAGCAAGCGAGAGGTGGGGAGGCTGTTCCCCGGCCTCACTGCCTTAATATGCATCGGAAAAGCAACACCAATGGCAGCCACAAATCACCCTGCAGACAGAGGCAAGTGTCGAACACGGTGCATGCTAACAAATCAAGTAGGGAGCAGCAAGGTAAAGCAGGAGTGCATGAGTGGGGACATGACGATGAAATCCTGGTAGTGATCGGATTGCAAGTGTCATCCCAGGAAATAAAATGCTGGCATTGAGGCAGGCCTCACCTCTTCTGTCTGAATTTAACGGCAAAAAGTTTTGCCACATCTATCTTGTGATGTCAGAGAGACAGGCTGATAGCGCAGAGACAGCTGAGACAGCGCTAGGTTTAGCAGACAAATAAATTTGAGAATCATCTGCATAGAAATGGAAAGCTACTCCATGCTGATGAATAATATAACCCAGTGGCAGCATATAAACACAAAATAACAACGGGCCCAATATAGAGCCCTGGGGAACCTTGGAAACAACTTCACTAATGGAAGATGAAAAATCACCCATCGAAACAAAATGCTGTCTATTTGATAAATAAGATTTGAACCGACTGAGAGCAGTATCAGATAAGCCAAGCGAGCTGCTCATGTGACTATCCAAGGGGATACCTTGAATAGCAGCATCAAGTGACAAAGACCTAACAGTGTGAGAACAGATCCCAAATTAGGGCTAAAATAGAATTTGCTGAACCAGGCTGTCCCAGCTGGGCTCGGCCACTTCCCACTCCGCCGGCCTTGCGGAGCCAGAGGGAAGGAGCCCGGTGCGGGCGGCGCGGGCAGCAGCCGCAGCACCGCGAGCCACAGCCCCGCTGCCTGGGTGGCACGCCGCTGCCCGCGCCGCTCCCGGGAGCACCATGGCTGTGGGAGCTCTGCCGCCACTCGGCTTCGGGAGGTGAGGAGGGAGCCGCATCCAGAAGAGCCCTGGACTGTACCAGACCGTCGCTGCCTGCCCAAACAGCAGATGGGAAGCCACGCGCTGAGAAAGACAAACTTTCCCTTGTCACGGACGCCTCGGTTTGGCTGTTCCTGTCTTATAGGTAGAAATAGGGCGCTGGATCAGGGACCTCTGCTTCGCCCATTTCTCTTTCGAATTTGAAATTGTGGCAATACTAAATAATACGAAACACAGGTGAGAGCCCTCGAACTGCAAAAGCAGCAAGTGAAAAGCTCCGGGAAGTCTTTGCAGGCATGTTTTAAACAGCGATGCAGAGTATGTCACTGCAAGTCTGAAGCATTCCGGTAAATAGTTAAGAAGAAAAGCAAACGAGTCACTCTGAGCTCCTGCAGCCAGTGCTGTCATGAAGGGTTTGCAAGCTCTTTGCTTCCAGGTGCTGCCCTGCTCGGTGCCTCGCTGCTGCTCTGTTCTCATGCTGTCTTCATGGCGTGTGGTGCCTGGTCTGTCCTGCTCCAGGACTGGTCCCAGTATTTATTTTCATGTTCTGCAATGGAAATTATGTCGTAAGACAATTCCTGGAGAAAATAAAACTTTTGTTATTAAAAAATGGAATTTACCAAGAGGCCAATACCATCGGTTCACACACAAACCGGTGATTGCGGGAGATGATTTGAATGCAAATCTGCTGAAGCACCGTCACCATCCAGCAGCACCCGGCGGCAGCTTGTGCTGCCACTTCAGCAGGAGCAGGACATCAGCGCTGCATTCAAGAGCCTCGTCCCACCTGGGGCTCTCCGGGCCTGGGGTCTGCTCTTCAGACCAGCTCATCAGCAGCCAGGGCAGCCTCCCCCAGGGGTTTCGGAGTGCCTGGGCTTTATCCCCGGTGGCTCCATGCAGGACCCTGACGGCCCCAGGCCCCTCAGCAAAGCCCGTTGACAGCGAGGACCCCGTGGCTGGGGATGGGATGGGATGGGGATGGGGCTGGGACCAAACCGGGATCGCTGGAGTGGCAGCACAGGTGACATCTTCACGCCAGCGCGGTGTTTCCTGAGCCTCCAGACCCTGTCCTGCACTTCACGCCTGTCACGGCTTTGGGGTTGCTTTTAGTGTTGGCTGTGAAAAATGAGAGTTGCTAATTTAAAGAAGAAAAAAGTCACTGGATGAGTCAAGCCCTCGGTGCTTTCCATTGGGTCACCACCACCATGGTCCCTGGCCCTGTGAGGTGGACGGCTTACAAACAATTACATTGTTTGAAAATATATTAATAATTCTGTCAGACGCATTAACGTTGCCCATTGGTTTCTAACAAATTGACACCTTTTTAGCTGAAAGAAATTCTTATTAGTTTTCATTTTGATAGCTTTTCCTGGAATAACTATAAATTATGTTTATTTCACATAATTCCTCCTGTCAGTAGTTATAAATAACTAGTTCGTATGGAAATTATGATTCTGGCCTGTATACGCGTGTACCTTAAACGTAGCACTGCAGCGGCGACGGGGTAATGAATCGTCCAAGTTTTCATTGATGGACCTTTCTAATTTAAAGAGTGACTAAAAATGTATTTGCCGGCAGTCTTCCTATCTTGGTTCTTACCGCTTTAAATACCTACAGCTCTATTGTATCAGCCTTTTTTATATAGCATTTTTCATACAGTGTATCTCAAAGCACTTTACAGGGCAATTAATTACCTGGAGGAGAGTGACGGGATGCAGGCAGCGATGACGGCCATTATGCAGTCGGCAGCGTTCCCCACACCGCGCTCCGCATTTGCATCGCTGTCATTTAATTTGTGGTGGTATTAATGGGAAGAGAGAGGGGGAGCGGGGTGGGAGAAGTGCCAGCGCGGCCGCCGGCAGCTCTCCTGTCTCCGCTCCTCCATGATGGGCTGCGCGCCGCAGCTCGCCGCCGAGGAGGGACCGTCCTGGCGTGGGACGAGGGCAGAGGAGGAGGGGGCTCGGCACTGGGGACCCCGCTGCGGCGGGGAGGCTGCAGGTCCCCACCCCACCCCTGACTCTTCAGGGCAAAGCCCACCGAAAGGCTGCTGCCTGTCGGCAGGACTCAGATTCCCCCAGTGTTGGAGGAAATTCTGATGGCTCCCTTTTTTTTCTCAAAATCAGAACAAAACAAAATGTTTTCAAACCTCCCTGTACAATGAAAATGGCTCTTTGGTCTTGCTGGAATGCTGAAACTTTTCCATTTTCCTTTCGGAACATAGCTTTTCCATTATTATTATAAGCATATAAAATATAAGTCTGTTTTTTTACGGTAGTAGAGAAACCTCAACATCAAGCTCTGTAATTTCAATGTAAATACATTTGTTTTCAGTCTTGGTCAACTCGTTGTTCAGTGACTTTCCTTCAGGCTTTTAAAAATAAAGAAAAAGACTATTTGAACAACAAAGATTAAATCTTTGCAGGAATACTGCAGAGCAACATTTAAGTATAAGCATAATATAACTAGAAATTATTTTTCAAGAATAATTCTTGACGTTCTTAACCGCCTTCAAAACAAGACTTTCACTCTGAAAAAAAAGTCAATAACTTTGCATAGACACAAACATAAGCTTGATCAAAACAATTTCTGGTATGTAAAGAGTGTACGCTGAAATTTGTGCCTTCCCAATTCTTTCAAGTGCCCTTTCCTGCCACTGCAGCACCATTTAGCCAAGCTGCGTAAAATACACCCAATCAATATCAACATCACTCAAATTTTAAAACATTGGAGGAGTTTCCTGAGATTTTTGTCCATATGTTTTCATTACAGTTGACTGGATAATTCATAACGAATTGTTTAGACAACACAATTCATCTGGTTTCTTTCCCCCCACATCTCCTGTCTACAAGCAGGCAATGTGATCCTTCATTCTTTTTTTTTAACTCCAGGATTTCTCCAGAAAATAATTCTCTCTGAACCAAAAATGTCATGGTTCTGATGATCGAGGCAAAGGATAACCTATCTTTTAATAACTAGCTGGGCAGTTGTTAAAAGTGAACTTGCTTTTGGGCACATGTTGACCTGATGAAGAGACTGTGTCTCCGAAGCTCGTCTGCTTTATCAACAATACCATTTGGTTTAAGAGCTCTCTCTGCAGGCTTCTCTTTTTAGGACTAAACATGGCATTTTTGCAAAGACGTACACTATTCAAAATTTAATTTCACTAAATATTTCATCATTCAAGCTTAAATTATCCTTTTTTGAGTAAAGAAAACTCAAAACAAGTGGAACTGAAGAAAACTTTTGGGTTGAAGTCAAGAAACCTTTTGTACCCCATTTGCCCAGGAGCCTTCCATCCTCTGGACTTTGCCGACTTCCCGAGGCGGGCTGCGGTGAGGCGCTGAGGTCGTTCCAAGCAAAAATTGTCATAAAAACATCAGCAACTGGCTGGTGGAGGGCAAGCCCGCTGTTTGCTGACCGACTCCAGAAATGACAAGGCATAACAAGGCTTAATGCTATTTTAGCTGCAAAAGAGGCTAATTGCTCAGGAACAGGCCAGGAAAGCTAAAGCTGGAAGGAAGGGGAGACCTGTGCCGTGCCGAAGGTCACTGGTGACCTGGCCTGCAGCGGCAAGCAGTCAGGGTGGCTGGGAGCTCTGCAGAGAGCCTGGCACTGCGGAGCCTCCGGGACCGGCTCAAACGGACGCCTGAACAAGAGCTGCTGGGATGGCCGATTAGGCAAGGGTTCCAGTGCTGTGTTGCAGCAGTTAATTAAGTAGCGAGAAGGATGGGGGACACGGAGCTGCTGCTGAGGGCACAGAGGGAGAAGGAGAGCCGTCCAGCCCGCAGCAGGCGGCCAGGGCACCCCGGCCGCGCCGGGATGCCTGAGTGGAGGTTGGTGGGTGGGGGAGTCCCCAGCAAAGCGAGCACCCCGAGCGGCGGCACAGCCCTGGGGTCCGCCGAGCTCCTGCATTCAAACTGGCCGCTGACAACTGAGGTGTGTGGGCTCAGCATGCAGCAGCTATTCCGCTGTCCTGATCTCTCTCAGAAGCACCAGCTGTTGTTTCATCTATCTTTGTGGCCAGCAATCTGCTACCTGAATTGATAGATATCATCCTCCTAAAAATAGCAACAGCAGATTTCAGCCTGTCCATGGTAAGAAAATGGTGCAGGTAATAAAAGTTGCCCACCTGCCTGCCGAGCGGGCGGCCGAGCCCCGTCACCCCCGAGGACAAAGCCCTCCGCTCCCACCCGCGGCGGCGGCCGCACAGCGAGGCCGGGCAGCAGCGACCCCCCCGCCGCCCCCCGGCTGGGAGAGGAGTTTCGAGGTTCCCTCGTTCGCTCAGGGTTCGTCTGCCGCCGCCGTCGGTGTGGCTGTGCCCGCCGGGGGGGTTGTCGTGTGGCAGAAAGCACAGGTGGGAAGAGCTCCGGAGTTTGGAAAGCTGTCACTGTTCAGCTTGTGCAAATCAGGGGTTTGCAAGGAAATCAGACAGCAATGGATCGGGTAACTCGCGTCCATCGATCCCCTCCGCGCACGCAATAGTCCCTGTCATACACACCAGCCTTGCTTTTCGCAACCGTTTCAGCAGTGGGAAACGTGAGAGAGATGCTCAAATACAAGTCTGGGGCACTTCAGGTGCCCCGGGCACCTCACAGACTCCTCTCCCAAAGCAAACGGTTTGTTTAGCAGCTGGCAAAGCCCAGATCAGACAGGAGCTCATCCCTGCTCTCAACAGGCTATGCCGCTGCGCCGGCCCAAGACACGGCCGCCAGCCCCGGCCGGCACGGAGGGAGCCCTCCCCGGGTGCCAAACACCCGCCCACCCGAGCCACCCTCCTGTGCCCCTGCAAGCACCGGTGCCCCTGGGACAAGCTCCTGCGAGGCGACCCGCTGTCCCCGGCCCCGCTCCCGCTCCGCATGGAGAACGCACGCAGGAATCTGCAGTGGGTGGAAAACAAAGGGATCCTGCGCTTGGAGCCATATGGATCACACGTATATACAATACACAATAAACAACACATCTTTCAGTCTGGGTCTGTTTGAAACCTTCCGACATATGTTCTGCTAACAGTTTAACAAATTGATTGCTAATGTTATCCTGCTCTGAAATCTGGCATAATGTGCAGGAGGGGAAAAAAAACCAAAACAAAAGCATTCCTACCTCAACAGAATTTCACAAGAAAAGCTATTAGAAAAGGCTTCAGGATGCCTGACAGGAGAGAATTTCATGCCAATTTGTGTGCTCGTTGGAAAAATCATTTATTAAAAAGAAGATATACCTTCATGTTAGTGAGATGAGGGTGTAAAACTGAGCTGGGTCTCCCACTGCTTCAGCTCTATAACTCAAGTTATATTCATCAGAGGCATATATTTAAATCATAGCTTACTTTGCTTTGTGTTCTGAAATTTATTAGCCTACTACTTAAATGTTTTATTCATTAGGCCATGTAAATAATGCATGGTTGTTTCCATGGCAATTTAACCCCTTCTCTCCGGGACACCCGCAGATTTCCCATCTCATGTGCCTGCTTAATTGCCACGATCAGATTTGCTGTTTTCTCCGCGTTGAGGCGATGGCCATTTTTCTCCTTTTTGTGGCAAATTCATTAGGAAGAAACTTTTCCATTGACAAATAAGAAGTGTTCAGGCATGAGGAGGGAGGGCAAGGAACTGTGCCAGGTCATTTAGCAGAGTTTGGGCATAGCTAATATTTCCCGTTTCTGCTCTTCGAGGGGGTCCTGCTGCACCATTAGTCCCCGTGCTGCGGCAGCGGCGGTCCCGGCCCGATGTGGGTCCTTCTCCTCCCGGGTCCCCAGGACACCCTGAGGACCACGGTCCTGCAGGGAGGAGGCATCGCTCCGCTCCGAGTGCACATGGAGAGGCCAGCGCTGACGACGAGGCTCTTGCGCAGTGCCCAGGTCCTGGCTCGCTGCGGCCGAGGGGGCTCTTAGCCTGGGCCCCCTTGGGGGGTTTCTCCCCGGACGAGGCTGGTGCTCGGGCTCCTGGTCTGTGGCCACGCGGTGCCTGCGATGGAAACGCCGGGGGCTGACGGGAGAGCTCAGCGGCCACCGCCGGCTCACTGCCGCAGCGCGGGCGGGACCCCTCCTCCGCTGTGTTCTGCCCGTTGAATAGCCACGCTCTCTAATGCATGTTAAACAGTTGCTTAGGATGCCGGCGTCTATTTTACGTACTATTTAAAACTGTTATACACACACCGCGCCGAGAACAAGGCTTGCAGCCCCACCGTACTCCCTCGCGTTTAGTAGCAGGTAACGCTCCCCAACACACATTTCTATAAACAGAAAAGAGCCCCCAGACCAACTAAACAAACTGTCTTGTTCTTGTGTCCTTTGGCTTTCATTACCCAGCTGTAACTTATCCTCTAAGACCTCTTACTAAACAGGACATCCTCTTCGGTTTACAATGATAAAAACTCCCCGCGGTTGTCTCTGGAGTGGTGCACTTGCAGTTACACAGACCTCTTTATAGGCAGCAGTAACAGGCTGATTTAATTTACACTAGCAATACGCTTGGAGACCATTCTTCGCCTTCCCTCCACCTTTCCCCGGCCAGGTTGCCCCCAGGTTTGACCCGGGAAGCCCCTCCCGGGACCGGGGGTGCTGCTTCCCTGCATCTGCTGCATCCCTGCGGCTCCCGCAGGGCTGCCGCACGGCTGGGCACCCACCGCCACGCTGCAGGCAGCGTCTCCAATGCACCGGCCTGCACTTAAGGCTTGGGTGTCACCTGCCCCGCATCAGCCCGAGGAGCCCCGAGGGAGCTGCGTGGCTGCTCAGGTGCTCCTGCTGCCCAGCCTTCGGTCTGGGCCAGAACCTCCAGGTGACAAAGTAAAGAGGTTTGTGAACATTTCAGAAACAGGAGGAGAATTTCAAGTAATCTGCATATGTTTGGCCGTTGTCTGAAACCAATTAGGTGCAATACGGTAAAGACAAGCACAGAGTAGATCCACATGGAAGAGGAAAAATCAAACACAAATGCAGAGTGTGGATTGCTGCTTGAGTCAGCAGAAGACGGGGAGGATCCAGGGTTTGCAATAACCACTGCATCTGTCAGCAACGTGATGCTCTGCTGCAGATCCCGTGCTAGGATGCAGGGAGAAAGCAACCTACATTTCTAGCCTGAGAGAAAATTCAGCTTTACTCCTTACATGGGAGGGCTCAGCTTTCCCTTTTAGAGGGAAACAGAAAAGGGAAGAGGATCCAGAGGCAACTCTGGCAGAGTTTCTGAGTAAACCAGCATGATGGAAAACTGGTGGGGCTGGAATTAGCGTAGAGCAGAGAAGCTCTGCACATTAAAGTCTGTGAGTACACAAAAGTTTGAGATAAAGATAGTTGTCCTTTTTTCCTGTATAATGGGAAGGACAGAAATATTGTGCTGACATTGCAGGAAGGAAAATCTAGGTGGGATAAGACAGCAACTTCCAAACCATAAGCAAGTTATACTCTAGAGCAGATAACAGGCTATGGATGGTAACTGGAGGGTTTTACAGACTGGTTAGAGAAACATCTGCAAGGAATCATCCAGGACTCTGTGATCCTGCCTCACTCAGACAGATGGATTAGGTGATCTTTTGAGGTCAGTTCCAGTCTTACATGTCTATAATTCTTTGTATAAAAATGATAATGAATGCCTTTAACTCAGGAAGACAGCTAGTTAATGTCCTACAAATGTGAAGGTGCATAAAGTAGAGGCCTTCCAGCCCAGCAGCTCAACCAGGACTACTTCAGAGGGTCTTTGTTCCACAGGTCAGCACCAGCAGCAAAGCTACGGCTGCGATTGCTGCTCAGCTGGAAGAATGTCTGGAGGGAAGCCAGGACTCGAGCTCCAACTCGATCATATGTGTTGCTCGTTCCAGTGCTGCCTGCCTGGTGACACAGCGGCACCTTCCTTCCCAGAACTCCGCGGCCCGGGATCACCCTTTGTGTTCATACCAAAATGCAATGTAAGCCCATGAAGCAAAATTCCCAGGAGGACGGGACAACTACGGGCAGATTTGACATGTGTGTTGGAGCTACAGGCAGTGAATGGATTCAGTCCCATTATTTCAGATCTGATTAGGTTTATTTTTAAAATTTTACCATCCTACAAGAATCTTTTCCATATAAAATACAGCCAGGAACCAGGTAGAGGTTAGGAGAGAGAAATCATTGAGCTCCACAGATCTGAATAGCTGAGATCAATCACCATGAGCCATGGAGATGAGATTTGGGACAACATCTCCGCGCAGGCCTTCAGAGGCTTGTAGATCTGCCCAGCCGTGCTCTCGTCCGTGATGGATGGTAGGAGAGATATGCTTTTCCTCAGAATTGGCTTTGACTTAATTCACTCTTAGCATGGAAGGAGGAAAACAAAGGATGAACAATCAGATTTCCCATTTAGCACCTGGCTCTTCCATCGCCGAGCTCCTCCCGAGCGCCGCGGCTCTGCCGTGGCCGTGCTGCCACAGTGGCAGATGTAACCTCTGCGCTATCGGTGTCCACAGCAAGGCTGCCCGCAGCCCCCTCCAGCTCTTGGTCGGAGGGTGGTGGGATGCCGGACCGCGGGACCTGCACCCGTAGCCGGTCCGGCTGCGTGGGGCGTGCTGAGCTCTGCCAGCCCTGCAAGGTCCCAGCCTGCGGGGCCTCCCCCGTGTCCCCTCAGGCACCGTGGGGAAACCGCCGCCCCTCTTCTCCACTATCCCACGCGTTTCCTCTCTCGATCGTTTCAGGAAGGATTCACCCCTTGCAACCCCTCGCAGTGCTCCAGTCCCCCACGGTGCCCACCGTCGCTCCCAGGCCGGCTGCTCCCGTGCCCCAGTGCTTGCTTGCTTCCTAACGCAATCTGCGCAGAAACCCATTTATCTCCGTCTCTGGTTCCTTCCAATTGTTGCTCATTTTTGTTGCTCTCTGCAAGCTCCCTCCCACGCTCAGCACCGCCTCTGGGTGCCTCGGTGCTGGCGTGAGCCGGTCGCTCGGGGCGGCCCCTGGCCGGGGCTCGCGAGAGCCTGTCGGTGCAGGTGCAGCACCAGCGTCGGCGTCCCGTTGGCGGGAGCAGCGCGGTGAAACATCGGGCTGTCACTTGCACCGAGAGGGAGGCAAGCTGTGTGTCATCAGAAAGCCTAGCGAATTCATTGATCTTCCTGAGAACGTCAATCGGTCTTTCTAATACCGCAATCAGGTGTCTCGCAGAACAATTCGCTGAGTGACAACACTCACAAAAATGTGTTCGCTTCTTTCCCAGCTCCCCACAACCAGAAATAGCCTCGACAGCGTTCGCTGGGTGCTCAGGGCTGGGGACCCTCCTTCTGCCTGATTTCAGAGCTGCTCAGAGTGCGAAGATTTAAAGTTGGGGGTGAGCCGTTGGCCTCTGTTCGATGTAGAACGGATCCTGAAAGGCAAAACCAGCAGAGAGGAGCCGTCGTGACAACTGCTGACGCCACCTGCAAACAGCATGAGGGTCCTGCTGCTGCTTGTGCAAGTGCTGGGCCCAGCCGCGTGCACTAATGCTTGCACATGCTGGCCTGCAGCCAGGCTTCCATGAAACATGGTAGGCTAAATACAACTCAGGAAAAGTGCCAACTGAGTTTATTATATTGCAACGTCTGCTCCTGCAGTCTGTCATTTACTTTCTTACCAGCTATTTTCTGTAGAAGTAAGCACGTATTAAGTTTGCAGGACATAACAAACCTTGCGATGCCGGGCTGCCGAGGCTGCCATTAGCCGGAGAACTCCAGCAGCACACAGCGTAATTCATGTGGTTCAAATAGATGTATTTTATTAGCAAGGCCGTGCTGATTGCCTGCTAAGTAGCTCTGTGTTAATAACCCGCTGCAGACGCCCTTCTCAGGGAGCCATGTTGTACTTCCACATCTACTCCTCCAAGCTTGAGCACCTGAAGACACCATCTCCCCGCTGTCGTGTCTGCCTTGGAAAGCCTCACAAAGCTCCCCAAGCCACCACTGCATCGGGCTGAGCCTCTGCCTCCTCGGATCCGTCAGGAAAACGGGGACGTTCGTTTCCTGCACTGTAACATGACAGGCATGAGCTGGGAGGAGGACAGAGGGGTGGGAGCGTTACTGCTCTGCTTCGGAGGTACCTGTCCTGAATTCCCTGCCCAGTGGTGACAGCATCCCTTTCTTCTGCACCTCCGTATGTGACGATGGCACCTGGGCCCCACAGCAGGAGCTCAGAGCTGGTGTCCTCGCGCGAGCTGCGCTTGGTTCTCATCCTGCACAGCAGGAGCCAAAGCCCTCCCGTGGGATTTCATTGCTCCTGCCGGAGCAGAATATCCGCTCTCCTGCTTTGTTAAGCCGTTCACACCCGCAGCTCCCTTCATGTGCCGCTGACGGGTTTGCAATCCTCCCGCTTCGTACTAAATCAGCCTTGGGGAGGACGTGAGAGGTGCTGTGTGGTTTTTGTGTGCTGCTGGTCCATCGAATTATTTTGGTGGAGCCTGTCCAGTGCTTCCAAAGGGAAACGGAGACCTCAGCTGGGGCTGCTGCGGAGCCTGGGCCCGTTCTGTCGGCGGGCGAAGGGCTGGGTCCCCTCCAGCAGTTACCCGGGCAGCGCTGCCCGTACCGCTGCCTGCGAGCCCTGGCTCCAGAGCCAGCACGCGGCGAGCGTCCGTGCCTGGCTGTCGGTCTCGAGGGACAGGCAGGCAAAGCACCGCCTTCCCTGGAGCTCTCACCAAAACGCTGGGCTACACAAGCCTCATTTTGTAATTAGAGAAAACTGACTCGCACCGCGTCCTCCTGCACAAGCTGGGATCCTCGTGCCATCCTGCCGTGAGGCCGCAGCCACGTTGCCCCCCAGGAAAGGTCTTGAAGCCCACGGGAGCCGCGGGGCCCTGTCTGCTCCGACGCGTGGCCGGGGCTGAGCCAGCGCTGCTCTCCCGCCCGCCGCACGCCCGCCGGTCCCTCTGCCGTGGCCGTCGTGCTGGGACGGTCCCCGGCCCTGCGTGATGTCCCTTGCTGGGGACGGGGGCAGGACTTCCAGCCTCCAGCGTGCCCAAGGCAGGCAGCGGCAGGCTTTCTTCTCCAGCCGTGCACCCCAGGGAGCAACTTATCGCTGAACGATTCTTAGAGGGTTTTGAAAAACAAGCGGCCGCATAAAGGGTTAACAGTTTATTATATTTTTTCTGAGTGATTTTATCACTGTCGTTAGAACATTCATTGAACTAAGTGAGAAATCCATCAAGACGTGACAGCAATGTGCAGACTAATGGCTGTTAGATGGTAATAATTTTTAATATGATTTTTATTTCACTTAATTTCATATGTGCTTGACAAAAGGTCCCGTGTCACTAGGGAGCTATGTGGAACTGGGAATACGCTGATGTGAAGGTCTATTAAACCAACTGCTTGAAGTATTTTTAAGTCCCAACTTCAGAATTCCAGAGAAAACTCCAGCATTTTAACCTTTTTTGGCAAGAAGTCACTGAGACAGCAGGAGAACACCGAGTGCCAGCTCCGAGGGGCGGATCATCCTTACGCGGACGCTGTGTATTTCTCAGCTCAAACTCATTTCTCCAGGGCTTCTCCGAAATGCCTGATGCAAAGACCAGCTGACTGCTATACCCTGGTAGCTCCTCTTGCCTGGACATCCACATGAGTTTGTCCGTGTTTCAGGTTAGGAGGTACGGGACAGGGCCAGCCCCAGGAAGGAAGATTCCCTAAAACCCTGGGAGGCAGCTCTGCCCACCTCTGGGTCTCCTTCTGCTGCCGCAGGTTGTAGAATATAAGGTTTGTAGAGAAGTTTGTGATCATCTGCTGACAGGCACCACTGCAAATTAATAATTAATATTACTGCCAAAGAATCCTGTCAGCCTCAAGGAACAGAAATAGGAAGGGCCACTACTGAAGTCATCCTCTAAAACTGCATCCTCTAAAACCAAACTCAAAGCTACTGCAATTGAGATCTAAACACAGCTTCACTCAGCTATAACCCTGAGAGCAGAACCACACATCTTCTTTCTCATGTCTCTATCTTGTCCATCCTCAAAGGTTAGGAATTTGATTTCCAAAGAGGACATTCCATCGACAACGTGTTTTGTTGTCTAGTGATTATGGAGCCAGACTTTTCTTTCAGGCACTCAATGCTGCCACCCACCCGGTAAAGTCAGAATGTCCTTGGGCGGCTGAAGGCAAACCCATGGCCTCACCGCCACACCAGCCACCAGCAAGGAAAGGTGTGACGAGGAGTTTTCTAACGCACATCGCATCAGTCAAACTTCTTACCTGCAGCCTGCCGTGGCTCTGCTCCAAAAGGGAACATCAGAGGAGACTCTAGCGCAGAGGGGAAAGAGCAGAATCAAGGGCTGTTGGGGCACGGACGGTGCCAGTGCCAGGAACAAAGCCCAGCACCTTATTTCTAAAATAAATATTGAAAAAAATTTGGATTTGGATTAGTCAAGGACTAAATCCCCACTCTAAGGAGCTGAGCACTGAACTCCCGAAGGGTTTTCATTAGTTCACGTTTGTACTTTGCTCTAACATCACTTCCAAGGATGAAACCTCCCTCGGTCTCCCACAGATGCCTCTCCACGCTGCCCGTGGAAGCCCCACCGGAGCGCCGACACCCACGGGAGGAGCAGTTAACGCAGCGGATGTGTCTACGGGCAGCGCAGCAGGACCGGCCGCGGGACACGCACGCAGGGAGCCCCACAGAGCCCCCCACGCGCCCTGGAAAGGCCAAGCCCGGCTTGTCAGAACTCTGGAAGATCCCAATTCATCTGCTTTCCTAAACACAATATTGCTTTGGTTGCTGCGAATTTAGCAAATCCTGTCATCCATCATCTTAATCCTGGACACAAGGATTCCAAACGGGGAGCAGAGACCCAGGAAGACTTTTCCCCACAGATCATGTTACAGTTAATGCTGGAAGACCTGTGAGCACCTTACACAACGGCAGACCCTTTTGGTATTAATTGCAAGAACTCAAAAATATTGCTGTGCCTTTAAAACAGAGGGAGGGCGTATGTGTACATGTGCACGCGTGCTTAAGTATATAATATATAATATTTGTAGTAAGAGTCAAGTATGGAAGCTATACATTCCCCTGATAAATGGGAGGCTTAATAGAAAAGCCTGAGATAGATAGATTTTACGCAATATGACACTGGTTTAAGGAAGCAATATCAACCATTGTTTAATGTAATAAAAAGCCAGAGGTGTAAGAAATGATGGTAATTCTATTGTAACCGAACTTGAAGATCCCTGTCAAATATGAGTGTGAATGTGGCAGTTATTTTAGGTATGTTTGTAATCTTTGCAGGCGTTTTGTCAAGGAGGCACTGTGATATTAGTAAGAGTGCACAAAGGCTCGGCAATGGTGTCATGCACAATTAATGTCCCCAGGTAGCAACTCCATTAGTCTTATGAAGTGAGCTCACAAATGGGAATACTAATGGGGACGCGCCTTGGGGCATTTGCTGAGCTTACTGCTAGTTTATTTCATACCCTTTATGCTCAACACAAAATTTACCTAGCCTGGATTTAAAATGTGTCTCATTACACAGGCAGCATCCTTTTACTTCAGTGCTTCCCTTTTAACATGCAAGATTTGCAATTCTAATCATATCAAAACCTGACTACTCTTGCTAAAAGGGAAAAAAAGGGATAAATAAATGGAAAAAATAATCTTACGATAAAGACTGTCTGGGGTTTTAATCTTCCCTGACAGGCTTTTTTCATATGTACATACTGGTAGCACATGTGTTCCCGTTAGCGGCTGCAGGGACTCGGAGCCGCAGGCAGCGCAGCCGGAGGCGGTGGATTTGGGGCGCAGGATGGGGACCTCGCCTCTGGGTCGTGGGTTTGCATCCCTGCCCAAGGAGGATGCTGGGGCCAGGCTTCTGCATCGCCCGAGCTCTGCGCTGCAGAAGCCGTGGATGGAAACGGCAGCTTCTGGGCTGGGGCTGCCCGGGAAGCGGCTGCAGGTCAGCAGGGCCGTTGCGGGCGGCCGGGGAGCACGCGGGAGGTGTCCGGGCGGCCCTGCTTGGGGTGAGGCCGTTGCCACCCCGCGGCGCCTGGCACAGGGGGAGTCTTTGCTATTACCTGTGCGAGCGCTGTGATTTCTGCCTTGCTACTTCCCCTCCCGAGAGCTTGCAGGGAGTTACACCCAAACGGTTAAAACGCCGTCACTTCCTACCTGCAGAAATTGAACAGCTAATTTATTTTAAAGAAAGTAAATCTCCTCAGCAAAGAAACTTTACTGAAACTAATCTGGAGGGACATCAGAAAGGTGAGAGTGACACCTCGCCCCTCTCCCATGTCACTCCCTACCCCTTCTCCTTGGCCCAGTCCCAGCCAGGGAGCACCCCGGCAATCCCCATCCCGCTGCACGCAGCCGTCCCCAGTGAGCCTGGCTGAGACCGAGCCCCCGCGGGGGTCAGTGTGTCCGTCCGCAGAGAGGACCTTCACCCCCAGAGCTCCCAGCTGAAATCACATCCCAGATGATGAACTGCTATCCTCACTTTCGGAGAAGAAACGGAAATAGTGAGAAATAGCACGCTTTTCCTAAAAAAAATCCAGAGAATTTGGGTTTAAGCCCTGCTCTGCCACACATCTGCGTGTGTCCCTGGTCCTTCCCCAGCATCCCTCTGCCCGCCAGCAAGGAAAGCGCCCTGCTCCCCGCCCCGGGGCTCAGCATCCTGCCCTGCCTGCGGCACCCTCCCGGGAAGGGGCATCTCCTACTCCGGCAGAAAAACTACCACGTCACCAAAGTCACCGGCTGAATGCCGCCAACCTTGCAGAGAAGAGGCCCTGGCAGGTTTGGGATATCAAGCAAACTGAGACAGCTTAACAAACTGTGCACCCAAACAGTCGCAATTTGGATGGGCTCCGTTCCCAATGCTGAACACTCCCGATGAATAATCCGAGCGGAGCCAGCTGTGGTGGTGCCCCGCGGCTGCTCAGCCTCCCCGGAGCACCCACAGCCGGGACGGCCCAGCCTGCAGCTGGGCTGGAGGAGCAGGGCCTAATGCCGGCTCTTCCAGCACCAAAATGCCAGATGAGCCCCGGACAGATTTATTTCAAAATCCCGACTCAATCACAGTATTGGATTTGTAATCACAGGCTCCAATTTTAGTGGAATAAATACACTAACAAAACTAATAGTTTGTTAGCTGCAAGGTAGGGACAATCAAAGTGTCTGAAGTGAAATACATGGCTCCTCAGGAGAAACCCCTACATGATAAAGACATTTAGAGTTTTATTTTTTTAAATAAATATATAGTGCGGCGTCAAGCTGTTTCTAGTGCACGCCGCTCGCTTGCGCCGCGTGTGTGTGTGCACCCAGTGGGGAGGGAGGGTTCGGAAAGTTCACCAGCGTGTAACTGTCTCCAGCCACTGCACGAGCTGCATCGGGAGAGGACATAAACCAAAATGACTCCTCGGGAACCCAGAGGAGAAGCAGGAACTGTTTGGTGGAGAATTATAGCTATGGGTGAAATTAGATGTACTCAGAGCCCCAAGGCTGAGAGAAATAAAAAGCATTTTAAATGGAGTGTAGAATTCATATTCCTCAGTCACTTCCAATAAATAAATCCTTGACAATTTTTTCTGTAAACAGTGGTTACACTTTGCTCTATTGTCTCCATGTTGCATATTCCAGACGGGAATGCGGGCTCTCCGCCCCAGCCAGGTCGCGCTCGCCCACCGCCGCCGAGGCAGCCCGACGGAGGGCTGGCCGGCTCTGTGTCGAGCCTGGCTGCCGGGGCTCAGCGTGCCGGTTGTGGCACCGGGCAGGCAGCTCCCGCTGCAACCCACACGTTTCGAGCGCCTCCTAAAACTCTGAACCACACGACCTCCCCTCTCCCTTCAAAACCCTGATGCCGCCGGGCATCGGACCTGCCTGGAGCTCCTCCGTGCCTTGGAGCAATTCCGCTGCAGCAGCCCTGGTGGGGCATCCCTGGCAGGCGGCAGGAAGGGGGCCCAGCCCCGGTGCTGTGCCACGCAGCATCGCCCGCTGCTGCACGGCCCCCCGGCCGAGCAGGCAGCACCAGCAGCGCCCCGTCCTCCCCAGGCAGGGAGGGTCAGCGGGGCTGTGCCTCTGACCACATGTGATCCCGCTGTTCCTGTCACCGGCACAGCACCATCGCCGGATGGGACCCCTCGGCGCTCTGCGGGACCTCTCCGGTCACCAGGTCTGTGGGATCCTGCGGAGCTTCCCTGCGGCAGGAGCACCACGAAGCCCCCCGCCTGGTTGCGAGGCAGCACACGCTGCAAGGCCCCTTCCTCTGGCTGTTCAAATTTCCATTTCATGAACAAATGAAGCATTTTATACTTTATGACTTCCCCACAATGGCAGTCATCCCATTTCACCTGTCTGGGACGAGAGATGATGGAGGGAGAACGAGCGCGCCGGGCTACTGGCAGCCGGCGCTGAGCACGCGGGAGGACACTTTCACATTCGCTTAACTTGCATCTTTTATTAAGAAGAATAATAACTCTTAGGGCAGTAATAACAGGTCTTCTCCTCCATGGGGCTGTTGAAACAGGAGACAAACTACGCGCATCGTACACAAGATGGGGAGCGCCCAGATGTGGCTTTAGCTGCCGCCGAGCCCCCTGTGCCCCCCGTGTTGGTGCAATTCGGGGATGCTGCCAGAGCACATGGGCAGCCCCGTGCGCTCCTTGGGCAGGAGCTGCTGGTGTGGCATCTGTGCAAGGGGCTGTGACACTCGAGGGGGGGCACAGAGAGCTGCCGTTGCCCCGGGAGTCTGCCTACGTGAGCTCCCACAGGGACGAGACGGGCCCCCATCCCAGCCCGGCATTCGGCAGCTTGGGTGGCCCCCAGAAGAAAAGCTCCCTGAGCCTCTCCGGAGGGCACTTCAGCAGAGAATGAGAAGCCGTAGTGCAGGGTCACTCACGGAAATGCCGTGTCCTTGGGTCAATTGCAGGGAATTATGTCTTCAGACCCCGTTATCCATCGGCCAACAAGCCCCCGGAGAGCCGTTGAGCGAGCAGCCAGGCTGGGAGCTCGGGGCTGGGGGGATTCCTGTTCGCTGCCACTGACGTTCACTGGCTTGTGGAGGAGGCTGGAGCACGGCAGCTCCGCTAAAACCTGCAGCTGCTGGAAAAATGCATAAAATGCTTTTCTGCTGAGGGAGGCAGCTTTGCAAAGTCTGAAGCACCTTGCGAGAGGTGGCAAATCCAGCCATGCGGGTGGCTTAAAGCTGGAACGCATCACTCGGGTTGTTAGTTTTGTTTGGGGCAGTTAGGCATCATTTTTACCTGATTGAGAACAGTTGATCTAAACAGCTGAGCAGCTGTCAGCTTTGTTCAGAATTTCATTTTGCGGAGAACTTTGATGTTCATTTTGACTTTGAAATGTCCGGTAGTCTTCACCTTCTTTTTGAGGGTTTGCCGTGAATCTCATTGGGAAAAGTCTCTTGTCCCTGGGGGATTCCTCTGCGTGGAATATCGAAAGGCAGGTATCTCTGATAATCTCAGTGATCATTTAGTAACTGCTGTTGTCGTAACAGGGCCAAGGGGTGCAGCCAGGTTTGTTGTATCAGAAACTGCACAAACACACTGAATACAGGATCCTTTCCCCCAAAAGTCCTGCAGCCTGCTGAAGAAAGAGGTTTTTGTGCAGTTGATATTATGGGGTCATTTCTGCTGCTCTTCAGAGGGCAACTAATGCTACAGCACCACGACGCAGCTCCAGCAACAGGAATCTGAAGAGCAAACGTGAATACAAGCAGTTCTAAAGGGACTTTGGAAAAACAGGAGAACTGCCAGAAGAGATGATTCAAGTGTGCTTTCCTTCCTTTACAGGAAAGAGATTTTAAAATTCTCTGGTAATCTTAGAAGAAAATTAAAACTTCTGCAATATGCTTGTTAGACCATGAGTAGCAAAAGAAGATGAAGAACTTGAGGTGCGGAGACAATGGATTCAGCCCCATGCTCAGTCATTTATTTTTGGCTAATTAAAAGTGTAAGATTTTTCTCTTTATTATGTACTGTTTGCCAAGTTCATTATTTGCTCACCCATAAATCATCTTCACTAGCCAAAGGTAAATTCCCTCTCTGTTGAGAGGCTGCCGTTAGTATGTGTCACAAACCCCACGTCCACGGAGCTGCTCCTTCCGCCACGCCGCCGCGCCAGTGCCGTAGGACCCGCAGGACCCCCGAGACCTTGTTGATTCTGCAGCAATTAGAGAAAGAGCGTGCAAAGCACTGCTCTTTTCCCCACTTCAGCCTGCGTGTCCCCAGCCTCTCTGAAGTTAGCTTGGTCTCTGCGCATTCCTCAGCTTTCCTACCCCAGGTGGTCAGGGCTTGCCTGGTATGGAAGCCTGCTCCCCACCGGCTCCGCTGCCCGATTTACTGCGCTGCTGGAGGTTTCACATTCAGGTGCAACGGCAGGTGCTGCAACGCCCAGATCAGGAGAGGCTCATTTCAGAGCAGGGGTGAGCGGTGGAGCAGGCAAGTTCCCTGGGGAGAGGGGTGGGAATGATGAGCAGACTCACCTCCACCTTGTCCTGGCTTCCAACAAATACTCTCGGTAGTAAAACCCAAGGGAAGAAACGCACCAGGTGCAAATGACTCCCAGAAGCATCAGCAGAGCTTTAAATCTTTCAGAAGAGCTGGACAGATGTCAGTCTGCAGAAATCCGTGCTCCTCTCTCCTCCCTTCAGGTCCTCTTTCCACAAAGCTGTTTACCATCACCTGGGACTCAAGAAGCAGGAGAGACGTGAAGAGCTTTTGCCTTCTGCTATGGAGTCCCCATTTGGGAGACCCTAGGGAGCTCTGCACAAGGAGAAGCGAGGAATATCTAGTTTGCCCACGCAACATCATTCCTTGACACTGAAGCCTTCCTTTAGGCTGACATGATGCCAACAAATTTACCAAACTTTTTGTAACTAGCGAGTTATTGAGTGTCACTTTAGTACAGTGTATGTGGAAAATGCATGGAAGGTGCCAAGAATGCTGCATAGTCTTTAACTATTACATTAAGCATCTGCTGCTGCCATTTATGGATCAGATAGCATTTTACTCTTGAGATATTTGATTTTATTACCTTCTAGGGAGAGAGCCAAACAAGTGTTCTTATTGATTTGCACATTAAATATATTAGTAATAAAACAACATCTCTGTAAACCAATTGTAAAATCAATATTAATTGGTACCAAAATATCACAAGTAGTTGAATTACAATTAAAGAGGGTAGCTTCAAAGTCTTCCTACCAATCCAGAGGTGATGCACACCAAATGAGAGAGGGGCACCAAATCTGAGCAGGACAACAACGTTCAGAGCAATTAACAGCTGTTCCAAGTCCAATATGAAGAGATACTCAGATTCGTCTGAGGAGAGCAAGGGTCATTGAGATTCAGGTCATGGATAGCAGTTCACTTTGTCTGCATGGGCACACGTTCAGCTGATTAAATCTTGTGGGAGCAGATCCAAACCTTGCTCATGTCTTTGCAGGACAGCTCTTGGGTCTGCAGAGTCCGTTTGGGCAGAGCGGTGGAGTTGTGGATCCGATCATCTGCTGACAGGGTCCTAAAGCCCAAAACGGAGCCTACAAGGCACAAGTGGCCGGAGCAAAGAGCTGCTCAGAGAGAGCAGAGCCCAAGGAACGTCCTCTGTACCTGGGAGTGAAACACTGTCGCCTGGGTGGATCAAGTCTGGGCATCTCCCAGGCCAGCAGCACGTGGAGCCAGAGCCCATGAGCGCCCAGCTGAGACATGCACGAGAGGCTTCGGGCTCCAGCCGCGCCGCAAGCGCAGATGATGGGCAGTGTCCTGCTCTTGGGAATGTTAGAGGCATTTTATATCTACAATGCAACAATCCAAGTTCCTCTGCTGTGCAACAAATGCATGTTTGATGCCCACTATTTAATGCGTAGGTAAGAATAAGGCTCACAGCAACAGATGTTTCTTGGTTCCTCCCAAATGACACTGCTCACAGTCGGGGGTCTTTTCCTCTTCTGGGTTTACATGTACCTCGTGGTACAGGAGGCTCTTGTAATTCAAGAAAAAATTTTGGAAGTCTGCACTGCTCCTGATAGTACTGATTAAAACCGAATCATTCTCCCCCTCGCAACACCTGACGTTAGGCAGGCTGCTAACATAGCTCACCTTCCTCCCAGAGTTCATTTGCTTTTCGTTGTAAATGCCAGTTCTTGGGAATAAAGAATATGGAAATAAAGAGGTATGTCTGTCTGCCTCTCCCCAAAGTGGTAATTTCCGAGCACTTCCTCTTCTTGACGCTCACGCTGCAGCCCAAGCTGCATATGAAGTTGCTGCGAGCGCTAGTAGGGACTCACACACCAGGACCTGCAGGGGCCCAGCTCTTCAGGTGGTGTAAATCAGCCTCGCTGGAGTTCCCCTGGCTGCCACCAGTTGGGGATCTATTCCATGCTTTCTACAGGAGCAGGAAAATCCAGTCTAAACAAACATTTTCTTGGCACCCATAAGGCATGGCCGGCTCTCATCAGCGGGCACTCCGTCTTGTTTGACTTGGCATAAGTCGTGCGTGAACACCACGACCCACCAAACCAAGCACCGCTTAACCTGCGCCCCACGAGTAGGCACCTCCTGTGGCTCCCGTGATGTAGGTACCCTCGCGGGGGAGGTACAAACACATCTCCTTTTTGTCTGTCGCTCCCCATTTAGGAGACTCCTGAGACAGCCGTGGGTCCGTCCCCACGGGGGGGGCACAGCTCGCCTCCCCGCTGCTGCCCATGGAGACCCCCTGGAACGGAGCTACCCGAAAGACCGAACGCAAACTGGTCACCTGAGCCTCCCCTCCAGCGCCGGGGATTTCCACTGCTCACACCGAGAGAGAGAGAAATGATGTGCCAGGTCCAGGTCGGAAATTTCTGAATATTAATTATCTGAACAAACTGTCAGCAAACAAGTTAGAGTCCGAAAACTCTTCTCAGAAATGATATGGTGAATAATTATAAATAATTAATGACATTGAAAAATGTTCATGAAAAATTCTTCAAAAATACATTATTTATTACAATTATCCATCAAGTTCTGTTTGACATAGATTTTCCTTTATTTTTTCTTAGTGGTTACTCTATTGTGAAAGTTCAAAATGTTTAATTTAGTGGCATTATATTTTATTAACTTTTTTTGCTTCAGGGCCTGCAGAAATTTTGCATTAATGATTTGTACCTTGATAAATAATTACGGCAGACCATTGTGGTTTAAACATATTCCAGAAAATGGGTGTTCACAAAGGCACTGTGGAAGGAGTCCTCTCCCGGTTTTGAAAGGTGACGTTTTTAGAAAGGGAGCGTCCTTCCCCTTCGCTTTCCCGACTGCCGCAGACAAGGTTTGCAGGGGGAGCGCGGGGCCGTTCTCCCGAGCCAGCCATCCCGGCTCACAGAGGGAACGTCCTCCAGGAGCAGAGCGGGCTCACTGCCTGTCTCGGAGGCTGCTGGGGTTTGCTGTTAACGTGCCAGCAATATTTCAGGCTTCCCTTACCTACTTAATATCATGAAATAATAGAGATAGGGAAGACAGGTGAGAGGTCCTTTTAATGTCCTTCAAGGACCAATGGGAGGATTTGGCTGCTTCCTTGTTGTAAATAATGCAGAAAATGAGTAGTTTTTAAAGACTGTCCAGTGGGATTAGGAAGACTTGTTTTAATTATATGAAAACAGCATGGGTGCTTAGGCAGATGTTTGAGCTAATTGTTTTGAAAGCAGACCCTCTTGGCTACGAGAGAATCATTTATTTTGACTGATTTTTTGCAATTCCCTCCATAATGCAGGTGAGGTCATTCTGATTCCAACGCTTTGCTCGCCCTGCCTGCCACCCGCCCCGGCTGCGGCCTGCAGCGGCCGAGCCCCGGCTCACGGTGCCGAGGAC